>CM027850.1:50228223-50236616 GCA_016097595.1 Eucalyptus pumila
CCCAGGCCCAGGCCCAGGCCCAGGCCCAGGCCCAGGCCCAGGCCCAGGCCCAGGCCCCCAGGCCCAGGCCCAGGCCCAGGCCCAGGCCCAGGCCCAGGCCCAGGCCCAGGCCCAGGCCCAGGCCCAGGCCCAGGCCCAGGCCCAGGCCCAGGCCCAGGCCCAGGCCCAGGCCCAGGCCCAGGCCCAGGCCCAGGCCCAGGCCCAGGCCCAGGCCCAGGCCCAGGCCCAGGCCCAGGCCCAGGCCCAGGCCCAGGCCCAGGCCCAGGCCCAGGCCCAGGCCCAGGCCCAGGCCCAGGCCCAGGCCCAGGCCCAGGCCCAGGCCCAGGCCCAGGCCCAGGGCCCAGGCCCAGGCCCAGGCCCAGGCCCAGGCCCAGGCCCAGGCCCAGGCCCAGGCCCAGGCCCAGGCCCAGGCCCAGGCCCAGGCCCAGGCCCAGGCCCAGGCCCAGGCCCAGGCCCAGGCCCAGGCCCAGGCCCAGGCCCAGGCCCAGGCCCAGGCCCAGGCCCAGGCCCAGGCCCAGGCCCAGGCCCAGGCCCAGGCCCAGGCCCAGGCCCAGGCCCAGGCCCAGGCCCAGGCCCAGGCCCAGGCCCAGGCCCAGGCCCAGGCCCAGGCCCAGGCCCAGGCCCAGGCCCAGGCCCAGGCCCAGGCCCAGGCCCAGGCCCAGGCCCAGGCCCAGGCCCAGGCCCAGGCCCAGGCCCAGGCCCAGGCCCAGGCCCAGGCCCAGGCCCAGGCCCAGGCCCAGGCCCAGGCCCAGGCCCAGGCCCAGGCCCAGGCCCAGGCCCAGGCCCAGGCCCAGGCCCAGGCCCAGGCCCAGGCCCAGGCCCAGGCCCAGGCCCAGGCCCAGGCCCAGGCCCAGGCCCAGGCCCAGGCCCAGGCCCAGGCCCAGGCCCAGGCCCAGGCCCAGGCCCAGGCCCAGGCCCAGGCCCAGGCCCAGGCCCAGGCCCAGGCCCAGGCCCAGGCCCAGGCCCAGGCCCAGGCCCAGGCCCAGGCCCAGGCCCAGGCCCAGGCCCAGGCCCAGGCCCAGGCCCAGGCCCAGGCCCAGGCCCAGGCCCAGGCCCAGGCCCAGGCCCAGGCCCAGGCCCAGGCCCAGGCCCAGGCCCAGGCCCAGGCCCAGGCCCAGGCCCAGGCCCAGGCCCAGGCCCAGGCCCAGGCCCAGGCCCAGGCCCAGGCCCAGGCCCAGGCCCAGGCCCAGGCCCAGGCCCAGGCCCAGGCCCAGGCCCAGGCCCAGGCCCAGGCCCAGGCCCAGGCCCAGGCCCAGGCCCAGGCCCAGGCCCAGGCCCAGGCCCAGGCCCAGGCCCAGGCCCAGGCCAGGCCCAGGCCCAGGCCCAGGCCCAGGCCCAGGCCCAGGCCCAGGCCCAGGCCCAGGCCCAGGCCCAGGCCCAGGCCCAGGCCCAGGCCCAGGCCCAGGCCCAGGCCCAGGCCCAGGCCCAGGCCCAGGCCCAGGCCCAGGCCCAGGCCCAGGCCCAGGCCCAGGCCCAGGCCCAGGCCCAGGCCCAGGCCCAGGCCCAGGCCCAGGCCCAGGCCCAGGCCCAGGCCCAGGCCCAGGCCCAGGCCCAGGCCCAGGCCCAGGCCCAGGCCCAGGCCCAGGCCCAGGCCCAGGCCCAGGCCCAGGCCCCCAGGCCCAGGCCCAGGCCCAGGCCCAGGCCCAGGCCCAGGCCCAGGCCCAGGCCCAGGCCCAGGCCCAGGCCCAGGCCCAGGCCCAGGCCCAGGCCCAGGCCCAGGCCCAGGCCCAGGCCCAGGCCCAGGCCCAGGCCCAGGCCCAGGCCCAGGCCCAGGCCCAGGCCCAGGCCCAGGCCCAGGCCCAGGCCCAGGCCCAGGCCCAGGCCCAGGCCCAGGCCCAGGCCCAGGCCCAGGCCCAGGCCCAGGCCCAGGCCCAGGCCCAGGCCCAGGCCCAGGCCCAGGCCCAGGCCCAGGCCCAGGCCCAGGCCCAGGCCCAGGCCCAGGCCCAGGCCCAGGCCCAGGCCCAGGCCCAGGCCCAGGCCCAGGCCCAGGCCCAGGCCCAGGCCCAGGCCCAGGCCCAGGCCCAGGCCCAGGCCCAGGCCCAGGCCCAGGCCCAGGCCCAGGCCCAGGCCCAGGCCCAGGCCCAGGCCCAGGCCCAGGCCCAGGCCCAGGCCCAGGCCCAGGCCCAGGCCAGGCCCAGGCCCAGGCCCAGGCCCAGGCCCAGGCCCAGGCCCAGGCCCAGGCCCAGGCCCAGGCCCAGGCCCAGGCCCAGGCCCAGGCCCAGGCCCAGGCCCAGGCCCAGGCCCAGGCCCAGGCCCAGGCCCAGGCCCAGGCCCAGGCCCAGGCCCAGGCCCAGGCCCAGGCCCAGGCCCAGGCCCAGGCCCAGGCCCAGGCCCAGGCCCAGGCCCAGGCCCAGGCCCAGGCCCAGGCCCAGGCCCAGGCCCAGGCCCAGGCCCAGGCCCAGGCCCAGGCCCAGGCCCAGGCCCAGGCCCAGGCCCAGGCCCAGGCCCAGGCCCAGGCCCAGGCCCAGGCCCAGGCCCAGGCCCAGGCCCAGGCCCAGGCCCAGGCCCAGGCCCAGGCCCAGGCCCAGGCCCAGGCCCAGGCCCAGGCCCAGGCCCAGGCCCAGGCCCAGGCCCAGGCCCAGGCCCAGGCCCAGGCCCAGGCCCAGGCCCAGGCCCAGGCCCAGGCCCAGGCCCAGGCCCAGGCCCAGGCCCAGGCCCAGGCCCAGGCCCAGGCCCAGGCCCAGGCCCAGGCCCAGGCCCAGGCCCAGGCCCAGGCCCAGGCCCAGGCCCAGGCCCAGGCCCAGGCCCAGGCCCAGGCCCAGGCCCAGGCCCAGGCCCAGGCCCAGGCCCAGGCCCAGGCCCAGGCCCAGGCCCAGGCCCAGGCCCAGGCCCAGGCCCAGGCCCAGGCCCAGGCCCAGGCCCAGGGCCCAGGCCCAGGCCCAGGCCCAGGCCCAGGCCCAGGCCCAGGCCCAGGCCCAGGCCCAGGCCCAGGCCCAGGCCCAGGCCCAGGCCCAGGCCCAGGCCCAGGCCCAGGCCCAGGCCCAGGCCCAGGCCCAGGCCCAGGCCCAGGCCCAGGCCCAGGCCCAGGCCCAGGCCCAGGCCCAGGCCCAGGCCCAGGCCCAGGCCCAGGCCCAGGCCCAGGCCCAGGCCCAGGCCCAGGCCCAGGCCCAGGCCCAGGCCCAGGCCCAGGCCCAGGCCCAGGCCCAGGCCCAGGCCCAGGCCCAGGCCCAGGCCCAGGCCCAGGCCCAGGCCCAGGCCCAGGCCCAGGCCCAGGCCCAGGCCCAGGCCCAGGCCCAGGCCCAGGCCCAGGCCCAGGCCCAGGCCCAGGCCCAGGCCCAGGCCCAGGCCCAGGCCCAGGCCCAGGCCCAGGCCCAGGCCCAGGCCCAGGCCCAGGCCCAGGCCCAGGCCCAGGCCCAGGCCCAGGCCCAGGCCCAGGCCCAGGCCCAGGCCCAGGCCCAGGCCCAGGCCCAGGCCCAGGCCCAGGCCCAGGCAGGCCCAGGCCCAGGCCCAGGCCCAGGCCCAGGCCCAGGCCCAGGCCCAGGCCCAGGCCCAGGCCCAGGCCCAGGCCCAGGCCCAGGCCCAGGCCCAGGCCCAGGCCCAGGCCCAGGCCCAGGCCCAGGCCCAGGCCCAGGCCCAGGCCCAGGCCCAGGCCCAGGCCCAGGCCCAGGCCCAGGCCCAGGCCCAGGCCCAGGCCCAGGCCCAGGCCCAGGCCCAGGCCCAGGCCCAGGCCCAGGCCCAGGCCCAGGCCCAGGCCCAGGCCCAGGCCCCCAGGCCCAGGCCCAGGCCCAGGCCCAGGCCCAGGCCCAGGCCCAGGCCCAGGCCCAGGCCCAGGCCCAGGCCCAGGCCCAGGCCCAGGCCCAGGCCCAGGCCCAGGCCCAGGCCCAGGCCCAGGCCCAGGCCCAGGCCCAGGCCCAGGCCCAGGCCCAGGCCCAGGCCCAGGCCCAGGCCCAGGCCCAGGCCCAGGCCCAGGCCCAGGCCCAGGCCCAGGCCCAGGCCCAGGCCCAGGCCCAGGCCCAGGCCCAGGCCCAGGCCCAGGCCCAGGCCCAGGCCCAGGCCCAGGCCCAGGCCCAGGCCCAGGCCCAGGCCCAGGCCCAGGCCCAGGCCCAGGCCCAGGCCCAGGCCCAGGCCCCCAGGCCCAGGCCCAGGCCCAGGCCCAGGCCCAGGCCCAGGCCCAGGCCCAGGCCCAGGCCCAGGCCCAGGCCCAGGCCCAGGCCCAGGCCCAGGCCCAGGCCAGGCAGGCCCAGGCCCAGGCCCAGGCCCAGGCCCAGGCCCAGGCCCAGGCCCAGGCCCAGGCCCAGGCCCAGGCCCAGGCCCAGGCCCAGGCCCAGGCCCAGGCCCAGGCCCAGGCCCAGGCCCAGGCCCAGGCCCAGGCCCAGGCCCAGGCCCAGGCCCAGGCCCAGGCCCAGGCCCAGGCCCAGGCCCAGGCCCAGGCCCAGGCCCAGGCCCAGGCCCAGGCCCAGGCCCAGGCCCAGGCCCAGGCCCAGGCCCAGGCCCAGGCCCAGGCCCAGGCCCAGGCCCAGGCCCAGGCCCAGGCCCAGGCCCAGGCCCAGGCCCAGGCCCAGGCCCAGGCCCAGGCCCAGGCCCAGGCCCAGGCCCAGGCCCAGGCCCAGGCCCAGGCCCAGGCCCAGGCCCAGGCCCAGGCCCAGGCCCAGGCCCAGGCCCAGGCCCAGGCCCAGGCCCAGGCCCAGGCCCAGGCCCAGGCCCAGGCCCAGGCCCAGGCCCAGGCCCAGGCCCAGGCCCAGGCCCAGGCCCAGGCCCAGGCCCAGGCCCAGGCCCAGGCCCAGGCCCAGGCCCAGGCCCAGGCCCAGGCCCAGGCCCAGGCCCAGGGCCCAGGCCCAGGCCCAGGCCCAGGCCCAGGCCCAGGCCCAGGCCCAGGCCCAGGCCCAGGCCCAGGCCCAGGCCCAGGCCCAGGCCCAGGCCCAGGCCCAGGCCCAGGCCCAGGCCCAGGCCCAGGCCCAGGCCCAGGCCCAGGCCCAGGCCCAGGCCCAGGCCCAGGCCCAGGCCCAGGCCCAGGCCCAGGCCCAGGCCCAGGCCCAGGCCCAGGCCCAGGCCCAGGCCCAGGCCCAGGCCCAGGCCCAGGCCCAGGCCCAGGCCCAGGCCCAGGCCCAGGCCCAGGCCCAGGCCCAGGCCCAGGCCCAGGCCCAGGCCCAGGCCCAGGCCCAGGCCCAGGCCCAGGCCCAGGCCCAGGCCCAGGCCCAGGCCCAGGCCCAGGCCCAGGCCCAGGCCCAGGCCCAGGCCCAGGCCCAGGCCCAGGCCCAGGCCCAGGGCCCAGGCCCAGGCCCAGGCCCAGGCCCAGGCCCAGGCCCAGGCCCAGGCCCAGGCCCAGGCCCAGGCCCAGGCCCAGGCCCAGGCCCAGGCCCAGGCCCAGGCCCAGGCCCAGGCCCAGGCCCAGGCCCAGGCCCAGGCCCAGGCCCAGGCCCAGGCCCAGGCCCAGGCCCAGGCCCAGGCCCAGGCCCAGGCCCAGGCCCAGGCCCAGGCCCAGGCCCAGGCCCAGGCCCAGGCCCAGGCCCAGGCCCAGGCCCAGGCCCAGGCCCAGGCCCAGGCCCAGGCCCAGGCCCAGGCCCAGGCCCAGGCCCAGGCCCAGGCCCAGGCCCAGGCCCAGGCCCAGGCCCAGGCCCAGGCCCAGGCCCAGGCCCAGGCCCAGGCCCAGGCCCAGGCCCAGGCCCAGGCCCAGGCCCAGGCCCAGGCCCAGGCCCAGGCCCAGGCCCAGGCCCAGGCCCAGGCCCAGGCCCAGGCCCAGGCCCAGGCCCAGGCCCAGGCCCAGGCCCAGGCCCAGGCCCAGGCCCAGGCCCAGGCCCAGGCCCAGGCCCAGGCCCAGGCCCAGGCCCAGGCCCAGGCCCAGGCCCAGGCCCAGGCCCAGGCCCAGGCCCAGGCCCAGGCCCAGGCCCAGGCCCAGGCCCAGGCCCAGGCCCAGGCCCAGGCCCAGGCCCAGGCCCAGGCCCAGGCCCAGGCCCAGGCCCAGGCCCAGGCCCAGGCCCAGGCCCAGGCCCAGGCCCAGGCCCAGGCCCAGGCCCAGGCCCAGGCCCAGGCCCAGGCCCAGGCCCAGGCCCAGGCCCAGGCCCAGGCCCAGGCCCAGGCCCAGGCCCAGGCCCAGGCCCAGGCCCAGGCCCAGGCCCAGGCCCAGGCCCAGGCCCAGGCCCAGGCCCAGGCCCAGGCCCAGGCCCAGGCCCAGGCCCAGGCCCAGGCCCAGGCCCAGGCCCAGGCCCAGGCCCAGGCCCAGGCCCAGGCCCAGGCCCAGGCCCAGGCCCAGGCCCAGGCCCAGGCCCAGGCCCAGGCCCAGGCCCAGGCCCAGGCCCAGGCCCAGGCCCAGGCCCAGGCCCAGGCCCAGGCCCAGGCCCAGGCCCAGGCCCAGGCCCAGGCCCAGGCCCAGGCCCAGGCCCAGGCCCAGGCCCAGGCCCAGGCCCAGGCCCAGGCCCAGGCCCAGGCCCAGGCCCAGGCCCAGGCCCAGGCCCAGGCCCAGGCCCAGGCCCAGGCCCAGGCCCAGGCCCAGGCCCAGGCCCAGGCCCAGGCCCAGGCCCAGGCCCAGGCCCAGGCCCAGGCCCAGGCCCAGGCCCAGGCCCAGGCCCAGGCCCAGGCCCAGGCCCAGGCCCAGGCCCAGGCCCAGGCCCAGGCCCAGGCCCAGGCCCAGGCCCAGGCCCAGGCCCAGGCCCAGGCCCAGGCCCAGGCCCAGGCCCAGGCCCAGGCCCAGGCCCAGGCCCAGGCCCAGGCCCAGGCCCAGGCCCAGGCCCAGGCCCAGGCCCAGGCCCAGGCCCAGGCCCAGGCCCAGGCCCAGGCCCAGGCCCAGGCCCAGGCCCAGGCCCAGGCCCAGGCCCAGGCCCAGGCCCAGGCCCAGGCCCAGGCCCAGGCCCAGGCCCAGGCCCAGGCCCAGGCCCAGGCCCAGGCCCAGGCCCAGGCCCAGGCCCAGGCCCAGGCCCAGGCCCAGGCCAGGCCCAGGCCCAGGCCCAGGCCCAGGCCCAGGCCCAGGCCCAGGCCCAGGCCCAGGCCCAGGCCCAGGCCCAGGCCCAGGCCCAGGCCCAGGCCCAGGCCCAGGCCCAGGCCCAGGGCCCAGGCCCAGGCCCAGGCCCAGGCCCAGGCCCAGGCCCAGGCCCAGGCCCAGGCCCAGGCCCAGGCCCAGGCCCAGGCCCAGGCCCAGGCCCAGGCCCAGGCCCAGGCCCAGGCCCAGGCCCAGGCCCAGGCCCAGGCCCAGGCCCAGGCCCAGGCCCAGGCCCAGGCCCAGGCCCAGGCCCAGGCCCAGGCCCAGGCCCAGGCCCAGGCCCAGGCCCAGGCCCAGGCCCAGGCCCAGGCCCAGGCCCAGGCCCAGGCCCAGGCCCAGGCCCAGGCCCAGGCCCAGGCCCAGGCCCAGGCCCAGGCCCAGGCCCAGGCCCAGGCCCAGGCCCAGGCCCAGGCCCAGGCCCAGGCCCAGGCCCAGGCCCAGGCCCAGGCCCAGGCCCAGGCCCAGGCCCAGGCCCAGGCCCAGGCCCAGGCCCAGGCCCAGGCCCAGGCCCAGGCCCAGGCCCAGGCCCAGGCCCAGGCCCAGGCCCAGGCCCAGGCCCAGGCCCAGGCCCAGGCCCAGGCCCAGGCCCAGGCCCAGGCCCAGGCCCAGGCCCAGGCCCAGGCCCAGGCCCAGGCCCAGGCCCAGGCCCAGGCCCAGGCCCAGGCCCAGGCCCAGGCCCAGGCCCAGGCCCAGGCCCAGGCCCAGGCCCAGGCCCAGGCCCAGGCCCAGGCCCAGGCCCAGGCCCAGGCCCAGGCCCAGGCCCAGGCCCAGGCCCAGGCCCAGGCCCAGGCCCAGGCCCAGGCCCAGGCCCAGGCCCAGGCCCAGGCCCAGGCCCAGGCCCAGGCCCAGGCCCAGGCCCAGGCCCAGGCCCAGGCCCAGGCCCAGGCCCAGGCCCAGGCCCAGGCCCAGGCCCAGGCCCAGGCCCAGGCCCAGGCCCAGGCCCAGGCCCAGGCCCAGGCCCAGGCCCAGGCCCAGGCCCAGGCCCAGGCCCAGGCCCAGGCCCAGGCCCAGGCCCAGGCCCAGGCCCAGGCCCAGGCCCAGGCCCAGGCCCAGGCCCAGGCCCAGGCCCAGGCCCAGGCCCAGGCCCAGGCCCAGGCCCAGGCCCAGGCCCAGGCCCAGGCCCAGGCCCAGGCCCAGGCCCAGGCCCAGGCCCAGGCCCAGGCCCAGGCCCAGGCCCAGGCCCAGGCCCAGGCCCAGGCCCAGGCCCAGGCCCAGGCCCAGGCCCAGGCCCAGGCCCAGGCCCAGGCCCAGGCCCAGGCCCAGGCCCAGGCCCAGGCCCAGGCCCAGGCCCAGGCCCAGGCCCAGGCCCAGGCCCAGGCCCAGGCCCAGGCCCAGGCCCAGGCCCAGGCCCAGGCCCAGGCCCAGGCCCAGGCCCAGGCCCAGGCCCAGGCCCAGGCCCAGGCCCAGGCCCAGGCCCAGGCCCAGGCCCAGGCCCAGGCCCAGGCCCAGGCCCAGGCCCAGGCCCAGGCCCAGGCCCAGG
>CM027850.1:50236716-50280325 GCA_016097595.1 Eucalyptus pumila
ATGCCTTTGGAAGCCATGAATCTCAGCTGATTTCCAACAATCGTGTTTTTTCAGCCAAAAAATGGCCGGAAAGGGAATTTTCTAAGGAAAAACGGGGAATTTTCTCTGTGGAGTCTTCGTGTTCTTGTTTTAGCGGGCTTGCAGGGTTCTGGGAGGTCCGAAATGATGGCTCGGATTGATCTAATGCCTTTGGAAGCCATGAATCTCAGCGGATTTCCAACACTCGTGTTTTTCAGCCAAAAAATGGCCGGAAATGGAATTTTCTAAGGAAAAACGGGGAATTTTCTATGGAGTCTTCGTGTTCTTGTTTTAGCGGGCTTCGAGGTTTTTGGGATGTCCAAAATGATGGCACGGATTGATCGAATGCCTTTGGAAGCCATGAATCTCAGCAGATTTCCAACACTTGTGTTTTTCAGCCAAAAAATGGCCGGAAGGGAATTTTCTTAGGAAAAACGAGGAATTTTCTCTGTGCAGTCTTCGTGTTCTTGTTTTAGCTGGCTTTCAGGGTGTGGGGAAGTCCGAAATGATGGCACGGATTGATCTAATGCCTTTGGAAGCCATGTATCTCTTCAGATTTCTCACACTCGTGTTTTTTCAGCCAAAAAATGGCCGGAAATGGAATTTTCTAAGGAAAAACGAGGAATTTTCTCTGTGGAGTCTTCGTGTTCTTGTTTTAGCGGGCTTGGGGGTTGGGATGTCCAAAATGATGGCACGGATTGATCTAATGCCTTTGGAAGCCATGAATCTCAGCAGATTTCCAACACTTGTGTTTTTTCAGCCAAAAAATGGCCGGAAAGGGAATTTTCTAAGGAAAAACGGGGCAATTTTCTAATGAAAAAGGGGGTGGAGTCTTCGTGTTCTTGTTTTAGCGGGCTTCCGGGTTTTGGGATGTCCAAAATGATGGCACGGATTGATCTAATGCCTTTGGAAGCCATGAATCTCAGCCGATTTCCAACACTCGTGTTTTTCAGCCAAAAAATGGCCGGAAAGGAATTTTCTAAGGAAAAACGGGAATTTTCTCTGTGGAGTCTTCGTGTTCTTGTTTTAGCGGGCTTGCGGGGTCGGGATGTCCAAAATGATGGCACGGATTGATCGAATGCCTTTGGAAGCCATGAATCTCAGCAGATTTCCAACACTCGTGTTTTTTCAGCCAAAAAATGGCCGGAAAGGGAATTTTCTAAGGAAAAACGGGGAATTTTCTATGTGGAGTCTTCGTGTTCTTGTTTTGGCGGGCTTCCGGTTTCGGGATGTCCAAAATGATGGCACGGATTGATCTAATGCCTTTGGAAGCCATGAATCTCAGCCGATTTCCAACACTCGTGTTTTTTCAGCCAAAAAATGGCCGGAAAGGGAATTTTCTAAGGAAAAACGGGGAATTTTCTAATGAAAAACGGGGAATTTTCTATGTGAGTCTTATTGTTCTTGTTTTAGCGGGCTTCCAGGTTTTAGGATGTCCAAAATGATGGCACGGATTGATCTAATGCCTTTGGAAGCCATGAATCTCAGCAGATTTCCAACACTCGTGTTTTTTCAGCCAAAAAATGGCCGGAAAGGGAATTTTCTAAGGAAAAACGGGGAATTTTCTCTGTGGAGTCTTCGTGTTCTTGTTTTAGCGGGCTTGCGGGTTTGGGATGTCCAAAATGATGGCACGGATTGATCTAATGCCTTTGGAAGCCATGAATCTCAGCAGATTTCCAACACTGTGTTTTTTCAGCCAAAAAATGGCCGGAAAGGGAATTTTCTAAGGAAAAAAAATGGGAATTTTCTCTGTGGAGTCTTCGTTGTTCTTGTTTTAGCGGGCTTCCAGGTTTGGGATGTCCAAAATGATGGCACGGATTGATCTAATGCCTATGGAAGCCATGAATCTCAGCAGATTTCCAACACTCGTGTTTTTTCAGCCAAAAAATGGCCGGAAAGGGAATTTTCTAAGGAAAAAGGGGAATTTTCTCTGTGGAGTCTTATTGTTCTTGTTTTGGCGGGCTTGCAGGGTTCGGGATGTCCAAAATGATGGCACGGATTGATCTAATGCCTTTGGAAGCCATGAATCTCAGCAGATTTCCAACACTCGTGTTTTTCAGCCAAAAAATGGCCGGAAAGGGAATATTCTAAGGAAAAACGGGGAATTTTCTCTGTGGAGTCTTCGTGTTCTTCTTTTGGCGGGCTTGCAGGGTTCTGGGATGTCCCAAATGATGGCACGGATTGATCGAATGCCTTTGGAAGCCATGAATCTCAGCAGATTTCCAACACTCGTGTTTTTTCAGCCAAAAAATGGCCGGAAATGGAATTTTCTAAGGAAAAACGGGGAATTTTCTATGTGGAGTCTTCGTGTTCTTGTTTTAGCGGGCTTCCGAGGTTTTGGGATGTCCAAAATGATGGCTCGGATTGATCTAATGCCTTTGGAAGCCATGAATCTCAGCGGATTTCCAACACTTGTGTTTTTTCAGCCAAAAAATGGCCGGAAAGGGAATTTTCTAAGGAAAAACGGGCAATTTTCTAATGAAAAAGGGGGAATTTTCTATGTGCAGTCTTCGTGTTCTTGTTTTAGCGGGCTTCCAGGTTTCGGGATGTCCAAAATGATGGCACGGATTGATCTAATGCCTTTGGAAGCCATGAATCTCAGCCGATTTCCAACACTCGTGTTTTTCAGCCAAAAAATGGCCGGAAAGGGAATTTTCTAAGGAAAAGGGGAATTTTCTCTGTGGAGTCTTCGTGTTCTTGTTTTAGCGGGCTTGCGGGGCTGGGATGTCCAAAATGATGGCACGGATTGATCTAATGCCTTTGGAAGCCATGAATCTCAGCAGATTTCCAACACTCGTGTTTTTTCAGCCAAAAAATGGCCGGAAAGGGAATTTTCTAAGGAAAAACGGGAATTTTCTCTGTGGAGTCTTCGTGTTCTTGTTTTAGCGGGCTTGCGGGGTTGGGATGTCCAAAATGATGGCACGGATTGATCTAATGCCTTTGGAAGCCATGAATCTCAGCTGATTTCCAACACTCGTGTTTTTCAGCCAAAAAATGGCCGGAAAGGGAATTTTCTAAGGAAAAACGGGGAATTTTTCTGTGGAGTCTTCGTGTTCTTGTTTTAGCGGGCTTGCGGGGTTTCGGGATGTCCAAAATGATGGCACGGATTGATCTAATGCCTTTGGAAGCCATGAATCTCAGCGGATTTCCAACACTCGTGTTTTTTCAGCCAAAAAATGGCCGGAAATGGAATTTTCTAAGGAAAAACGGGGAATTTTCTATGTGCAGTCTTCGTGTTCTTGTTTTAGCGGGCTTCGAGGTTTTTGGGAGGTCCGAAATGATGGCACGGATTGATCTAATGCCTTTGGAAGCCATGAATCTCAGCGGATTTCCAACACTTGTGTTTTTTCAGCCAAAAAATGGCCGGAAAGGGAATTTTCTAAGGAAAAACGGGGAATTTTCTATGTGCAGTCTTCGTGTTCTTGTTTTAGCGGGCTTCCAGGTTTCTGGGAGGTCCGAAATGATGGCTCGGATTGATCTAATGCCTTTGGAAGCCATGAATCTCAGCCGATTTCCAACACTCGTGTTTTTTCAGCCAAAAAATGGCCGGAAAGGGAATTTTCTAAGGAAAAACGGGGAATTTTCTCTGTGGAGTCTTCGTGTTCTTGTTTTAGCAGGCTTTCAGGTTGGTGGGATGTCCAAAATGATGGCTCGGATTGATCTAATGCCTTTGGAAGCCATGAATCTCAGCAGATTTCCAACACTCGTGTTTTTTCAGCCAAAAAATGGCCGGAAAGGGAATTTTCTAAGGAAAAACGGGGAATTTTCTCTGTGGAGTCTTCGTGTTCTTGTTTTAGCGGGCTTGCAGGGTTCTGGGAGGTCCAAAATGATGGCACGGATTGATCTAATGCCTTTGGAAGCCATGAATCTCAGCTGATTTCCAACAATCGTGTTTTTTCAGCCAAAAAATGGCCAGAAAGGGAATTTTCTAAGGAAAAACGGGGAATTTTCTCTGTGGAGTCTTCGTGTTCTTGTTTTAGCGGGCTTGCAGGGTTGGGAGGTCCAAAATGATGGCTCGGATTGATCTAATGCCTTTGGAAGCCATGAATCTCAGCAGATTTCCAACACTCGTGTTTTTCAGCCAAAAAATGGCCGGAAATGGAATTTTCTAAGGAAAAACGGGGAATTTTCTATGTGGAGTCTTCGTGTTCTTGTTTTAGCGGGCTTCGAGGTTTTTGGGATGTCCAAAATGATGGCACGGATTGATCGAATGCCTTTGGAAGCCATGAATCTCAGCGGATTTCCAACACTCGTGTTTTTTCAGCCAAAAAATGGCCGGAAATGGAATTTTCTAAGGAAAAACGGGGAATTTTCTCTGTGGAGTCTTCGTGTTCTTGTTTTAGCATGCTTGCAGGATTCTGGGAGGTCCGAAATGATGGCACGGATTGATCTAATGCCTTTGGAAGCCATGAATCTCAGCGGATTTCCAACACTCGTGTTTTTTCAGCCAAAAAATGGCCGGAAAAGGAATTTTCTAAGGAAAAACGGGGAATTTTCTCTGTGGAGTCTTCGTGTTCATGTTTTTGCGGGCTTCCAGGGTGCTGGGATGTCTAAAATGATGGCACGGATTGATCTAATGCCTTTGGAAGCCATGAATCTCAGCGGATTTCCAACACTCGTGTTTTTTCTTCCAAAAAATGGCCGGAAAGGGAATTTTCTAAGGAAAAACGGGGAATTTTCTCTGTGGAGTCTTCGTGTTCTTCTTTTACCGGGCTTGCGGGGGTTGGGATGTCCAAAAGATGGATCGGATTGATCTAGTTCCTTTGGAAGCCATGAATCTCAGCGGATTTCTAACACTCGTGTTTTTTCAGCCAAAAAATGGCCGGAAAGGGAATTTTCTAAGGAAAAACGGGAAATTTTCTACGTGGAGTCTTCGTGTTCTTGTTTTAGCGGGCTTGCGGGGTTGGGAGGTCCAAAATGATGGCTCGGATTGATCTAATGCCTTTGGAAGCCATGAATCTCAGCTGATTTCCAACAATCGTGTTTTTCAGCCAAAAAATGGCCGAGGAAAGGGAATTTTCTAAGGAAAAACGGGGAATTTTCTCTGTGGAGTCTTCGTCTTCTTGTTTTAGCGGGCTTGCGGGGTTAAGGAGGTCCGAAATGATGGCTCGGATTGATCTAATGCCTTTGGAAGCCATGAATCTCAGCCGATTTCCAACACTCGTGTTTTTTCAGCCAAAAAATGGCCGGAAAGGGAATTTTCTAAGGAAAAAGGGGAAATTTTCTCTGTGGAGTCTTCGTGTTCTTGTTTTAGCGGGCTTGCAGGGTTCTGGGAGGTCCGAAATGATGGCTCGGATTGATCTAATGCCTTTGGAAGCCATGAATCTCAGCCGATTTCCAACACTCGTGTTTTTTCAGCCAAAAAATGGCCGGAAAGGGAATTTTCTAAGGAAAAAGGGGAATTTTCTCTGTGGAGTCTTCGTGTTCTTGTTTTAGCGGGCTTGCGGGGTTCGGGAGGTCCAAAATGATGGCTCGGATTGATCTAATGCCTTTGGAAGCCATGAATCTCAGCTGATTTCCAACAATCGTGTTTTTTCAGCCAAAAAATGGCCGGAAAGGGAATTTTCTAAGGAAAAACGGGAATTTTCTCTGTGGAGTCTTCGTGTTCTTGTTTTAGCGGGCTTGCAGGGGTTGGGAGGTCCAAAATGATGGCTCGGATTGATCTAATGCCTTTGGAAGCCATGAATCTCAGCGGATTTCCAACACTCGTGTTTTTTCAGCCAAAAAATGGCCGGAAATGGAATTTTCTAAGGAAAAACGGGGAATTTTCTATGTGCAGTCTTCGTGTTCTTGTTTTAGCGGGCTTCGAGGTTTTTGGGAGGTCCGAAATGATGGCACGGATTGATCTAATGCCTTTGGAAGCCATGAATCTTAGCGGATTTCCAACACTCGTGTTTTTTCAGCCAAAAAATGGCCGGAAATGGAATTTTCTAAGGAAAAACGAGGAATTTTCTCTGTGGAGTCTTCGTGTTCTTGTTTTAGCAGGCTTTCAGGATGTTGGGATGTCCGAAATGATGGCACGGATTGATCTAATGCCTTTGGAAGCCATGTATCTCTTCAGATTTCTCACACTCGTGTTTTTTCAGCCAAAAAATGGCCGGAAAAGGAATTTTCTAAGGAAAAACGAGGAATTTTCTCTGTGGAGTCTTCGTGTTCATGTTTTTGCGGGCTTCCGGGGTGCTGGGATGTCTAAAATGATGGCACGGATTGATCTAATGCCTTTGGAAGCCATGAATCTCAGCGGATTTCCAACACTCGTGTTTTTTCTTCCAAAAAATGGCCGGAAAGGGAATTTTCTAAGGAAAAACGGGGAATTTTCTCTGTGGAGTCTTCGTGTTCTTCTTTTACCGGGCTTGCAGGGTTCTGGGAGGTCCGAAAAGATGGATCGGATTGATCTAGTTCCTTTGGAAGCCATGAATCTCAGCGGATTTCTAACACTCGTGTTTTTTCAGCCAAAAAATGGCCGGAGAGGGAATTTTCTAAGGAAAAACGGGAAATTTTCTCTGTGGAGTCTTCGTGTTCTTGTTTTAGCGGGCTTGCAGGGTTCTGGGAGGTCCGAAATGATGGCTTGGATTGATCTAATGCCTTTGGAAGCCATGAATCTCAGCTGATTTCCAACAATCGTGTTTTTTCAGCCAAAAAATGGCCAGAAAGGGAATTTTCTAAGGAAAAACGGGGAATTTTCTCTGTGGAGTCTTCGTCTTCTTGTTTTAGCGGGCTTGCAGGGTTCTGGGAGGTCCGAAATGATGGCTCGGATTGATCTAATGCCTTTGGAAGCCATGAATCTCAGCGGATTTCCAACACTCGTGTTTTTTCAGCCAAAAAATGGCCGGAAATGGAATTTTCTAAGGAAAAACGGGGAATTTTCTCTGTGGAGTCTTCGTGTTCTTGTTTTAGCGGGCATGCAGGGTTGCGGGAGGTCCGAAATGATGGCTCGGATTGATCTAATGCCTTTGGAAGCCATGAATCTCAGCGGATTTCCAACACTCGTGTTTTTTCAGCCAAAAAATGGCTGGAAAAGGAATTTTCTAAGGAAAAACGGGGAATTTTCTCTGTGGAGTCTTCGTGTTCTTGTTTTAGCAGGCTTGCAGGATTGGGATGTCTAAAATGATGGAACGGATTGATCTAATGCCTTTGGAAGCCATGAATCTCAGCGGATTTCCAACACTCGTGTTTTTTCAGCCAAAAAATGGCCGGAAAAGGAATTTTCTAAGGAAAAACGGGGAATTTTCTCTGTGGAGTCTTATTGTTCTTGTTTTGGCGGGCTTCCTGCGTTCTGGGATGTCCAAAATGATGGCACGGATTGATCGAATGCCTTTGGAAGCCATGAATCTCAGCAGATTTCCAACACTCGTGTTTTTTCAGCCAAAAAATGGCCGGAAAGGGAATTTTCTAAGGAAAAACGGGGAATTTTCTCTGTGGAGTCTTATTGTTCTTGTTTTGGCGGGCTTCGGGGTTCTGGGATGTCCAAAATGATGGCACGGATTGATCGAATGCCTTTGGAAGCCATGAATCTCAGCATATTTCCAACACTCGTGTTTTTTCAGCCAAAAAATGGCCGGAAAGGGAATTTTCTAAGGAAAAACGGGAATTTTCTCTGTGGAGTCTTCGTGTTCTTGTTTTGGCGGGCTTCCGGGGGTTGGGAGGTCCAAAATGATGGCACGGATTGATCGAATGCCTTTGGAAGCCATGAATCTCAGCAGATTTCCAACACTCGTGTTTTTTCAGCCAAAAAATGGCCGGAAAGGGAATTTTCTAAGGAAAAACGGGGAATTTTCTCTGTGGAGTCTTCGTGTTCTTGTTTTGGCGGGCTTCCGGGGTTGGGATGTCCAAAATGATGGCACGGATTGATCGAATGCCTTTGGAAGCCATGAATCTCAGCAGATTTCCAACACTCGTGTTTTTTCAGCCAAAAAATGGCCGGAAAGGGAATTCTCTAAGGAAAAACGGGGAATTTTCTCTGTGGAGTCTTATTGTTCTTGTTTTGGCGGGCTTCCAGGGTTCTGGGATGTCCAAAATGATGGCACGGATTGATCGAATGCCTTTGGAAGCCATGAATCTCAGCATATTTCCAACACTCGTGTTTTTTCAGCCAAAAAATGGCCGGAAAGGGAATTTTCTAAGGAAAAACGGGAATTTTCTCTGTGGAGTCTTCGTGTTCTTGTTTTAGCGGGCTTGCGGGGTTCTGGGAGGTCCGAAATGATGGCTCGGATTGATCTAATGCCTTTGGAAGCCATGAATCTCAGCGGATTTCCAACACTCGTGTTTTTTCAGCCAAAAAATGGCTGGAAAAGGAATTTTCTAAGGAAAAACGGGGAATTTTCTCTGTGGAGTCTTCGTGTTCTTGTTTTAGCATGCTTGTAGGATTCTGGGAGGTACGAAATGATGGCACGGATTGATCTAATGCCTTTGGAAGCCATGAATCTCAGCCGATTTCCAACACTCGTGTTTTTTCAGCCAAAAAATGGCCGGAAAGGGAATTTTCTAAGGAAAAACGGGGAATTTTCTCTGTGGAGTCTTCGTGTTCTTCTTTTAGCGGGCTTGCAGGGTTCTGGGAGGTCCGAAAAGATGGCTCGGATTGATCTAGTTCCTTTGGAAGCCATGAATCTCAGCGGATTTCTAACACTCGTGTTTTTTCAGCCAAAAATTGGCCGGAAAGAGAATTTTCTAAGTAAAAAAACGTGGAATTTTCTCCGTGGAGTCTTCGTGTTCTTGTTTTAGCGGGCTTGCAGGGTTCTGGGAGGTCCGAAATGATGGCTTGGATTGATCTAATGCCTTTGGAAGCCATGAATCTCAGCGGATTTCCAACACTCGTGTTTTTTCAGCCAAAAAATGGCCGAAAATGGAATTTTCAAAGGAAAAACGGGAATTTTCTATGTGCAGTATTCGTGTTCTTGTTTTAGCTGGCTTCCACGGTTCGGGATGTCCGAAATGATGGCTCGGATTGATCTAATGCCTTTGGAAGCCATGAATCTCAGCCGATTTCCAACAATCGTGTTTTTTCAGCCAAAAAATGGCCAGAAAGGGAATTTTCTAAGGAAAAACGGGAAATTTTCTCTGTGGAGTCTTCCTGTTCTTGTTTTAGCGGGCTTGCAGGGTTCTGGGAGGTCCGAAATGATGGCTCGGATTGATCTAGTTCCTTTGGAAGCCATGAATCTCAGTGGATTTCCAACACTCGTGTTTTTTCAGCCAAAAATTGGCCAGAAAGGGAATTTTCTAAGGAAAAACGGGGAATTTTCTAATGAAAAACGGGGAATTTTCTATGTGCAGTCTTCGTGTTCTTGTTTTAGCGGGCTTCCAGGTTTCTGGGAGGTCCGAAATGATGGCTCGGATTGATCTAATGCCTTTGGAAGCCTTGAATCTCAGCCGATTTCCAACACTCGTCTTTTTTCAGCCAAAAATTGGCCGGAAAGGGAATTTTCTAAGGAAAAACGGGAAATTTTCTCTGTGGAGTCTTCGTGTTCTTGTTTTAGCGGGCTTGCAGGGTTCTTGGAGGTCCGAAATGATGGCTCGGATTGATCTAATGCCTTTGGAAGCCATGAATCTCAGCCGATTTCCAACAATCGTGTTTTTTCAGCCAAAAAATGGCCAGAAATGGAATTTTCTAAGGAAAAACGGGGAATTTTCTCTGTGGAGTCTTCGTGTTCTTGTTTTAGCGGGCTTGCAGGGTTCTGGGAGGTCCGAAATGATGGCTCGGATTGATCTAATGCCTTTGGAAGCCATGAATCTCAGCGGATTTCCAACACTCGTGTTTTTTCAGCCAAAAAATGGCCGGAAATGGAATTTTCTAAGGAAAAACGGGGAATTTTCTATGTGCAGTCTTCGTGTTCTTGTTTTAGCGGGCTTCGAGGTTTCTGGGAGGTCCCAAATGATGGCACGGATTGATCTAATGCCTTTGGAAGCCATGAATCTCAGCGGATTTCCAACACTCGTGTTTTTTCAGCCAAAAAATGGCCGGAAAAGGAATTTTCTAAGGAAAAACGGGGAATTTTCTCTGTGGAGTCTTCGTGTTCTTGTTTTAGCGGGCTTTCAGGGTTCTGGGAGGTCCAAAATGATGGCACGGATTGATCTAATGCCTTTGGAAGCCATGAATCTCAGCAGATTTCCAACACTCGTGTTTTTTCAGCCAAAAAATGGTCGGAAAAGGAATTTTCTAAGGAAAAACGGGGAATTTTCTCTGTGGAGTCTTCGTGTTCTTCTTTTAGCGGGCTTGCAGGGTTCGGGAGGTCCAAAATGATGGCTCGGATTGATCTAGTTCCTTTGGAAGCCATGAATCTCAGCGGATTTCTAACACTCGTGTTTTTCAGCCAAAAAATGGCCGGAAAGGGAATTTTCTAAGTAAAAAAACGTGGAATTTTCTCCGTGGAGTCTTCGTGTTCTTGTTTTAGCGGGCTTGCAGGGTTCTGAGAGGTCGGAAATGATGGCATGGATTGATCTAATGCCTTTGGAAGCCATGAATCTCAGCGGATTTCCAACACTCGTGTTTTTTCAGCCAAAAAATGGTCGGAAAAGGAATTTTCTAAGGAAAAACGGGGAATTTTCTCTGTGGAGTCTTCGTGTTCTTCTTTTACCGGGCTTGCAGGGTTCTGGGAGGTCCGAAAAGATGGCTCGGATTGATCTAGTTCCTTTGGAAGCCATGAATCTCAGCGGATTTCTAACACTCGTGTTTTTCAGCCAAAAAATGGCCGGAAAGGGAATTTTCTAAGTAAAAAAACGTGGAATTTTCTCCGTGGAGTCTTCGTGTTCTTGTTTTAGCGGGCTTGCAGGGTTCTGAGAGGTCGGAAATGATGGCATGGATTGATCTAATGCCTTTGGAAGCCATGAATCTCAGCGGATTTCCAACACTCGTGTTTTTTCAGCCAAAAAATGGCCGAAAATGGAATTTTCAAAGGAAAAACGGGGAATTTTCTATGTGCAGCATTCGTGTTCTTGTTTTAGCGGGCTTCCACGGTTCCGGGAGGTCCGAAATGATGGCTCGGATTGATCTAATGCCTTTGGAAGCCATGAATCTCAGCCGATTTCCAACAATCGTGTTTTTTCAGCCAAAAAATGGCCAGAAAGGGAATTTTCTAAGGAAAAACGGGAAATTTTCTCTGTGGAGTCTTCGTGTTCTTGTTTTAGCGGGCTTCCAGGGTGCTGGGATGTCCCAAATGATGGCACGGATTGATCTAATGCCTTTGGAAGCCATGAATCTCAGCGGATTTCCAACACTCGTGTTTTTCAGCCAAAAAATGGCCAGAAAGGGAATTTTCTAAGGAAAAACGGGGAATTTTTCTCGTGGAGTCTTCGTGTTCTTGTTTTAGCGGGCTTCAGGGGTGCTGGGATGTCGAAAATGATTGCACGGATTGATCTAATGCCTTTGGAAGCCATGACTCTCAGCAGATTTCCAACACTCGGTGTTTTTTTTCCAAAAAATGGCCGGAAAGGGAATTTTCTAAGGAAAAAAGGGGAATTTTCTCTGTGGAGTCTTCGTGTTCATGTTTTAGCGGGCTTCCAGGTTGCTGGGATGTCTAAAATGATGGCACCGATTGATCTAATGCCTTTGGAAGCCATGAATCTCAGCGGATTTCCAACACTCGTGTTTTTTCAGCCAAAAAATGGCCAGAAAGGGAATTTTCTAAGGAAAAACGGGGAATTTTCTCTGTGGAGTCTTCGTGTTCATGTTTTAGCGGGCTTCGGGGTGCTGGGATGTCTAAAATGATGGCACCGATTGATCTAATGCCTTTGGAAGCCATGAATCTCAGCGGATTTCCAACACTCGTGTTTTTTCAGCCAAAAAATGGCCGGAAAGGGAATTTTCTAAGGAAAAACGGGAATTTTCTCTGTGGAGTCTTCGTGTTCTTGTTTTAGCGGGCTTCGGGGTGCTTTGGGATGTCCCAAATGATGGCACGGATTGATCTAATGCATTTGACAGCCATGAATCTCAGCAGATTTCGAACACTCGTGTTTTTTCTTCGAAAAAATGGCCAGAAAGGGAATTTTCTAAGGAAAAACGGGGAATTTTCTCTGTGGAGTCTTCGTGTTCATATTTTAGCAGGCTTCCGGGATCTTTGGGGACGTCTAAAATGATGGAATGGATTGATCTAATGCCTTTGGAAGCCATGAATCTCAGCGGATTTCCAACACTCGTGTTTTTCGGCCAAAAATGGCCGGAAAGGGAATTTTCTAAGGAAAAACGGGAATTTTCTCTGTGGAGTCTTCGTGTTCTTGTTTTAGCGGGCTTCCGGGGTGTTTGGGATGTCCCAAATGATGGCACGGATTGATCTAATGCCTTTGGAAGCCATGAATCTCAGCGGATTTCCAACACTCGTGTTTTTCAGCCAAAAAATGGCCGGAAAGGGAATTTTCTAAGGAAAAACGGGAATTTTCTCTGTGGAGTCTTCGTGTTCTTGTTTTAGCGGGCTTCCAGGGTGCTTTGGGATGTCGAAAATGATTGCACGAATTGATCTAATGCCTTTGGAAGCCATGACTCTCAGCAGATTTCCAACACTGGTGTTTTTTCTTCCAAAAAATGGCCGGAAAGGGAATTTTCTAAGGAAAAAAGGGGAATTTTCTCTGTGGAGTCTTCGTGTTCATGTTTTAGCGGGCTTCCAGGGTGCTGGGACGTCTAAAATGATGGCACGGATAGATCTAATGCCTTTGGAAGCCATGAATCTCAGCGGATTTCCAACACTCGTGTTTTTTCAGCCAAAAAATGGCCGGAAAGGGAATTTTCTAAGGAAAAACGGGGAATTTTCTCTGTGGAGTCTTCGTGTTCATGTTTTAGCGGGCTTCCAGGGTCTTTGGGACGTCTAAAATGATGGTACGGATTGATCTAATGCCTTTGGAAGCCATGAATCTCAGCGGATTTCCAACACTCGTGTTTTTTCAGCCAAAAAAGGGCCGAAAAGGTAATTTTCTAAGGAAAAACGGGGAATTTTCTCTGTGGAGTCTTCGTGTTCTTCATGTTTTAGCGGGCTTCGGGTGTTTTGGGATGTCTAAAATGATGGCACGGATTGATCTAATGCCTTTGGAAGCCATGAATCTCAGCGGATTTCCAACACTCGTGTTTTTTCAGCCAAAAAATGGCCGGAAAGGGAATTTTCTAAGGAAAAACGGGGAATTTTCTCTGTGGAGTCTTCGTGTTCATGTTTTAGCGGGCTTCCAGGGTGCTGGGATGTCTAAAATGATGGCACCGATTGATCTAATGCCTTTGGAAGCCATGAATCTCAGCGGATTTCCAACACTCGTGTTTTTTCAGCCAAAAAATGGCCAGAAAGGGAATTTTCTAAGGAAAAACGGGGAATTTTCTCTGTGGAGTCTTCGTGTTCTTGTTTTAGCGGGCTTCAGGGGTGCTGGGATGTCCCAAATTATGGCACGGATTGATCTAATGCATTTGACAGCCATGAATCTCAGCAGATTTCCAACACTCGTGTTTTTCTTCAGCCAAAAAATGGCCGGAAAGGGAATTTTCTAAGGAAAAACGGGGAATTTTCTCTGTGGAGTCTTCGTGTTCATGTTTTAGCGGGCTTCCGGGATGCTTTGGGACGTTTAAAATGATGGAACGGATTGATCTAATGCCGTTGGAAGCCATGAATCTCAGCGGATTTCCAACACTCGTGTTTTTCGGCCAAAAAATGGCCGAAAGGGAATTTTCTAAGAAAAACGGGGAATTTTCTCTGTGGAGTCTTCGTGTTCTTGTTTTAGCGGGCTTCCGGGGGTGCTGGGATGTCCCAAATGATGGCACGGATTGATCTAATGCCTTTGGAAGCCATGAATCTCAGCGGATTTCCAACACTCGTGTTTTTCAGCCAAAAAATGGCCAGAAAGGGAATTTTCTAAGGAAAAACGGGGAATTTTCTCTGTGGAGTCTTCGTGTTCTTGTTTTAGCGGGCTTCAGGGTGCTGGGATGTCGAAAATGATTGCACGGATTGATCTAATGCCTTTGGAAGCCATGACTCTCAGCAGATTTCCAACACTGGTGTTTTTTCTTCCAAAAAATGGCCGGAAAGGGAATTTTCTAAGGAAAAACGGGGAATTTTCTCTGTGGAGTCTTCGTGTTCTTGTTTTAGCGGGCTTCCAGGGTGCTGGGATGTCGAAAATGATTGCACGAATTGATCTAATGCCTTTGGAAGCCATGACTCTCAGCAGATTTCCAACACTGGTGTTTTTTCTTCCAAAAAATGGCCGGAAAGGGAATTTTCTAAGGAAAAAAGGGGAATTTTCTCTGTGGAGTCTTCGTGTTCATGTTTTAGCGGGCTTCCAGGTTGCTGGGATGTCTAAAATGATGTCAGGGATTGATCTAATGCCTTTGGAAGCCATGAATCTCAGCGGATTTCCAACACTCGTGTTTTTTCAGCCAAAAAATGGCCGGAAAGGGAATTTTCTAAGGAAAAACGGGGAATTTTCTCTGTGGAGTCTTCGTGTTCTTGTTTTAGCGGGCTTCAGGGGTGCTGGGATGTCCCAAATGATGGCACGGATTGATCTAATGCATTTGACAGCCATGAATCTCAGCAGATTTCCAACACTCGTGTTTTTTCAGCCAAAAAATGGCCGGAAAGGGAATTTTCTAAGGAAAAACGGGGAATTTTCTCTGTGGAGTCTTCGTGTTCATGTTTTAGCGGGCTTCCAGGGTGCTGGGACGTCTAAAATGATGGCACGGATTGATCTAATGCCTTTGGAAACCATGAATCACAGCGGATTTCCAACACTCGTGTTTTTTCAGCCAAAAAATGGCCGGAAAGGGAATTTTCTAAGGAAAAACGGGGAATTTTCTCTGTGGAGTCTTCGTGTTCATGTTTTAGCGGGCTTCCAGGGTGCTGGGATGTCTAAAATGATGGCACCGATTGATCCAATGCCTTTGGAAGCCATGAATCTCAGCGGATTTCCAACACTCGTGTTTTTTCAGCCAAAAAATGGCCGGAAAGGGAATTTTCTAAGGAAAAACGGGAATTTTCTCTGTGGAGTCTTCGTGTTCATGTTTTAGCGGGCTTCCGGGGTGCTTTGGGATGTCTAAAATGATGGCACCGATTGATCTAATGCCTTTGGAAGCCATGAATCTCAGCGGATTTCCAACACTCGTGTTTTTCAGCCAAAAAATGGCGGAAAGGGAATTTTCTAAGGAAAAACGGGGAATTTTCTCTGTGGAGTCTTCGTGTTCTTGTTTTAGCGGGCTTCAGGGGTGCTGGGATGTCCCAAATGATGGCACGGATTGATCTAATGCATTTGACAGCCATGAATCTCAGCAGATTTCCAACACTCGTGTTTTTTCTTCGAAAAAATGGCCAGAAAGGGAATTTTCTAAGGAAAAACGGGGAATTTTCTCTGTGGACTCTTCGTGTTCATATTTTAGCGGGCTTCCAGGATGCTGGGACGTCTAAAATGATGGAATGGATTGATCTAATGCCTTTGGAAGCCATTAATCTCAGCGGATTTCCAACACTCGTGTTTTTCAGCCAAAAAATGGCCGGAAAGGGAATTTTCTAAGGAAAAACGGGGAATTTTTCTGTGGAGTCTTCGTGTTCTTGTTTTAGCGGGCTTCCAGGGTTTTGGGATGTCCCAAATGATGGCACGGATTGATCTAATGCCTTTGGAAGCCATGAATCTCAGCGGATTTCCAACACTCGTGTTTTTCAGCCAAAAAATGGCCGGAAAGGGAATTTTCTAAGGAAAAACGGGGAATTTTCTCTGTGGAGTCTTCGTGTTCTTGTTTTAGCGGGCTTCCAGGGTGCTGGGATGTCGAAAATGATTGCACGAATTGATCTAATGCCTTTGGAAGCCATGACTCTCAGCAGATTTCCAACACTGGTGTTTTTTCTTCCAAAAAATGGCCGGAAAGGGAATTTTCTAAGGAAAAAATGGGAATTTTTCTGTGGAGTCTTCGTGTTCATGTTTTAGCGGGCTTTCCGGGGTCTTTGGGACGTCTAAAATGATGGCACGGATTGATCTAATGCCTTTGGAAGCCATGAATCTCAGCGGATTTCCAACACTCGTGTTTTTTCAGCCAAAAAATGGCCGGAAAGGGAATTTTCTAAGGAAAAACGGGGAATTTTCTCTGTGGAGTCTTCGTGTTCTTGTTTTAGCGGGCTTCGGGGGTCTTTGGGATGTCCCAAATGATGGCACGGATTGATCTAATGCATTTGACAGCCATGAATCTCAGCAGATTTCCAACACTCGTGTTTTTCTTCAGCCAAAAAATGGCCGGAAAGGGAATTTTCTAAGGAAAAACGGGAATTTTCTCTGTGGAGTCTTCGTGTTCATATTTTAGCGGGCTTCCAGGATGCTGGGACGTCTAAAATGATGGAATGGATTGATCTAATGCCTTTGGAAGCCATTAATCTCAGCGGATTTCCAACACTCGTGTTTTTTCGGCCAAAAAAGGGCCAGAAAGGGAATTTTCTAAGGAAAAACGGGGAATTTTCTCTGTGGAGTCTTCGTGTTCTTGTTTTAGCGGGCTTCCAGGGTGCTGGGATGTCCCAAATGATGGCACGGATTGATCTAATGCCTTTGGAAGCCATGAATCTCAGCGGATTTCCAACACTCGTGTTTTTCAGCCAAAAAATGGCCAGAAAGGGAATTTTCTAAGGAAAAACGGGGAATTTTCTCTGTGGAGTCTTCGTGTTCTTGTTTTAGCGGGCTTCCAGGGTGCTGGGATGTCGAAAATGATTGCACGAATTGATCTAATGCCTTTGGAAGCCATGACTCTCAGCAGATTTCCAACACCGTGTTTTTCTTCCAAAAAATGGCCGGAAAGGGAATTTTCTAAGGAAAAAATGGGAATTTTCTCGTGGAGTCTTCGTGTTCATGTTTTAGCGGGCTTTGCAGGGTCTTGGGACGTCTAAAATGATGGCACGGATTGATCTAATGCCTTTGGAAGCCATGAATCTCAGCGGATTTCCAACACTCGTGTTTTTTCAGCCAAAAAATGGCCGGAAAGGGAATTTTCTAAGGAAAAACGGGGAATTTTCTTTGTGGAGTCTTCGTGTTCATGTTTTAGCGGGCTTCCGGGGTCTTTGGGATGTCGAAAATGATGGCACGGATTGATCTAAAGCCTTTGGAAGCCATGAATCTCAGCAGATTTCCAACACTCGTGTTTTTTCAGCCAAAAAATGGCCGGAAAGGGAATTTTCTAAGGAAAAACGGGGAATTTTCTCTGTGGAGTCTTCGTGTTCATGTTTTAGCGGGCTTCCAGGGTGCTGGGACGTCTAAAATGATGGCACGGATTGATCTAATGCCTTTGGAAGCCATGAATCTCAGCGGATTTCCAACACTCGTGTTTTTTCAGCCAAAAAAGGGCCGGAAAGGGAATTTTCTAAGGAAAAACGGGAATTTTCTCTGTGGAGTCTTCGTGTTCTTGTTTTAGCGGGCTTCCGGGGTGCTGGGATGTCGAAAATGATTGCACGAATTGATCTAATGCCTTTGGAAGCCATGACTCTCAGCAGATTTCCAACACTCGTGTTTTTTCTTCCAAAAAATGGCCGGAAAGGGAATTTTCTAAGGAAAAAGGGGAATTTTCTCTGTGGAGTCTTCGTGTTCATGTTTTAGCGGGCTTCCGGGGTCTTTGGGACGTCTAAAATGATGGCACGGATTGATCTAATGCCTTTGGAAGCCATGAATCTCAGCGGATTTCCAACACTCGTGTTTTTCAGCCAAAAAATGGCCGGAAAGGGAATTTTCTAAGGAAAAACGGGGAATTTTTCTCTGTGGAGTCTTCGTGTTCATGTTTTAGCGGGCTTTCGGGGTGCTGGGATGTCCAAAATGATGGCACGGATTGATGTAATGCCTTTGGAAGCCATGAATCTCGCCAGATTTCCAACACTCGTGTTTTTTCTACCTCGGCGTTCAGGGTGCTGTGATGTCCAAAATGATGGGACGAACTGATCTAGTGCTTTTCGAAGCCATGTATCCCAACAGATTTTCAAATGTCAGGCTTTTTCTGCAAAAAAATGGCCGGAAAGGGAATTTTCTTTGGAAAAACAGGGAATTTTCTCTTTGGAGTCTTCGTGTTCTTGTTTCGCCGGGCCTTCAGGGTGTTTTGATGTCCAAAATGATGGGACGGACTGATCCAATGCCTTTGGAAACGATGTATCCCAACAGATTTCCAATTGTCGGGCTTGTTCAGCCAAAAAATGGCCGTAAAGGGAATTTTCTATGGAAAAACAGGGAATTTTGTCTGTGGAGTCTTCGTGTTCATGTTTCCTCGGGCGTTCAGGGTGCTGTGATGTCCAAAATTGATGGGATGAACTGATCGAGTGCTTTTCGAAGCCATGTATCCCAACAGATTTTCAAATGTCAGGCTTTTTTCTGCAAAAAAATGGCCGAAAAGGGAATTTTCTTTGAAAAAACAGGGAATTTTCTCTTTGGAGTCGTCGTGTTCTTGTTTCGCCAGGCCTTCAGGGTGTTGTGATGTCCAAAATGATGGGACGAACTGATCCAATGCCTTTGGAAACGATGTATCCCAACATATTTCAAATTGTCGGGCTTGTTCAGCCAAAAAATGGCCGTAAAGGGAATTTTCTATGGAAAAACAGGGAATTTTCTCTGTGGAGTCTTCGTGTTCATGTTTCCTCGGGTGTTCAGGGTGCTGTGATGTCCAAAATGATGGGATGAACTGATCAAGTGCTTTTCGAAGCCATGTATCCCAACAGATTTCCAAATGTCAAGCCTTTTCAGCTAAAAAATGGCCAGAAATGGAATTTTCTATGGAAGAACAATGAATTTTCTCTTTGGAGTCTTCGTGTTCTTATTTCCTCACGCGTTCAGGGTGCTGTGATGTCCAAAATGATGGGGCGGACTGATCTATTACCTTTGGAAGCCAAGTATCCCAACAGATTTCCAACTATCGGGCTTTTTCAGCCAAAAAATGGTCGGAAATGGAATTTTCTATGGAAAAACGGGGCATTTTCTCTATTGAGTCTTCGCGTTCTTGTTTCCTCGGGCGTTCAGGATGCTGTGATGTCCAAAATGATGGGACAGACTGATCTAATGCTTTTGGAAGCCATGTATCCCAACATATTTCCAAATGTCAGGCTTTTTCATCCAAAAAATGGCCGGAAATGGAATTTTTTATGGAAAAATAGGGAATTTTCTCTTTGGAGTCTTTGTGTTCTTGTTTCTCCGAGTGTTCAGGGTGCTGTTATGTCCAAATTGATGGGACGGACTGATCTAATGCCTTTGGAAGCCATGTATCCCAATAGATTTCCAACTATCGGGCTTTTTCAGCCAAAAAATGGCCCGAAAGGGAATTTTCTATGGAAAAACAGGGAATTTTTCTGTGGAGTCTTCGTGTTCATGTTTCCTCGAGCGTTCTGGGTGCTATGATTTCCAAAAAGATGGGACGGACTGATCTAGTGCTTTTGGAAGCCATGTATCCCAACAGATTTCCAAATGTCGGGCTTTTTCAGCCAAAAAATGACCGGAAATGGAATTTTCTATGGAAGAACAATGAATTTTCTCTTTGGAGTCTTCGTGTTATTATTTCCTCAGGCGATCAAGGTGCTGTGATGTCCAAAATAATGGGACGGACTGATCTAATGCTTTTGGGAGCCATGTATCCCAACATATTTCCAACTGTCGGGCCTTTTCAGCTCAAAAATGGCCGGAAAGTGAATTTTCTATGGAAAAAAAGGAAATTTTCCCTGTGGAGTCTTTGTGTTCTTGTTTCCTCGGGTGTTCAGGATGCTATGATGTCCAAAATGATGGGACGGACTGATCTAATGCTTTTGGAAGCCATGTGTCCCCCCAGATTTGCAAATGTCGGGCTTTTCAGCAAATAAATGGCCGGGAAATGAATTTTCTTTGGAAAAACAGGGAATTTTCTCTGTGGAGTCTTTGTGTTCTTTTTTCGCTGGGCATTTAGGGTGCAGTGATGCCCAAAATGATGGGACAGACTGATCTGATGCCTTTGGAAGCCATGTATCCCAACAGATTTACAACTATCGGGCTTTTTCAGCCAAAAAATGGCTGGAAATTGAATTTTCTATGGAAAAACAATGAATTTTCTATGTGGAGTCTTCGCATTCTTGTTTCCTCGGGCGTTCAGGATGCTCTGATGTCCAAAATGATGGGACGGACTGATCTAGTGCTTTTGGAAGCCATGTATCCCAACAGATTTCCAAATGTCATGCTTTTTCATCCAAAAAATGGCCGGAAAGGGAATTTTCTATGGAAAAATGGGGAATTTTCTCTATGGGGTCTTCATGTTCTTGTTTCCTTAGGCGTTCAGGGTGTCGTAATGTCCAAAATGATGGGACGGACTGATCTAATGCTTTTGGAAGCCATGTATCCCAACATAGTTCCAACTGTCGGGCTTTTTCAACCAAAAAATGGCCGGAAAGTGAATTTTCTCTTGAAAAACAGGGAATTTTCTCTGTGGATTCTTCGTGTTCTTGTTTCCTCGGGCGTTCAGGGTGCTGTGATGTCCAAAATGATACGACGGACTGATCTAATACTTTTGGAAGCCATGTATCCCAACATATGTGCAGCAAGATTTAATGACTTACCACAATACAGTTTATGGGGTTCATAGAAAACAGAATAGTCAATGTATTATAGCCTTTGAAATCCGCACAATCCAGCTTGCACAGTTTTGGAAACAATTTTCACTAAATATCCAAATGACATTCAAAAATTATGAAATTCGAACATGTGATAGTGAAGACATAAAGGCAGATATTTCTTGAAGAACACTACACCAAAAGATCCCCATAGAGTTCAATACAGACCATGCATCACAGCACTACTAATTCTGTCCGTTCCACTTGCACAATTTTTTTGAAACATTTTTGGTTAAATAGGCAAATGAACTTCAAAAATTAAGGAATATGAATATGTTGTAGGCATGACATAAGTAAAGGTATTTCATGCAGATCACTTTTCCAAAAGAATCTCATACAAAACGGTGTAGACCACGCATTGCAACATTACCAAGTCCGAACACATCAGATCGCACAGTTTTAAAAAAAAATCTATTAAATACCCAAATGACCTTTAAAAATTATTAAATTCGACTATGTGATAGAAAAGACCATAAGGTAAATACTTCATGAATACATCGAAGTCAGATTCGTCCTAGGAAATTAAATATAAGTGGTTAAAACTTCTGTTCCTAGTACCAAAATTTCCAGATCTAACCATCTCGGAAAGACCACGATTTCACCTACTTCATCTTGTTTTTTTTCTCTAAATTTTTTATATGGTCTACCTCAAGAAGTACACTACAACTTTCATTAAGAGATCAAGGTGATATTTTCACAAGAATGTTACTTTACAGACCACAAAACCACTGAAGGTCATCACGACGAATTCCAAATCTAGTCTCTCCAAAGGAAAATCGTTTCACCAAGAAATACTTGTTATTTTTATCTCAAATTTCAGTATGTTATTATTCGAGATGTTATATACAACTTTTATGGAGAGGTCGAAGTGAAATTCCAAATAAAAAGTCACATGCAACACACCAAATCACCAAGAGGTCAACAAAACAGTTTCCAGATCTAATATTTTTGTAGAAAAAGGATTTCATCCCTCAATACTTGTCCATTTTGTCTCAAATTTTATTATGTTATACTTCAAGATGTTCTTTACAACTTTAATGAATATGTCGAAACAAGATTCCAACTAAAATGTCACATGCAACACACAAACTCGCAGACGGTCGGACTGGGCTTTCCGAAATCAGCATGCATGACCAATGAATCTCTCTTCAAGCTCAGATATCTCATCCCATTTATCACAACCAAGACTTACCATCTACTACACATACACACAGCAATGCAAAGAGTAGGTTTTAGGACTTCACTTACCTTAGATTCAAGCACAAAACAGCAACAAATAGAGGCAAAGCAGCAACGAACGGTGGACGAATAGGCGGACGAACTCTCTTCCTCTCTCTCTCTTCCTCCCTTTCTCTCTTCTTTCTTTGGATGGTACTCTCTCTCTTCTCTCCCTTCTGGTCGAAATCCTCCTCCTTTTTGCTCTTTGATTAACAATGAATCTCTATTTTTGCATTTAAGGGACAAGTGGAAGATGCATAGACAAGTGGCTTCAAATAATGAACAAGTGGAGACAATTCAAAGACAAGTGTCCACCATGCTTCACCTCCTTCATGCGTTGGCTACCCCATGGGCTCCATGGGCCGAGCCTTGGGCCGAAGTGGTGGGGGTCTTGGGCTGGGTTTTTGGGCTAGCTTGGCCTAAGAATTTCGGCCCACTAATCTTTTAATAATCCATTAACATTTTCCACTTAAATAAATACCTAACTTGCAGTAATAATAAGACCATAAAACTTGTAGTCACAAATCCATAAATTTCAATTTATAATACACATGGCCAATGATAGAATTTTCTTTCTTATCACATAATTATCCATTAAAAGCTTGGCCATATATCTTATTGCAAATTATGGATTAAATGGCCATAAAATAACTTGATGGTACTTCCATCTCCTATTCTGTGGCATCCCAAAAAAATTCAAGTCACCCTCTAGAGGAATTAAAGCCTATAATTAGGTAATGAAATTACCTATGGTTTATGTTTTAGCCATTAGTTTTCTTAAGGCTATGTGTTATTGCGCTTGTGATCATAAGTTTTTAAATTAGTATTAAAGGATAAATTTATGAGGATGATTTATTCTTTGGCCATGTGAATTTTAAAATTTAAACTCTATAAAAGAGATAATTAAAGATAAATAATTTAGAGTGAAATTGTGGGTTTAATTAGGTTGGGCCTTAGGCCCATTGGCCTAAGCCTTAGTGGGCCAAGCTGGTCGGCCCAATAGAAGCCCACGGAGGGGCTGTCGCCGGCCCAAAAGGAGGCCCAAGCCCATCATGGGTCTTGCCAAGTGGCAAGAAGAACTCCCATGCATTGGCCAATTGAGAGGCAACCTAATCATTACAAATGATGAGGAAATGGGGGAATAAAAGAGAAGAGGAGAGAGAGAGGTGGCCGGTTGGGGTTTACAGTCCAGAGAGAGAGAGAGAGAGAGAGAGAGAGAGAGAGAGAGAGAGAGAGAGAGAGAGAGAGAGATTGTGCGAGCGAGAGGGAGAGTGAGGCCGAGAGAGGAGAAGCCGAGAGGAAGGAGTCGTCGCCGTTCGCCGCCGTGTGCCGCTGTTCGTGTGGTCTAGAGGCAAGTTGGGAATCTACTTTCTACTTTTGCACCAATTTTTTGCATGTATGGTCGGAATCTAGGATATTTGGAGGCATGGGAGTGAAGCAAGTGTAGTTTGTTCTTGAGTTGCATGCTGTTTTCGCATGAACTGCCTGAGTCAGAACTTTGTGAGAGCTTTCATGCATGTTTTGAGTTCGATTTTGACTTTTATCTCTTAATGAAAGTTGTATCTACCATCTTAAACTACAACATACTAAAATTTTGTGTAAAATTATGGCGATTTTCGGGGTCAAACTCTCATCCTACGGAGATGCTAGATCTGGAATGTTTTCGCATGAACTGTTTGAGTCAGAACTTTGTGAGGGCTTTCATGCATATTTTTAGTTCACTTTTGACTTTTATCTCTTCATGAAAGTTGTATCTAACATTTTAAAATACAACATACTAAAATTTTGTGTAAAATGATGGATATTTAAAGGGTCAAACACTCATCCTACGGAGATGCTAGATCTGGAATGTTTTCGCATGAACAGTTTGAGTCAGAACCTTGTGAGAGCTTGCATGCATGTTTTGAGTTCGATTTTGACTTTGCTCTTTTCATGAAAGTTGTAGCTAACCTCTTAAACTACAAAAATAATAAAAATTTGTGTAACATTATGGATATTTAAGGGGTAAAACACGCATCCTACGGAGACATCAGATCTGGAACAATTTGACTGACCTTTCGGTGGATTTGTGGTTGCATGCTGATTTCCACTAAGAATCCATTTTCGACTTCTGCATGAAACTTGTATAGAACATCTTGAAGTTCAACATACTCAAATTTGAATCAAAAAGAACAAGTGTAGCCTAGTGGAGCAACTTACTCTTGAAAACCGTAGATCTGGAGACGCGGTACAGGTTACCCGAGACTTCATGGACCCATATGGAGACTGTCCTTTGGGAATTTGACTTATATCTCTATATGAAAGTTGTAGGGGACATCTGGGAGTAAAACATATCCAAATTTAATAGGAAAAGAAGAAGTATAAGTGGGTAAAAATTCAGTATTTCGGAGAACCATGCACTGGACGTTTCGGTATTAGATCCAGAAGCTTCGTGTGACTGTAGAAAATAATATAAAAATAATTTTGCTTAGACGTCTTCATGAAAAATCTACCTTAGTGTCTTGGATATAACCTGGTAAAATTTCATAATTTTCGGAAGTCATTTGCATATTTTAATAAAATTAGTTCGGAAACTGTGCATTCTGTTTTTATCCGAAATTTCATGCTGTATTTGTGTGAATTATAAATCTTGTGTGGAAATTGATTGGTCTTGTGTTTTTCATGATATTATTACCCCATTGTCTTTTCTATCATTAGCCTTAATTTCATGATTTTTGAGAATTATATAGATTTTAAATTTTAAAAATTTTCAATAATGATACAAGCTGGAATTTAAATAAATTTCAAAAAAGAGAGAGAGAGAGAAAAAGAGGGCACGATAAATGGGCTATTCTAAATTGTATGAATTTCATGAACTTTATCTTTATGGATGATTGTACCTTGATGCATGTATGATGATGACTGATAATGCATGTATAGATTGAAGGATGAAAGTGATTTTATTTGCCATTGCATCATGTGCCATGTTAAGTGAGACCCAAATTGGTAAATGTGGACAATGAATAAATGAGGAAACTGTTATGGCGGATGATAATTCCCTGGGAGTGCCAGGATGCCCGGGATGGGGGGTGCCGGATGCCCGGAATGTATAAAGATACATGGCTGGATGGGCCTAAGAGTGTCACGATGCCCGGAATGGTTGGGTGCCGGAAGCCTTGGAGGTCTTTGCCCAAGGGGATGCCTCGTGATGCTAGTTGGGATGCGAGATGCCCGGAATGTGGGGGTGCCGGATGCCCGGTGACCTTGAGCAGCTGAATGCCAGAGGTTTTTCTCGCGATGCCAGGATGGGGTGTGAGTGTAAAGTTTGAGATGAAATTGATGATCTTGAGAAAGAAGGATGTGGTGATTGAATTGAAAGTTAAAAGTGGAAATTGAATCATGCATAGATGACATGATATGATGATGATCACCTATGGCATGATGATATGCATGTATGATATGATGATGCCATGATGACGATGACATGTGTATGATAAAATGATGTCATGATGATGGTGATATATAATATGATATGATGATGCCATGATGACAATGACATGTGTATGATAGAATGATGTCATGATGATGGTGATATATAATATGATATGATGGCGACCTATAATATGATGATGACATGTGTATGACATGATGATGATAACCTATGACATGACAACATGTATGTGTTACGATTGTGATGAAGATGTATGATGGTATATGCATGGCTTTGAGGTAAGTCTGCTTGGATGTATGATTAACATGTATGATGTTGTGCTTGTATTGCATGTTGCAATGAGTGGTTATTGGATTTCTTTACCCGCTGAGTGGTTGTACTCACCCCTTCGGGGACCAACATTTCAGATTAGCAGCATGCCGCTCCCTACTGTCACGCGGGGTGTTTTCTACGGCCTACCTTCGGACATAGAGGCCGAGTGCGAGGAGTTTGACTGTCCTTCTGTTCCTGGTCTTACGTATATTCGAGTGCAATGTTTAGTTATGTACGATGTGGGCCTGGCTGGGGGCCCTGTGGTCCAAGAGTTCATATCCGTCCATGTTCGACGCAACGGAGCGATGCGTGGGATGCTGCCACCGCCACCGCCTGATGCACCGGGATGGGTATGAGGGTCCGTGCGTGTCGAGTAGACGCTGACACTTTTTGGGATGGTTAGCCGACACTAGCGATGGGGGATCTTGCACGTGAGTTGTAGTGGGTTGACTGTTTCTTTTTGGGGTTTTAGGCCGAGTATGGCTGAGCTCTGGCCTTCCTTTTGATGTACCAACCCAAGGAAACCCATCTTGAAAATATGTAAATAAAGTGTCATGGCTGTCTGTTATTATGATGTTTAGTGGTGTGCAATTGTATCATGGTTGTTTGGAGGGAGAGACAATGATGTTATATTTTGCTTCTGCTAATGAGTCACGCTGGGACCGTTTTCAAAAAAAAAAATGTCTATGATTTTGCGACGCTTCTTCTGAAAGGTATAGTTAGTGTTCCATTAGGTGTAACGCCAGGTGCCTGTGGCAACCCTACGTGCTTCGGGGTGTCACATATTCATAGACTTTAATGTAACTAGAGGTCGTCATGAATTTTGGGATGCCACAATTCTCCCCACCTTAGAGAATTTCGTCCTCAAATTTAGACATTGCCTATGTCTCCTCAAACAAGTGAGGGTATCGAGATCTCCAAAATATTAAATTGGACCAAAATAAAGCTTTTGGAACCAACTTATCCATGCAATATCCGCCTGCCAGGGTCAACAGTGAAAACACTAAAAAAGAATTTCTGACGGAACATAAGGGAATTTTCTCCATCGAGTCTATGTTTCCTAATTTCAGCTGACTTTCAGGGTATCAGGATTTCCAAAATATTAAATCGGACCGGAATAATGCTTTTGGAACCCACTTATCCATTCCGTTTCCGCCGGCCGGGGTCTAAAGTGAATATACCGAAAATGAATTTTTAATGGAATAGAAGGGAATTTCCATGCCGAGTCTAGGTTTCCCGATTTCAACCGACTTTCACAGTATCAAGATCTCAAAAATATTAAATCGGACCAGAATAATGCTTTTGAAACACACTTATACATGTTGTTTCTGCTAGCCAGGGTCTACGGTGAAAATACTGAAAGTGAATATTTAATAGAATAGAATGGAATATTCAAGGCCGAGTATCCGTTTCCTAATTTCATCCGACTTTCAGGGTCCGGGATCTCAAAAATATTAAATCGGACTGGAATAATGCTTTTGAAACACACTTGTCCATGCCGTTTCCAATGGCCGAGGTCTACAGTGAAAATACCGAAAGTAAATTTTTAATAGAACAAAAGGGAATATTCAATGCCAAGTCTCCGTTTCCTAATTTCAACCGACTTTCAGGGTACGAGATCTCCAACATATTAAATCGGACCGAAATAATGCGTTTGGAACCCACTTACCCATGCCGTTTCTGCCAACCGGGGTCTACAGTGAAAATATCAATGTTTAATAGAACAGAAGGGAATATTCAATGTCGAGTCTCCATTTCCTGATTTCAGCCGACTTTAAGGTCATCGGGATCTCCAAAATATTAAATTTGACTGAAATAATGCTTTTGGAGCCCACTTATCCATGTTGTTTCCACTTGCCAAGCTCAACTGTGAAAACACCAATTTTCTTTTTTTAATGAAACATAAGGGAATTCTCTCCGCCGAGCCTCCGTTTACTGATTTTAGCAGACTTTCAGGGTATCGAGATCTACAAAATATTAAATTGGGCCAAAACAATGCTTTTGGAGCCCACTTATCCATGAAGTTTCCGCATACCGAGGTCTACATTGAAAACATCGGAAATGATTTTTAAATGGAACATAAGGGAATTTTCACAGCTGAGTCTCCGTTTCCTGATTTCAGCCGCCTTTCAGGGTATTGGTATCTCCAAAATTTCAAATCGGACCGGAATAATTCTTTTGAAGCTCACTTATCCTTGCAGCTTCCGCCTGCCGGGGTCTACAGTGAAAACAACGAAAATGAATTTTTAATGGAACAGAAAGGAATTTTCTCCGCCGAGTCTCCGTTTACTAATTTCAGCCGATTTTCAGGGTATAGGGAACTCCAAAATATTAAATCAGACTGAAATAATGCTTTTAGAGCCCACTTAACCGTGCAGTTTCCTCCCGCCGGGGTATACAGTGATAACAACGAAGGGGAATTTTTAGTGGAACAGAACGGAATTTGCTTTGCTGAGTCTCCCTTTCCTGATTTCAGTCGATTTTCAGGATATCGGCATCTCCAAAATATTAAATCGGACCGAAATAATGCTTTTGGAGCCCACTTATCCATGCAATTTTTGCCAGCCGGGGTTTTCAGTGAAAACATCGAAAATGAATTTTAAATGGAACATAAGGTAATTTTCTCCTTCGAGTCTCCGTTTCTAGATTTCAGCCGACTTTTAAGCTATCGGGATCGCCAAAATATTAAATTGGACCAAAATTATGCTTTTGGAGCCCACTTATCCGTGCAGTTTCCACCTGCCAGGCTATACAGTGAAAACACCGAAAAAGAATTTTTAACGTAACAGAAGGGAATTTTCCCCATCAAGTTTCCGTTTCATGAATTCAGCCGACTTTTAAGATATGAGGATCTCCAAAATATTAAATCGGACCGAAATAATGCTTTTGGAGCCCACTTATCTGGGGTCTACAGTGAAAAAATCGAAAATGAATTTTCAATGGAACATAAGGGAATTTTCTCATTCGAGTCTCCGTTTCCTTATTTCAGCCAACTTTCAGGGTATCGGGATCACCAAAAAATTAAATGGCACCAAAATAATGATTTTGGAGCCTAGTTATTCACGTAGTTTTCGCTTGCCGGGGTCTAAAGTGGAAACAACGAAAATTAATTTTTAATGGAACGAAGGGAATTTTCTCCTTCGAGTCTCCATTTCCTGGTTTTAGCCGACTTTCAGGATGTCGAGATCTCCAATATATTATATCGGACCAAACTAATACTTTTGGAGCCCACATATCCTTAAAGTTTCTGTCTGCCGGGGTCTACAATGAAAATAATGAAAATGAATGTTTAATGCAACAAAAGGGAATTTTCTCCTTCGAGTCTACGTTTTCTGATTTCAGCCGACTTTTAGGGTATCGGGATCTCCAGAATATTAAATTGGACCAAAATAATGCTTTTGGAACCAACTTATCCATGCAGTATCCGCCTGCCGGGGTCTATAGCGAAAACACCCAAAAACAATTTTTGACGGAACATAAGGGAATTTTCTCTGCCGAGTCTCCATTTCCTAATTTCAGCTGACTTTCAGGGTATCAGGATTTCCAAAATATTAAATCGGACCGGAATAATGCTTTTGGAACCCACTTATCCATTCCGTTTCTGCCGGCCGAGGTCTATAGTGAATATATCGAAAATGAGTTTTTAATGGAATAGAAGGGAATTTTCCATGCCGAGTCTCGATTTCCCAATTTTAGCCGACTTTCACGGTATCGGGATCTCCAAAATATTAAATTGGACCGGAATAATGCTTTTGAAAAACCCTTATCCATGCTGTTTCCGCTAGCCGGGATCTATGCAAAAATACTAAAAGTGAATTTTTAATAGAACATAAGGGAATATTCAAAGCCGAGTCTGTTTCCTAATTTCATCTGACTTTTAGGGTATTAGGATCTCGAAAATATTAAATTGGACCGGAATAATGCTTTTGAAACACACTTATCCATGCCGTTTTCGATGGCCGAGGTCTATAGTGAAAATACCGAAAGTGAATTTTTAATAGAACGAAGGGAATATTCAATGCCGAGTCTTCGTTTCCTAATTTCGACCAACTTTCAGGGTATCGGGATCTTCAACATATTAAATCGGACCGGGATAATGCGTTTGGAACCCACTTAACCATGCTGTTTTCGTCGGCCAGGGTCTACAGTGAAAATGTCAACCATTAATAGAACGAAGGGATTATTCAATGCCGAATGTCCATTTCTTGATTTCAGCTGACTTTCAGGTTATCAGGATCTCCAAAATATTAAATTTGACTAAAATAATACTTTTGGAGCCCACTTATCCATGCGGTTTCTGCCTGCTAGGCTCTACTATGAAAACACAAAAAAAAAAAAATTAATGAAACATGAGGGAATTCTCTCCCCGAGTCTCCATTTCTTGATTTCAATAGACTTTCAGGGTATCGAGATCTCCGAAATATTAAATTGGGCAAAAATAATGCTTTTGGAGCCCGCTTATCCATGCACTTTCCGCCTGCCAGGATCTACGGTGAAAACACCGACAATGAGTTTTTAGTGGAAGAGAAGGGAATTTTCTCCTTCGAGTCTCCGTTTCCTGATTTCAGCTGACTTTTAGGGTATCGAGATCTCAAAAAAATTAAATTGGACCAAAATAATGCTTTTGGAACCAACTTATCCATGCGTATTCGCTGCCGGGGTCTACTGAGCAAAACACGAAAAAGAATTTTTGACGGAACATAAGGGAATTTTCTCCGCCGAGTGTCCGTTTCCTAATTTCAGCTGACTTTCAAGGTATTGGGATTTCCAAAATATTAAATAAGAATGGAATAATGCTTTTGGAACCCACTTATCCATTCCGTTTCCGCCGGCCGGAGTCTACAGTGAATATACCGAAAATGAATTTTTAAGGAAATAGAAGGGAATTTTCCATGCCGAGTCTCGGTTTCCCAATTTCAGTTGACTTTCACGGTATCAGGATCTCCAAAATATTAAATCGGATCGGAAGAAAGCTTTTGAAACACACTTATCCATGTCGTTTCCGCCAGCCACGGTCTACGGCGAAAATACTGAAAGTGAATTTTTAATAGAACATAAGGGAATATTCAAGGCTGAGTCTCCGTTTCCTAATTTCATCTAACTTTCAGGGTATCAAGATCTCAAAAATATTAAATTGGACTGGAATAATGCTTTTGAAACACACTTGTCCATGCCGTTTCCGATGGCCGGGGTCTACAGTGAAAATACTGAAAGTGAATTTTTAATAGAACAAAAGGGAATACTCAATGCCAAGTCTCTGTTTCCTAATTTCAGCCGACTTTCAGGGTATCGGGATCTCCAACATATTAAATTGGACCGGAATAATGCGTTTGGAACCCACTTACCCATGCCGTTTCCACCAGCCGGGGTCTACAGTGAAAATATCAATGTTTAATAGAACAGAAGGGAATATTCAATGCCGAGTCTCCGTTTCCTGATTTCAGCCAACTTTGAGGTCATCGGGATCTCCAAAATATTAAATTTGACTGAAATAATGCTTTTGGAGCCCACTTATGCATGCAGTTTCTGCCTGCTAGGCTCTACTTTGAAAACATCAAAAAAAAAATTAATGAAACATAAGGGAATTCTCTCCACTGAGCCTTCGTTTACTGATTTTAGCAGACTTTCAGGTTATCGAGATCTGCAAAATATTAAATTGGGCCAAAACAATGCTTTTTGGGCCCACTTACCCCTTAAGTTTCCGCATACTGAGGTCTACATTGAAAACATCGAAAATGATTTTTAAATGGAACATAAAGGAATGTTCACCGCCCAGTCTCCATTTCCTGAATTTAGTCGACTTTCAGGATATGGGGATCTCCAAAATATTAAATCAGACCGAAATAATGCTTTTGGAGCCCACTTATCCTAACAATTTCTGCCTGCCAGGGTCTACAGTGAAAAAACCGAAATTGAATTTTTAATGGAACATAAGGGAATTTTCTCATTCGAGTCTCTGTTTCCTGATTTCAGCCAACTTTCAGGGTATTAGGATCTCCAAAAAATTAAATGGGACCAAAATAATGATTTTGGAGCCAAGTTATTCACGTAGTTTTCCTTTGGGGTCTAAAGTGAAAACAACGAAAATGAATTTTTAATGGAACGAAGGAATTTTCTCCTTCGAGTCTCCATTTCCGATTTCGCCGACTTTCGGGATGTCGAGATCTCCAACATATTATATTGGACCAAACTAATACTTTTAGAGCCCACATATCCTTGAAGTTTTCGCCAACCAGGGTCTACAGTGAAAATAATGAAAATGAATGTTAAATGCAACGAAAGGGAATTTTCTTCATCGAGTCTCCGTTTCCTGATTTCAGCCGACTTTCAGGGTATCGGGATCTCCAGAATATTAAATTGGACCAAAATAATGCTTTTGGAGTCCACTTATCTATGTAGTTTCTACCTACCGGGCTCTACAGTGAAAACACCGAAAAAGAATTTTTAATGGAATAGAAGGGAATTTTCTCCACCGAGTGTCAGTTTCCTGGTTTTAGCTGACTGACAAGGTATCGAGATCTCCAAAATATTAAATGGGACCAAAATAATGCATTTGAAGGCCACTTATCCATGCAGCTTCGCACCGGGGGTCTACAAGTGCAAACAACGAAAATTAATTTTTAAAGCAATAGAAGGGAATTTTTCTCGCCGAGTCTCGTTTAATGATTTCAGCCGACTTTCAGGGTATCGAAATCTCCAAAATATTAAATAGGACCGAAATAATGCTTGTGGAGCCCACTTATCCATGCATTTTCGACCTACCGGTGTGTACAGTGAGAACACTGAAAACAAATCTTTAATGGAACATAAGGGAATTCTCTCTACCGAGTCTCCGTTTTGTTGATTTCAGCCGACTTTCAAGATATCGGGATCTCCAAAATATTAAATCGGACCGAAATAATGCTTTTCGAGCCCACTTATCCATGTAGTTTCCGCCTGCCAGGGTCTACAGTGAAAACAGAGAAAATGAATTTTTAATGGAAAAGAAGGGAATTTTCTCCGCGGAGTCTCCATTTCCTGATTTCAGCCGACTTTCAAGGTATTGGGATCTTCAAAATATTAATAGGGACCAAAATAATGGTTTTGGAGCCCACTTATCCATGCAGTTTCCGCCTGCCGGGGTATACAGTGAAAACATCAAAAATGAGTTTAGAATGGAACATAAGGGAATTTTCTCCTTTGAGTCTTCGTTTCCTGATTTCAGCCGACTTTTAGGGTATTGGGATCTCCAAAATATTAAATTAGACCAAAATAATGGTCCTGGAGCCAAGTTATCCATGCAGTTTCCTCCTGCCAGGATCTACAGTGAAAACATCGAAAAAGAATTTTTGACAGAACAGAAGGGAATTTTCTCCACCGAGTCTCCGTTTCCTAATTTAAGCTCACTTTGAGGGTATCGGGATTTCGAAAATATTAAATCGGAACAAAATAATGCTTTTGGAACCCACTTATCCATTCCGTTTCCGCCGAGCGAGGTCTACAGTGAATATACCGAAAATGAATTTTTAAAGGCATAGAAGGGAATTTTCCATGTCGAGTCTCGATTTCCTGATTTCAGCCGAATTTCAAGGTATCGGGATTTCGAAAATTTTAAATTGGACCAAAATAATGCTTTTTGGGCTCACTTATCCATGTAGTTTCCCGTTGTCGGGCTCTACAGTGAAAACACTGAAAAAGAATTTTTAATGGAACGAAAGGAATGTTCTCTGCCGAGTCTCCATTTCTGTATTTCATCCAACTTTCCGCATATCGGGATCTACAAAATATTAAATTGGGCCAAAATAATGCTTTTGGAGCCCACTTATCCATGCAGCTTCTGCCTGCCGGGGTCTACAGTGAAACACCGAAAATGAATTTGAAATGGAAAATAAGGGGATTTTCTCCGCCGAGTCTCCATTTCCTAATTTCATCCATCTTTCAGCAGATCGGGATCTCCAAAAATTAAATTAGACCAAAATAATTCTTTTGGAGCCCACTTATATATGCAGTTTCTGCCTGCCAAGGTCTACAGTGAAAACACCGAAAATAAATTTTTAAAGGAATAGAAGGGAATTTTTTCTAACGAGTCTTCATTTCCTGATTTCAGCCGACTTTTAGTGTATTGGGATCTCTAAAATATTAAATGGGACAAAGATAATGCTTTTGGACTCCACTTATCCATGGAGTTTTCACCTACCGGGGTCTATAGTGAAATCACTGAAAATGAATTTTTAATGGAACACAAGGGAATTTTTCCCTGTGTTTTCGTTTCCTAGATTCAGCTAACTGTTAGGGTATCGAGATCTCCAAAATATTAAATGGGACAAAAATAAAGCTTTTGAAGCCCACTTATCCATGCAACTTTCGCCTGTGGGGTCCACAAAGGAAAACAACGAAAATGAGATTTTTATGGAACATAAGGGAATTTTCTCCTTCAAGTCTCCGTTTCCTGATTTTAGCCCACTTTTAGGGTATCAAGATCTCCAAAATATTAAATTGGACCAAAATAACGCTTTTGGAACCAACTTATCCATGCGATATTCGCCGGGGTCTACGCCGAAAACACCGAAAAGACTTTTGACGGAACATAAGGGAATTTTCTCCACTAAGTCTCCATTTCCTAATTTCAGCCGACTTTCGGGATATCGGGATTTCCAAATTATTAAATCGGACTGGAATAATGCTTTTGGAACCCACTTATCCATTCCCGTTTCCGCCCGGCCGAGGTCTACGTAAATATATCGAAAATGAGTTTTTAATGGAATAGAAGGGAATTTTCCATGCCGAGTCTCGATTTCCCGATTTCAGCCGACTTTCACGGTATTGGGATCTACAAAATATTAAATCGGACCGAAATAATGCTTTTGAAAAACCCTTATCCATGCTGTTTCCGCCAACCGGGGTCTATGGTGAAAATACTGAAAGTGAATTTTTAATGGAGCAAAAGGGAATATTCAATGCCGAGTCTTCATTTCCTGATTTCAATCGACTTTCAAGGTATCGGGATCTCCAACATATTAAATCGGACCGGAATAATGCATTTGGAACCCACTTAACCATGTCGTTTCTGCCGGCCGGGGTCTACAGAGAAAATGTCAACGTTTAATAGAACAGAAGGGAATATTCAATGCCGAGTGTCTGTTTCTTGATTTCAGCCGACTTTTAGGTTATCAGGATCTCCAAAATATTAAATTTGAGTAAAATAATGCTTTTGGATCCCACTTATCCATGCGGTTTCCGCCTACCAGGCTTTACTATGAAAACACAATTTTTTTTTTTAATGAAACATGAGGGAATTCTCTCCGCCAAGTCTCCATTTCTTGATTTCAGCAGACTTTCAGGGTATCGGAATCTTCGAAATATTAAATTGGGCCAAAATAATGCTTTTGGAGCCCGCTTATCCATGGAGTTTTCGTTTGCCGGGGTCTACAGTGAAAACACCGACAATGAGTTTTTAGTGGAACATAAAGGAATTTTCTCCTTTGAGTCTCCGTTTCCGATTTCAGCCTGACTTTTAGGGTATCGGGATCTCAAAAACATTAAATTGGACCAAAATAATGCTTTTGGAACCAACTTATCCATGGAGTATCCGCCTGCCGAGGTCTACAAGGAAAACACTGAAAAAGAATTTTTGACGGAACATAAGGGAATTTTCTCCGCCGAGTCTCTGTTTCCTAATTTCAGCTGACTTTCAGGGTATTGGGATTTCCAAAATTTTAATCGGACCGGAATAATGCTTTTGGAACCCACTTATCCATTCCGTTTCCGCCGGCTGGGGTCTACAGTGAATATACCGAAAATGAATTTTTAAGGAAATAAAAGGGAATTTTCCATGCCGAGTCTCGGTTTCCCGATTTCAGTCGACTTTCACGGTATCGGGATCTCCAAAATATTAAATCGGATTGGAAGAATGCTTTTGAAACACACTTATCCATGCCGTTTCCGCCAGCCACAGTCTACGGCGAAAATACTGAAAGTGAATTTTTAATAGAACATAAGGGAATATTCAAGGCTGAGTCTCCGTTTCCTAATTTCATCTGACTTTCACGGTATCAGGATCTCGAAAATATTAAATCGGCCTGGAATAATGCTTTTGAAACACACTTATCCATGCCATTTCCGAAGGCCGGGGTCCATAGTGAAAATACCGAAAGTGAATTTTTAATAGAACAAAAGGGAATATTCATTGCCGAGTCTCCATTTCCTGATTTCAGTCGACTTTCTGGGTATCGGGATCTCCAACATATTAAATCGGACCAGAATAATGCGTTTGGAACCCACTTAACCATGCAGTTTCCGCTGGCGGGGGTCAATAGTGAAAATATCAATGTTTAATAGAACAGAAGGGAATATTCAATGCCGAGTCTCCATTTCCTACTTTCAGCCGACTTTCGAGTTATTAGGATCTCCAAAATATGAAATTTGACTAAAATAATGCTTTTGTAGCCCACTTATCCATGCAATTTCCGCCTGCCAGGCTCTACTGTGCAAACACCAAATTTTTTTTTTTTTAATGAAACACAAGGGATTTCTCTCTACCAAGTCTCCGTATCCTGATTTTAGCAAACTTTTAGGGTATCGAGATCTCGAAAATATTAAATTGGGCCAAAATAATGCTTTTGGAGCCCACTTATCCATGTAGTTTCCGCCTGCCGAGGTCTACAATGAAAACACAGAAAATGAGTTTTTAATGAAACAAAAGCGAATTTTCTCCTTCGAGTCTCTGTTTCCTGATTTTAGCCAACTTTTAAGGTATCGGGATCTCAAAAATATTAAATTGGACCAAAATAATGCCTTTGGAACCAACCTATCCATGAAGTTTCCGCCTGCCAAGGTCTACATTGAAAACATCAAAAATGATTTTTAAATGGAACATAAGGGAATTTTCACCACCTTGTCTCCGTTTCTTGATTTCAGCCGCCTTTCAGGGTATCGGGATCTCCAAAATTTCAAATCGGACCGGAATAATTCTTTTCAAGCCCATTTATCCATGCAGCTTCCGCCTGCCGGGGTCTACATTGAAAACAACGAAAATGAATTTTTAAAGGAATAGAAGGGAATTTTCTCCGCCGAGTCTCCATTTACTAATTTCAGCCAATTTTCAGGGTATCGGGATCTCCAAAATATTAAATTGGACTGAAATAATGCTTTTGGAGCCCACTTAACCATGCGGTTTCCTCCTGCTAGGGTATACAGTGATAACATTGAAAGGGAATTTTTAATGGAACTGAAGGGAATTTTTTGTGCTAAGTCTATGTTTCCTGATTTTAGTTGATTTTCAGGATATCTGGATCTCCAAAATATTAAGTCGGACCGAAATAATGCTTTTGGAGCCCACTTATCCATGCAGTTTTCGCCTGCCGGGGTTCTCAGTGAAAACATCAAAAATGAATTTTTAATGGAACAGAAGGCAATTTTCTCCGTCGAGTCTTTGTTTCCTGATTTCAGCCGACTTTTAGGGTATCGGGATCGCCAAAATATTGAATTGGGCCAAAATTATGCTTTTGGAGCCCACTTATCCATACAATTTCTGCCTGCCAGGCTCTATAGTGAAAACACTGAAAAAGAATTTTTAAAGTAACAGAAGGGAATTTTCCCCACCGAGTCTCTGTCTCCTAAATTCAGCCGACTTTCAGGATATCGGGATCTCCAAAATATTAAATTCGACCGTAATAATGCTTTTGGAGCCCACTTATCCTTACAATTTCCGCCCGCCGTGGTCTATAGTGAAAAAAACCGAAAATGAATTTTTAATGGAACATAAGGTAATTTTCACATTGGAGTCTCCATTTCTTGATTTCGCCGACTTTCATGGTATCGAGATCTCAAAAAACTAAATTGGACCAAAATAATAATTTTGGAGCCCATTCATTCACGTAGTTTTCGCCTTTCGGGGTCTAAAGTGAAAACGACGAAAATGAATATTTAATGGAAAGAAGGAATTTTCTCCTTCGAGTCTCCGTTTCCTGATTTCAGCCGACTTTCAAGATGTCGAGATCTCCAATATATTATATTGGACCAAACTAATACTTTTGGAGCCCACATATCCTTGAAGTTTCAGCCTGCCGGGGTCTACAATGAAAATAATGAAAATGAATGTATAATGCAATGAAAGGGAATTTTATTCTTTGAGTCTCTGTTTCCTAATTTCAGCCGACTTTCAGGGTATCGGGATCTCCAGAATATTAAATTAGACGAAAATAATGCTTTTGGAGCGCACTTATCTATGTAGTTTCCACCTATCGGGCTCTACAGTGAAAACACCGAAAAAGAATTTTTAATGGAATAGAAAGGAATTTTCTCTCCCGAGTCTCTATTTTTTTTATTTCAGCCGACGGTCAAGGTATCGATATCTCCAAAATATTAAATGGGACCAAAGTAATGCATTTGAAGCCCACTTATCCATTCAGCTTCCGCCTGCCGGGGTCTACAGTGAAAACAACGAAAATTTATTTTTAAAGGAATAGAAGGGAATTTTCTCCACCGAGTCTCCGTTTACTGATTTCAGTCGACTTTTAGGGTATCGGGATCTCCAAAATATTAAATCATACCGAAATAATTCTTTTGGAGCCCACTTATCCATGTAGTTTCTGCCTGCCGGTGTATACAGTGATAACACAGAAAAGGAATCTTTAATGGAATAGAAGGGAATTTTCTCTACCGAGTCTCCGTTTCTTGATTTCAGCTGACTTTCAGGATATCGAGATCTCCAAAATATTAAATCAGACCAAAATAATGCTTTTCAAGCCCACTTATCCATGCGTTTCCACTCACGGGGTCTGATGAAAACACCGAAAATGAATTTTTAATGGAAAAGAAGGGAATTTTCTCCGCCGAGTCTTCGTTTCCTGATTTCAGTCGATTTTCAAGGTATTGGGATCTTCAAAATATTAAATGAGACCAAAATAATGCTTTTGGAGCCCGCTTATCCATGCAGTTTCCGCCTGCCGAGGTATACAGTGAAAACACCGAAAATGAGATTTTAATGGAACATAAGGGAATTTTCTCCTTCGAGTCTCCGTTTCCTTATTTTAGCCGACTTTTAGGGTATCGGGATCTCCAAACTATTAAATTGGACCAAAATAATGCTCTTGGAGCCAACTTATCCATGCAGTTTTTGCTCGCCAGATTTACAAAGTGAAAACACCGAAAAAGAATTTTTGATGGGGAATTTTCTCCGACGAGTCTCCATTTCCTGATTTAAGCTGACTTTCAAGGTATCGGGATTTCCAAAATATTAAATTGGAACGGAATATTGCTTTTGGTACCCACTTATCCATTCCATTTCGCCGGCAAGGTCTACATGAATATACCGAAAATGAATTTTTAAAGGAATAGAAGGGAATTTTCCATGTCGAATCTCGGTTTCTTGATTTCAGCCGATTTTCAAGGTATCGGGATCTCCAAAATATTAAATTGGACCAAAATAATGCTTTTTGGGCTCACTTATCCATGTAGTTTCCGGCTGTTGAGCTCTACAGTGAAAACAACGAAAAAGAATTTTTAATGGAACAAAAGGGAATTTTCTCCTCCAAGTCTCCGTTTCTTTATTTCAGCCGACTTTCAGCATTTCAAGATCTACAAAATATTAAATTGGGCCAAAATAATGCTTTTGGAGCCCACTTATCCATGCGCTTCTGCCTGTTGTGGTCTACACAGTGAAAACACTGAAAATGAATTTTAAATGCAACATAAGGGAATTTTCTCCGCCGAGTCTCCATTTCCTAATTTCATCCAACTTTCCGCAGATCGGGATCTCCAAAAAATTAAATTAGACCAAAATAATGCTTTTGGAGCCCACTTATCCATGCAGTTTCCGCCTGTCAAGGTGTACAGTGAAAACACCGAAAATAAATTTTTAATGGAATAGAAGGGAATTTTCTCTTTCGAGTCTCCTTTTCCTTATTTCAGCCGACTTTTAGTGTATTGGGATTTCCAAGATATTAAATCGAACCGAAATAATGCTTTTGAAGCCCACTTTTCCTTGCAGTTTCTGCCTGCCGGGATCTACCATGAATACACCGAAAATGAAATTTTAATGGAACATAAGTGAATTTTCTCATTCGAGTCTTTGTTTCCTGATTTCAACTGACTTTTGAAAGGGTAATTATGAAATGTATAAGAAATGATACAAACCCCACATATCCAACTATAATATCAATTATGGTACCAAACTTGATTACTATATGAAAACATTTTCTCAAGAAGAGATTTTTATAGATCACAACAGCAGAAAAATATTTCTTTTTTTGTTTTTTTTGTTTTTGGCTAGCAAAGAAGATTTCTTTGGATCAAATACCCTATAGCTTCAATATTACGTTGGAACAATAATATTTAACATTCAAATAGCATAGTGAATAGAATGAAATTTATAATCACATTGTGAGATAGATTTTTTTCCACTATTCTAGGTATTGATTAGAAAAAAGAAAGTTATACGCTAACAGTAATAGTAATTATTAGGCCAATACTTAAATATATAGCTTATTAAGCTAGACATACTATGCAATAGTAGTCAAGAAAACTTAAAATGATCCGTTCATTTTCTTTTGTTTTCCAGCCATACCTGATTCCGACCAGATAACATTAGAAAAATTAAAGTAGGATTTCAATCACTATTGCTCTTGATTTAAATTATCTAACGAAGAGCAACTTTAGTTGCTTCTTTAATTTGAGATAAAGATATATTCAGTGCCATTCCTTGTCCAACCATCAGATGCAATTGACAAAAGCAGCGTTTGGATTCCAAAAGGTGGGCCTGAGACATCCATTGTCTCCCTTGCTTTACTAAAGAATCCTTGACAAGACCGTCGGTGCAAGCCTGGCATTGACCTGGACCTAAAAAGCAAAGCAACGACTTGCAGGGGCCAATTCACATGTCTGTGAGTTTGATAATTTGGTTGGCTCGGATTCTGAGGTTCGCTTTTGTGAGAAACGTGATTCATGTTGCCGGGCCAAGTCAGACCTAAACTAAAGGCTATTTGTCGTTTTCCCTTTTACTGAAGCAGCTTTTCTGCAAGTTCCACCAACAAGTTGACTGAGGTAAGAAGATAAAATTTGCATCCATTTTTTGAAATTATTCCAAGATCTTAATTAGTAAATTCAAGCTTTCAATTCAATTTGATATCTTGCAAATTTGTGTTATTTTCAAGTTACGAGTCACGTTGACCGTGCAATTTAAACAAATATACTAAACTAATTCATAAGAAGTATTTTACCTTAGCTTATAATATGATTTGCACAACCTATTACTTCCTCTAGCTTTTTTTCTCAAAATTTTGATGCAAAATATGTTAATTTTGGTCATCACGACATGATACGTAACTCACTCATCCACTGTTAAGATAGGTTGCAAGATTCAAACATATCTATTTTATGTTTAGTATCTTTGATTAAGAGGACTTCTTCGTCTAATAGGAGTGATGACCTGAATCATTTTGGCTGACAAAAAAGAGGAAAGAAAATGACCTGATATGGAGTCATTGTGTGGAATTAGCTCAATCAAACATAATGTAATGGAAAATTCCTTTTTTTTTGGGTACAATTCTACTACAAAATTGGAACAGAAGAGATAACGATAGTTGAAATGACTCATCTATTTAATGATCGTTGCAGCTATCAAAGAAATCGCATTCCTCGAAACTCTTCTTTTAGGGAAAAAAAATTACTTTTCTGACATGTACGAGATGATCAAGAGTTGAAAAGCCACACTTCTTACCATTTGTAGCTTTCTTGTTGTGATTTTAGTTATGTCTTTTGATATCTATGAGATGTGGCAATATATGTTCCATATATGAATATAAAAAACCGCAACTTTTATTTAACAGCTTAAACTTAGAGAGTTTAGTTGACTCTAGTTTTGTAAATTCTCATATAATACAAAAAGCAGAAGATTTCGAGTTCACTTTTTTTATGTTCTGATTTACACGCTTTAATTTTAGGCCAAAATCTAATTTATTTTCATAAAGGAAGATTGTTAAAGTATTTAACTATTTAAATTTTTAGAACAGTTGGCAAAGACTATGCATATGTCTATTTTGCATGTAATGTGCAACTTTTTTTTTACTGGCAAAGCATTCTATTCATTATGAAGTAGGAAAAAGTGCCATTTATAAGCATGAGGATGTACATCGTGATATAAGGTTGTCTGAGAATTCAAGTTTTCGAGAGAGAGCTATGAAGATTTGGGCGCATAAAACTTCTACTTGGGGCGAAAGTTGGAAGATTTTTGTTTCCTAAAAGACCTTTTCGAACAAATTACTCGGAGGAAACTGATATTATTCAAGTAGCCCGCGTCAGATTCCAAACTGTCCCGAATGGACTTGAGAAAAATGAGAAACCTCAAGAAGCAGTAAACCAAATCTAATGGAAAACTTACGCAGGTTTTAAACGGGATTAGGCCTCCCAGAATACTTACAAAGATGATTTAGTCACTTAAACTGACGCAACATTCCATTCAAAAGTAGACACACAACATCAGAAGATGCACACTGATCTCTGTAAAAAAATTCCTATCTTAATATAAGCTTTGTTATTGCAAGGTCTCGAGTCATCTTGAAGTGATCGGTCAGCCCAAAATGCACGAGCAGGAACCAAACATGAGTGAGAAGCTCTCCTCCTCTCCTCAGCTGATCAGCGTGGCCATCCCCTCTACATTGGCTTGCTGCGTACAACAATACATCCACCCAAAGATTCCAGATAATCTCCCACTTTTTTATTCTGTCCTCTTTATTTAGCACCCTCACGAGCCGGCATCCATCGAACAACACCTGCCTGCTACTGCCACGCTTAAACTCAGTCGGTGGAACGTCGGTGTTCACTTCTAGCAACATTTTGCAAGCTAACTCAAGAGCTTGACGTCTTTTGCGGTCCGCGCCGTAGGCACCGCGTCTCTCTTCAGGTTTGGGTTTGGGAAGGTGTTGCTCTTCGAAGAACTTTATGGCCTCGGCAAATGTGTCCCGGATCCTGATTTGCTCGATTCCTTTAGGCAACGTTAAAGGATACCTGATTAAAAGATAAAGCATGTACCGTGAAAGGAGCTTGCTTAGTTTGTAATTGAGAAACCCCGACTCTCTTAATCTGTCCGAGTAGAAGCAAAGTTCGGTCGCAATGTGCAAAGTGAGGATAACTTGGTCGAACTCTGCCTCGGGGTCCCAAATTTCATTTGTATATTCTCTGCCAATTTGGCCTGGAACCGTGGGCATTTCAAGTTTTTCAGACTTCGCCTTCACACGTTCAAAGATCTTTTCTTTAAGCTTGGGCTCTACTTTTTCAAAGGTCGTGTAGTGACACTTATCCAGCATCTCATTGATGTTTAAGCGCTTGAGAATTCCTTGGCAAACCAAGGGATTTTCATTGATGCAGAACTCTAGCAAGCTGAACTGAGCAATGGAATTGACCACCGAGGCTGTCTGGGCAACTGGACACAAGTCACAGCACGGTGAAGGGCACGGCTCTTGTTATGCACACTCAACCACACGTCTGTCCAGTCCGAGGACAGGAGTATCAAGATGGAGTAAATTTCGAAAATAATGATGACGGCCAGCAATGCATAAGTTATATAAAGGTCGACTGGTGAGCAGTTTGCGTACTTCTCAGTGAGAGAAAAGAATGCAAACACAAGGAGAGTGAGGGGGAAAGTAATGAATCGGCATCGGAATCCCCAAACACTATTCGAAAGCATCGCCTTCGTGTAGAAAAAATCATACATGAACCCAAGTTCGATCTCTATCAGTTGAAAAGCTTCATTCCATGAGATACCCTCGAATATGGACTGACTCAAGTCCCGGTCGTCATAACTTAGTTTCAGATCAATGAAGAGACACTTAAATATTTGAAGCAATCCATAGGCCTTAATTATAAGATAGACAGGAGTTCCACGTTTGGTTTTTAGGGCATAATCAATATTAGACAGACCGCCCTCTTGAACTTCAATTCCTTCATCAGCGGTGACATGGTACCCCTCAGCCTGCTTTAGGTTATACGGTGCCATGAATCTAGGTAGTGAGTGCTGGGATCAGGTGCAAGGTTATCCTTGCTTGCCAACCACCGGACCCATGTCCTCTCACCGCACTTGATTAGCCCAACTAAGATCATCACAAGTGACAAAACCGACAGA
>CM027850.1:50280425-50635425 GCA_016097595.1 Eucalyptus pumila
ATGATGGCACGGATTGATCCAATGCCTTTGGAAGCCATGAATCTCAGCAGATTTCCAACACTCGTGTTTTTTCAGCCAAAAAATGGCCGGAAATGGAATTTTCTAAGGAAAAACGGGGAATTTTCTCTGTGGAGTCTTATTGTTCTTGTTTTGGCGGGCTTGCAGGGTTCCGGGATGCCCAAAATGATGGCACGGATTGATCCAATGCCTTTGGAAGCCATGAATCTCAGCAGATTTCCAACACTCGTGTTTTTTCAGCCAAAAAATGGCCGGAAATGGAATTTTCTAAGGAAAAACGGGGAATTTTCTCTGTGGAGTCTTATTGTTCTTGTTTTGGCGGGCTTGCAGGGTTCTGGGATGCCCAAAATGATGGCACGGATTGATCCAATGCCTTTGGAAGCCATGAATCTCAGCAGATTTCCAACACTCGTGTTTTTTCAGCCAAAAAATGGCCGGAAATGGAATTTTCTAAGGAAAAACGGGGAATTTTCTCTGTGGAGTCTTATTGTTCTTGTTTTGGCGGGCTTGCAGGGTTCTCGGGATGCCCAAAATGATGGCACGGATTGATCCAATGCCTTTGGAAGCCATGAATCTCAGCAGATTTCCAACACTCGTGTTTTTTCAGCCAAAAAATGGCCGGAAATGGAATTTTCTAAGGAAAAACGGGGAATTTTCTCTGTGGAGTCTTATTGTTCTTGTTTTGGCGGGCTTGCAGGGTTCTCGGGATGCCCAAAATGATGGCACGGATTGATCCAATGCCTTTGGAAGCCATGAATCTCAGCAGATTTCCAACACTCGTGTTTTTTCAGCCAAAAAATGGCCGGAAATGGAATTTTCTAAGGAAAAACGGGAATTTTCTCTGTGGAGTCTTATTGTTCTTGTTTTGGCGGGCTTGCAGGGTTCTGGGATGCCCAAAATGATGGCACGGATTGATCCAATGCCTTTGGAAGCCATGAATCTCAGCAGATTTCCAACACTCGTGTTTTTTCAGCCAAAAAATGGCCGGAAATGGAATTTTCTAAGGAAAAACGGGGAATTTTCTCTGTGGAGTCTTATTGTTCTTGTTTTGGCGGGCTTGCAGGGTTCTCGGGATGCCCAAAATGATGGCACGGATTGATCCAATGCCTTTGGAAGCCATGAATCTCAGCAGATTTCCAACACTCGTGTTTTTTCAGCCAAAAAATGGCCGGAAATGGAATTTTCTAAGGAAAAACGGGGAATTTTCTCTGTGGAGTCTTATTGTTCTTGTTTTGGCGGGCTTGCAGGGTTCGGGATGCCCAAAATGATGGCACGGATTGATCCAATGCCTTTGGAAGCCATGAATCTCAGCAGATTTCCAACACTCGTGTTTTTTCAGCCAAAAAATGGCCGGAAATGGAATTTTCTAAGGAAAAACGGGGAATTTTCTCTGTGGAGTCTTATTGTTCTTGTTTTGGCGGGCTTGCAGGGTTCTGGGATGCCCAAAATGATGGCACGGATTGATCCAATGCCTTTGGAAGCCATGAATCTCAGCAGATTTCCAACACTCGTGTTTTTTCAGCCAAAAAATGGCCGGAAATGGAATTTTCTAAGGAAAAACGGGGAATTTTCTCTGTGGAGTCTTATTGTTCTTGTTTTGGCGGGCTTGCAGGGTTCTGGGATGCCCAAAATGATGGCACGGATTGATCCAATGCCTTTGGAAGCCATGAATCTCAGCAGATTTCCAACACTCGTGTTTTTTCAGCCAAAAAATGGCCGGAAATGGAATTTTCTAAGGAAAAACGGGGAATTTTCTCTGTGGAGTCTTATTGTTCTTGTTTTGGCGGGCTTGCAGGGTTCTGGGATGCCCAAAATGATGGCACGGATTGATCCAATGCCTTTGGAAGCCATGAATCTCAGCAGATTTCCAACACTCGTGTTTTTTCAGCCAAAAAATGGCCGGAAATGGAATTTTCTAAGGAAAAACGGGGAATTTTCTCTGTGGAGTCTTATTGTTCTTGTTTTGGCGGGCTTGCAGGGTTCGGGATGCCCAAAATGATGGCACGGATTGATCCAATGCCTTTGGAAGCCATGAATCTCAGCAGATTTCCAACACTCGTGTTTTTTCAGCCAAAAAATGGCCGGAAATGGAATTTTCTAAGGAAAAACGGGGAATTTTCTCTGTGGAGTCTTATTGTTCTTGTTTTGGCGGGCTTGCAGGGTTCTGGGATGCCCAAAATGATGGCACGGATTGATCCAATGCCTTTGGAAGCCATGAATCTCAGCAGATTTCCAACACTCGTGTTTTTTCAGCCAAAAAATGGCCGGAAATGGAATTTTCTAAGGAAAAACGGGGAATTTTCTCTGTGGAGTCTTATTGTTCTTGTTTTGGCGGGCTTGCAGGGTTCTCGGGATGCCCAAAATGATGGCACGGATTGATCCAATGCCTTTGGAAGCCATGAATCTCAGCAGATTTCCAACACTCGTGTTTTTTCAGCCAAAAAATGGCCGGAAATGGAATTTTCTAAGGAAAAACGGGGAATTTTCTCTGTGGAGTCTTATTGTTCTTGTTTTGGCGGGCTTGCAGGGTTCTGGGATGCCCAAAATGATGGCACGGATTGATCCAATGCCTTTGGAAGCCATGAATCTCAGCAGATTTCCAACACTCGTGTTTTTTCAGCCAAAAAATGGCCGGAAATGGAATTTTCTAAGGAAAAACGGGGAATTTTCTCTGTGGAGTCTTATTGTTCTTGTTTTGGCGGGCTTGCAGGGTTCTGGGATGCCCAAAATGATGGCACGGATTGATCCAATGCCTTTGGAAGCCATGAATCTCAGCAGATTTCCAACACTCGTGTTTTTTCAGCCAAAAAATGGCCGGAAATGGAATTTTCTAAGGAAAAACGGGGAATTTTCTCTGTGGAGTCTTATTGTTCTTGTTTTGGCGGGCTTGCAGGGTTGGGATGCCCAAAATGATGGCACGGATTGATCCAATGCCTTTGGAAGCCATGAATCTCAGCAGATTTCCAACACTCGTGTTTTTTCAGCCAAAAAATGGCCGGAAATGGAATTTTCTAAGGAAAAACGGGGAATTTTCTCTGTGGAGTCTTATTGTTCTTGTTTTGGCGGGCTTGCAGGGTTCTCGGGATGCCCAAAATGATGGCACGGATTGATCCAATGCCTTTGGAAGCCATGAATCTCAGCAGATTTCCAACACTCGTGTTTTTTCAGCCAAAAAATGGCCGGAAATGGAATTTTCTAAGGAAAAACGGGAATTTTCTCTGTGGAGTCTTTATTGTTCTTGTTTTGGCGGGCTTGCAGGGTTCTGGGATGCCCAAAATGATGGCACGGATTGATCCAATGCCTTTGGAAGCCATGAATCTCAGCAGATTTCCAACACTCGTGTTTTTTCAGCCAAAAAATGGCCGGAAATGGAATTTTCTAAGGAAAAACGGGGAATTTTCTCTGTGGAGTCTTATTGTTCTTGTTTTGGCGGGCTTGCAGGGTTCGGGATGCCCAAAATGATGGCACGGATTGATCCAATGCCTTTGGAAGCCATGAATCTCAGCAGATTTCCAACACTCGTGTTTTTTCAGCCAAAAAATGGCCGGAAATGGAATTTTCTAAGGAAAAACGGGGAATTTTCTCTGTGGAGTCTTATTGTTCTTGTTTTGGCGGGCTTGCGGGGTTCGGGATGCCCAAAATGATGGCACGGATTGATCCAATGCCTTTGGAAGCCATGAATCTCAGCAGATTTCCAACACTCGTGTTTTTTCAGCCAAAAAATGGCCGGAAATGGAATTTTCTAAGGAAAAACGGGAATTTTCTCTGTGGAGTCTTATTGTTCTTGTTTTGGCGGGCTTGCAGGGTTCTGGGATGCCCAAAATGATGGCACGGATTGATCCAATGCCTTTGGAAGCCATGAATCTCAGCAGATTTCCAACACTCGTGTTTTTTCAGCCAAAAAATGGCCGGAAATGGAATTTTCTAAGGAAAAACGGGGAATTTTCTCTGTGGAGTCTTATTGTTCTTGTTTTGGCGGGCTTGCAGGGGTTCGGGATGCCCAAAATGATGGCACGGATTGATCCAATGCCTTTGGAAGCCATGAATCTCAGCAGATTTCCAACACTCGTGTTTTTTCAGCCAAAAAATGGCCGGAAATGGAATTTTCTAAGGAAAAACGGGGAATTTTCTCTGTGGAGTCTTATTGTTCTTGTTTTGGCGGGCTTGCAGGGGTTCGGGATGCCCAAAATGATGGCACGGATTGATCCAATGCCTTTGGAAGCCATGAATCTCAGCAGATTTCCAACACTCGTGTTTTTTCAGCCAAAAAATGGCCGGAAATGGAATTTTCTAAGGAAAAACGGGGAATTTTCTCTGTGGAGTCTTATTGTTCTTGTTTTGGCGGGCTTGCAGGGTTGGGATGCCCAAAATGATGGCACGGATTGATCCAATGCCTTTGGAAGCCATGAATCTCAGCAGATTTCCAACACTCGTGTTTTTTCAGCCAAAAAATGGCCGGAAATGGAATTTTCTAAGGAAAAGGGAATTTTCTCTGTGGAGTCTTATTGTTCTTGTTTTGGCGGGCTTGCAGGGTTCTGGGATGCCCAAAATGATGGCACGGATTGATCCAATGCCTTTGGAAGCCATGAATCTCAGCAGATTTCCAACACTCGTGTTTTTTCAGCCAAAAAATGGCCGGAAATGGAATTTTCTAAGGAAAAACGGGGAATTTTCTCTGTGGAGTCTTATTGTTCTTGTTTTGGCGGGCTTGCAGGGTTCTGGGATGCCCAAAATGATGGCACGGATTGATCCAATGCCTTTGGAAGCCATGAATCTCAGCAGATTTCCAACACTCGTGTTTTTTCAGCCAAAAAATGGCCGGAAATGGAATTTTCTAAGGAAAAACGGGGAATTTTCTCTGTGGAGTCTTATTGTTCTTGTTTTGGCGGGCTTGCAGGGGTTCGGGATGCCCAAAATGATGGCACGGATTGATCCAATGCCTTTGGAAGCCATGACTCTCAGCAGATTTCCAACACTCGTGTTTTTCAGCCAAAAAATGGCCGGAAATGGAATTTTCTAAGGAAAAACGGGGAATTTTCTCTGTGGAGTCTTATTGTTCTTGTTTTGGCGGGCTTGCAGGGTTCTGGGATGCCCAAAATGATGGCACGGATTGATCCAATGCCTTTGGAAGCCATGAATCTCAGCAGATTTCCAACACTCGTGTTTTTTCAGCCAAAAAATGGCCGGAAATGGAATTTTCTAAGGAAAAACGGGGAATTTTCTCTGTGGAGTCTTATTGTTCTTGTTTTGGCGGGCTTGCAGGGTTCTGGGATGCCCAAAATGATGGCACGGATTGATCCAATGCCTTTGGAAGCCATGAATCTCAGCAGATTTCCAACACTCGTGTTTTTTCAGCCAAAAAATGGCCGGAAATGGAATTTTCTAAGGAAAAACGGGGAATTTTCTCTGTGGAGTCTTATTGTTCTTGTTTTGGCGGGCTTGCGGGGTTCTGGGATGCCCAAAATGATGGCACGGATTGATCCAATGCCTTTGGAAGCCATGAATCTCAGCAGATTTCCAACACTCGTGTTTTTTCAGCCAAAAAATGGCCGGAAATGGAATTTTCTAAGGAAAAACGGGGAATTTTCTCTGTGGAGTCTTATTGTTCTTGTTTTGGCGGGCTTGCAGGGTTTGGGATGCCCAAAATGATGGCACGGATTGATCCAATGCCTTTGGAAGCCATGAATCTCAGCAGATTTCCAACACTCGTGTTTTTTCAGCCAAAAAATGGCCGGAAATGGAATTTTCTAAGGAAAAACGGGAATTTTCTCTGTGGAGTCTTATTGTTCTTGTTTTGGCGGGCTTGCAGGGTTCTGGGATGCCCAAAATGATGGCACGGATTGATCCAATGCCTTTGGAAGCCATGAATCTCAGCAGATTTCCAACACTCGTGTTTTTTCAGCCAAAAAATGGCCGGAAATGGAATTTTCTAAGGAAAAACGGGGAATTTTCTCTGTGGAGTCTTATTGTTCTTGTTTTGGCGGGCTTGCAGGGTTCTGGGATGCCCAAAATGATGGCACGGATTGATCCAATGCCTTTGGAAGCCATGAATCTCAGCAGATTTCCAACACTCGTGTTTTTTCAGCCAAAAAATGGCCGGAAATGGAATTTTCTAAGGAAAAACGGGGAATTTTCTCTGTGGAGTCTTATTGTTCTTGTTTTGGCGGGCTTGCAGGGTTCTGGGATGCCCAAAATGATGGCACGGATTGATCCAATGCCTTTGGAAGCCATGAATCTCAGCAGATTTCCAACACTCGTGTTTTTTCAGCCAAAAAATGGCCGGAAATGGAATTTTCTAAGGAAAAACGGGGAATTTTCTCTGTGGAGTCTTATTGTTCTTGTTTTGGCGGGCTTGCAGGGTTCTGGGATGCCCAAAATGATGGCACGGATTGATCCAATGCCTTTGGAAGCCATGAATCTCAGCAGATTTCCAACACTCGTGTTTTTTCAGCCAAAAAATGGCCGGAAATGGAATTTTCTAAGGAAAAACGGGGAATTTTCTCTGTGGAGTCTTATTGTTCTTGTTTTGGCGGGCTTGCAGGGTTGGGATGCCCAAAATGATGGCACGGATTGATCCAATGCCTTTGGAAGCCATGAATCTCAGCAGATTTCCAACACTCGTGTTTTTTCAGCCAAAAAATGGCCGGAAATGGAATTTTCTAAGGAAAAACGGGGAATTTTCTCTGTGGAGTCTTATTGTTCTTGTTTTGGCGGGCTTGCAGGGTTGGGATGCCCAAAATGATGGCACGGATTGATCCAATGCCTTTGGAAGCCATGAATCTCAGCAGATTTCCAACACTCGTGTTTTTTCAGCCAAAAAATGGCCGGAAATGGAATTTTCTAAGGAAAAACGGGGAATTTTCTCTGTGGAGTCTTATTGTTCTTGTTTTGGCGGGCTTGCGGGGTTCGGGATGCCCAAAATGATGGCACGGATTGATCCAATGCCTTTGGAAGCCATGAATCTCAGCAGATTTCCAACACTCGTGTTTTTTCAGCCAAAAAATGGCCGGAAATGGAATTTTCTAAGGAAAAACGGGGAATTTTCTCTGTGGAGTCTTATTGTTCTTGTTTTGGCGGGCTTGCAGGGTTCTCGGGATGCCCAAAATGATGGCACGGATTGATCCAATGCCTTTGGAAGCCATGAATCTCAGCAGATTTCCAACACTCGTGTTTTTTCAGCCAAAAAATGGCCGGAAATGGAATTTTCTAAGGAAAAACGGGGAATTTTCTCTGTGGAGTCTTATTGTTCTTGTTTTGGCGGGCTTGCAGGGTTCGGGATGCCCAAAATGATGGCACGGATTGATCCAATGCCTTTGGAAGCCATGAATCTCAGCAGATTTCCAACACTCGTGTTTTTTCAGCCAAAAAATGGCCGGAAATGGAATTTTCTAAGGAAAAACGGGGAATTTTCTCTGTGGAGTCTTATTGTTCTTGTTTTGGCGGGCTTGCAGGGTTCTGGGATGCCCAAAATGATGGCACGGATTGATCCAATGCCTTTGGAAGCCATGAATCTCAGCAGATTTCCAACACTCGTGTTTTTTCAGCCAAAAAATGGCCGGAAATGGAATTTTCTAAGGAAAAACGGGGAATTTTCTCTGTGGAGTCTTATTGTTCTTGTTTTGGCGGGCTTGCAGGGTTTGGGATGCCCAAAATGATGGCACGGATTGATCCAATGCCTTTGGAAGCCATGAATCTCAGCAGATTTCCAACACTCGTGTTTTTTCAGCCAAAAAATGGCCGGAAATGGAATTTTCTAAGGAAAACGGGGAATTTTCTCTGTGGAGTCTTATTGTTCTTGTTTTGGCGGGCTTGCAGGGTTCTGGGATGCCCAAAATGATGGCACGGATTGATCCAATGCCTTTGGAAGCCATGAATCTCAGCAGATTTCCAACACTCGTGTTTTTTCAGCCAAAAAATGGCCGGAAATGGAATTTTCTAAGGAAAAACGGGAATTTTCTCTGTGGAGTCTTATTGTTCTTGTTTTGGCGGGCTTGCAGGGTTTGGGATGCCCAAAATGATGGCACGGATTGATCCAATGCCTTTGGAAGCCATGAATCTCAGCAGATTTCCAACACTCGTGTTTTTTCAGCCAAAAAATGGCCGGAAATGGAATTTTCTAAGGAAAAACGGGGAATTTTCTCTGTGGAGTCTTCGTGTTCTTGTTTTGGCGGGCTTGCAGGGTTTGGGATGCCCAAAATGATGGCACGGATTGATCCAATGCCTTTGGAAGCCATGAATCTCAGCAGATTTCCAACACTCGTGTTTTTTCAGCCAAAAAATGGCCGGAAATGGAATTTTCTAAGGAAAAACGGGAATTTTCTCTGTGGAGTCTTATTGTTCTTGTTTTGGCGGGCTTGCAGGGGTTGGGATGCCCAAAATGATGGCACGGATTGATCAATGCCTTTGGAAGCCATGAATCTCAGCAGATTTCCAACACTCGTGTTTTTTCAGCCAAAAAATGGCCGGAAATGGAATTTTCTAAGGAAAAACGGGGAATTTTCTCTGTGGAGTCTTATTGTTCTTGTTTTGGCGGGCTTGCGGGGTTTGGGATGCCCAAAATGATGGCACAGATTGAACCAATGCCTTTGGAAGCCATGAATCTCAGCAGATTTCCAACACTCGTGTTTTTTCAGCCAAAAAATGGCCGGAAATGGAATTTTCTAAGGAAAAACGGCGAATTTTCTCTGTGGAGTCTTATTGTTCTTGTTTTGGCGGGCTTGCAGGGTTCTGGGATGCCCAAAATGATGGCACGGATTGATCCAATGCCTTTGGAAGCCATGAATCTCAGCAGATTTCCAACACTCGTGTTTTTTCAGCCAAAAAATGGCCGGAAATGGAATTTTCTAAGGAAAAACGGGGAATTTTCTCTGTGGAGTCTTATTGTTCTTGTTTTGGCGGGCTTGCAGGGTTTGGGATGCCCAAAATGATGGCACGGATTGATCCAATGCCTTTGGAAGCCATGAATCTCAGCAGATTTCCAACACTCGTGTTTTTTCAGCCAAAAAATGGCCGGAAATGGAATTTTCTAAGGAAAAACGGGGAATTTTCTCTGTGGAGTCTTATTGTTCTTGTTTTGGCGGGCTTGCAGGGTTGGGATGCCCAAAATGATGGCACGGATTGATCCAATGCCTTTGGAAGCCATGAATCTCAGCAGATTTCCAACACTCGTGTTTTTTCAGCCAAAAAATGGCCGGAAATGGAATTTTCTAAGGAAAAACGGGGAATTTTCTCTGTGGAGTCTTATTGTTCTTGTTTTGGCGGGCTTGCAGGGTTCTGGGATGCCCAAAATGATGGCACGGATTGATCCAATGCCTTTGGAAGCCATGAATCTCAGCAGATTTCCAACACTCGTGTTTTTTCAGCCAAAAAATGGCCGGAAATGGAATTTTCTAAGGAAAAACGGGGAATTTTCTCTGTGGAGTCTTATTGTTCTTGTTTTGGCGGGCTTGCAGGGTTCTCGGGATGCCCAAAATGATGGCACGGATTGATCCAATGCCTTTGGAAGCCATGAATCTCAGCAGATTTCCAACACTCGTGTTTTTTCAGCCAAAAAATGGCCGGAAATGGAATTTTCTAAGGAAAAACGGGGAATTTTCTCTGTGGAGTCTTATTGTTCTTGTTTTGGCGGGCTTGCAGGGTTCTGGGATGCCCAAAATGATGGCACGGATTGATCCAATGCCTTTGGAAGCCATGAATCTCAGCAGATTTCCAACACTCGTGTTTTTTCAGCCAAAAAATGGCCGGAAATGGAATTTTCTAAGGAAAAACGGGGAATTTTCTCTGTGGAGTCTTATTGTTCTTGTTTTGGCGGGCTTGCAGGGTTTGGGATGCCCAAAATGATGGCACGGATTGATCCAATGCCTTTGGAAGCCATGAATCTCAGCAGATTTCCAACACTCGTGTTTTTTCAGCCAAAAAATGGCCGGAAATGGAATTTTCTAAGGAAAAACGGGGAATTTTCTCTGTGGAGTCTTATTGTTCTTGTTTTGGCGGGCTTGCAGGGTTCTCGGGATGCCCAAAATGATGGCACGGATTGATCCAATGCCTTTGGAAGCCATGAATCTCAGCAGATTTCCAACACTCGTGTTTTTTCAGCCAAAAAATGGCCGGAAATGGAATTTTCTAAGGAAAAACGGGGAATTTTCTCTGTGGAGTCTTATTGTTCTTGTTTTGGCGGGCTTGCGGGGTTCTGGGATGCCCAAAATGATGGCACGGATTGATCAATGCCTTTGGAAGCCATGAATCTCAGCAGATTTCCAACACTCGTGTTTTTTCAGCCAAAAAATGGCCGGAAATGGAATTTTCTAAGGAAAAACGGGGAATTTTCTCTGTGGAGTCTTATTGTTCTTGTTTTGGCGGGCTTGCAGGGTTCTGGGATGCCCAAAATGATGGCACGGATTGATCAATGCCTTTGGAAGCCATGAATCTCAGCAGATTTCCAACACTCGTGTTTTTTCAGCCAAAAAATGGCCGGAAATGGAATTTTCTAAGGAAAAACGGGAATTTTCTCTGTGGAGTCTTCGTGTTCTTGTTTTGGCGGGCTTGCAGGGTTCTGGGATGCCCAAAATGATGGCACGGATTGATCCAATGCCTTTGGAAGCCATGAATCTCAGCAGATTTCCAACACTCGTGTTTTTTCAGCCAAAAAATGGCCGGAAATGGAATTTTCTAAGGAAAAACGGGGAATTTTCTCTGTGGAGTCTTATTGTTCTTGTTTTGGCGGGCTTGCAGGGTTGGGATGCCCAAAATGATGGCACGGATTGATCCAATGCCTTTGGAAGCCATGAATCTCAGCAGATTTCCAACACTCGTGTTTTTTCAGCCAAAAAATGGCCGGAAATGGAATTTTCTAAGGAAAAACGGGAATTTTCTCTGTGGAGTCTTATTGTTCTTGTTTTGGCGGGCTTGCAGGGTTCTGGGATGCCCAAAATGATGGCACGGATTGATCCAATGCCTTTGGAAGCCATGAATCTCAGCAGATTTCCAACACTCGTGTTTTTTCAGCCAAAAAATGGCCGGAAATGGAATTTTCTAAGGAAAAACGGGGAATTTTCTCTGTGGAGTCTTATTGTTCTTGTTTTGGCGGGCTTGCAGGGTTCTGGGATGCCCAAAATGATGGCACGGATTGATCCAATGCCTTTGGAAGCCATGAATCTCAGCAGATTTCCAACACTCGTGTTTTTTCAGCCAAAAAATGGCCGGAAATGGAATTTTCTAAGGAAAAACGGGAATTTTCTCTGTGGAGTCTTATTGTTCTTGTTTTGGCGGGCTTGCAGGGTTCGGGATGCCCAAAATGATGGCACGGATTGATCCAATGCCTTTGGAAGCCATGAATCTCAGCAGATTTCCAACACTCGTGTTTTTTCAGCCAAAAAATGGCCGGAAATGGAATTTTCTAAGGAAAAACGGGGAATTTTCTCTGTGGAGTCTTATTGTTCTTGTTTTGGCGGGCTTGCAGGGTTCGGGATGCCCAAAATGATGGCACGGATTGATCCAATGCCTTTGGAAGCCATGAATCTCAGCAGATTTCCAACACTCGTGTTTTTTCAGCCAAAAAATGGCCGGAAATGGAATTTTCTAAGGAAAAACGGGGAATTTTCTCTGTGGAGTCTTATTGTTCTTGTTTTGGCGGGCTTGCGGGGTTGGGATGCCCAAAATGATGGCACGGATTGATCCAATGCCTTTGGAAGCCATGAATCTCAGCAGATTTCCAACACTCGTGTTTTTTCAGCCAAAAAATGGCCGGAAATGGAATTTTCTAAGGAAAAACGGGGAATTTTCTCTGTGGAGTCTTATTGTTCTTGTTTTGGCGGGCTTGCAGGGTTCTGGGATGCCCAAAATGATGGCACGGATTGATCCAATGCCTTTGGAAGCCATGAATCTCAGCAGATTTCCAACACTCGTGTTTTTTCAGCCAAAAAATGGCCGGAAATGGAATTTTCTAAGGAAAAACGGGGAATTTTCTCTGTGGAGTCTTATTGTGTTCTTGTTTTGGCGGGCTTGCAGGGTTCTCGGGATGCCCAAAATGATGGCACGGATTGATCAATGCCTTTGGAAGCCATGAATCTCAGCAGATTTCCAACACTCGTGTTTTTTCAGCCAAAAAATGGCCGGAAATGGAATTTTCTAAGGAAAAACGGGGAATTTTCTCTGTGGAGTCTTATTGTTCTTGTTTTGGCGGGCTTGCAGGGTTCGGGATGCCCAAAATGATGGCACGGATTGATCAATGCCTTTGGAAGCCATGAATCTCAGCAGATTTCCAACACTCGTGTTTTTTCAGCCAAAAAATGGCCGGAAATGGAATTTTCTAAGGAAAAACGGGAATTTTCTCTGTGGAGTCTTATTGTTCTTGTTTTGGCGGGCTTGCAGGGTTCTGGGATGCCCAAAATGATGGCACGGATTGATCCAATGCCTTTGGAAGCCATGAATCTCAGCAGATTTCCAACACTCGTGTTTTTTCAGCCAAAAAATGGCCGGAAATGGAATTTTCTAAGGAAAAACGGGGAATTTTCTCTGTGGAGTCTTATTGTTCTTGTTTTGGCGGGCTTGCAGGGTTCTGGGATGCCCAAAATGATGGCACGGATTGATCCAATGCCTTTGGAAGCCATGAATCTCAGCAGATTTCCAACACTCGTGTTTTTTCAGCCAAAAAATGGCCGGAAATGGAATTTTCTAAGGAAAAACGGGGAATTTTCTCTGTGGAGTCTTATTGTTCTTGTTTTGGCGGGCTTGCAGGGTTCCGGGATGCCCAAAATGATGGCACGGATTGATCCAATGCCTTTGGAAGCCATGAATCTCAGCAGATTTCCAACACTCGTGTTTTTTCAGCCAAAAAATGGCCGGAAATGGAATTTTCTAAGGAAAAACGGGGAATTTTCTCTGTGGAGTCTTATTGTTCTTGTTTTGGCGGGCTTGCAGGGTTCGGGATGCCCAAAATGATGGCACGGATTGATCCAATGCCTTTGGAAGCCATGAATCTCAGCAGATTTCCAACACTCGTGTTTTTTCAGCCAAAAAATGGCCGGAAATGGAATTTTCTAAGGAAAAACGGGGAATTTTCTCTGTGGAGTCTTATTGTTCTTGTTTTGGCGGGCTTGCAGGGTTCTGGGATGCCCAAAATGATGGCACGGATTGATCCAATGCCTTTGGAAGCCATGAATCTCAGCAGATTTCCAACACTCGTGTTTTTTCAGCCAAAAAATGGCCGGAAATGGAATTTTCTAAGGAAAAACGGGGAATTTTCTCTGTGGAGTCTTATTGTTCTTGTTTTGGCGGGCTTGCAGGGTTCTCGGGATGCCCAAAATGATGGCACGGATTGATCAATGCCTTTGGAAGCCATGAATCTCAGCAGATTTCCAACACTCGTGTTTTTTCAGCCAAAAAATGGCCGGAAATGGAATTTTCTAAGGAAAAACGGGGAATTTTCTCTGTGGAGTCTTATTGTTCTTGTTTTGGCGGGCTTGCAGGGTTCTGGGATGCCCAAAATGATGGCACGGATTGATCCAATGCCTTTGGAAGCCATGAATCTCAGCAGATTTCCAACACTCGTGTTTTTTCAGCCAAAAAATGGCCGGAAATGGAATTTTCTAAGGAAAAACGGGGAATTTTCTCTGTGGAGTCTTATTGTTCTTGTTTTGGCGGGCTTGCAGGGTTGGGATGCCCAAAATGATGGCACGGATTGATCCAATGCCTTTGGAAGCCATGAATCTCAGCAGATTTCCAACACTCGTGTTTTTTCAGCCAAAAAATGGCCGGAAATGGAATTTTCTAAGGAAAAACGGGGAATTTTCTCTGTGGAGTCTTATTGTTCTTGTTTTGGCGGGCTTGCAGGGTTCTCGGGATGCCCAAAATGATGGCACGGATTGATCCAATGCCTTTGGAAGCCATGAATCTCAGCAGATTTCCAACACTCGTGTTTTTTCAGCCAAAAAATGGCCGGAAATGGAATTTTCTAAGGAAAAACGGGGAATTTTCTCTGTGGAGTCTTATTGTTCTTGTTTTGGCGGGCTTGCAGGGGTTCGGGATGCCCAAAATGATGGCACGGATTGATCCAATGCCTTTGGAAGCCATGAATCTCAGCAGATTTCCAACACTCGTGTTTTTTCAGCCAAAAAATGGCCGGAAATGGAATTTTCTAAGGAAAAACGGGGAATTTTCTCTGTGGAGTCTTATTGTTCTTGTTTTGGCGGGCTTGCAGGGGTTCGGGATGCCCAAAATGATGGCACGGATTGATCCAATGCCTTTGGAAGCCATGAATCTCAGCAGATTTCCAACACTCGTGTTTTTTCAGCCAAAAAATGGCCGGAAATGGAATTTTCTAAGGAAAAACGGGAATTTTCTCTGTGGAGTCTTATTGTTCTTGTTTTGGCGGGCTTGCAGGGTTTGGGATGCCCAAAATGATGGCACGGATTGATCAATGCCTTTGGAAGCCATGAATCTCAGCAGATTTCCAACACTCGTGTTTTTTCAGCCAAAAAATGGCCGGAAATGGAATTTTCTAAGGAAAAACGGGAATTTTCTCTGTGGAGTCTTATTGTTCTTGTTTTGGCGGGCTTGCAGGGTTTGGGATGCCCAAAATGATGGCACGGATTGATCCAATGCCTTTGGAAGCCATGAATCTCAGCAGATTTCCAACACTCGTGTTTTTTCAGCCAAAAAATGGCCGGAAATGGAATTTTCTAAGGAAAAACGGGGAATTTTCTCTGTGGAGTCTTATTGTTCTTGTTTTGGCGGGCTTGCAGGGTTCTGGGATGCCCAAAATGATGGCACGGATTGATCCAATGCCTTTGGAAGCCATGAATCTCAGCAGATTTCCAACACTCGTGTTTTTTCAGCCAAAAAATGGCCGGAAATGGAATTTTCTAAGGAAAAACGGGGAATTTTCTCTGTGGAGTCTTATTGTTCTTGTTTTGGCGGGCTTGCGGGGGTTCTCGGGATGCCCAAAATGATGGCACGGATTGATCCAATGCCTTTGGAAGCCATGAATCTCAGCAGATTTCCAACACTCGTGTTTTTTCAGCCAAAAAATGGCCGGAAATGGAATTTTCTAAGGAAAAACGGGGAATTTTCTCTGTGGAGTCTTATTGTTCTTGTTTTGGCGGGCTTGCAGGGTTTTGGGATGCCCAAAATGATGGCACGGATTGATCCAATGCCTTTGGAAGCCATGAATCTCAGCAGATTTCCAACACTCGTGTTTTTTCAGCCAAAAAATGGCCGGAAATGGAATTTTCTAAGGAAAAACGGGAATTTTCTCTGTGGAGTCTTATTGTTCTTGTTTTGGCGGGCTTGCAGGGTTCTGGGATGCCCAAAATGATGGCACGGATTGATCCAATGCCTTTGGAAGCCATGAATCTCAGCAGATTTCCAACACTCGTGTTTTTTCAGCCAAAAAATGGCCGGAAATGGAATTTTCTAAGGAAAAACGGGGAATTTTCTCTGTGGAGTCTTATTGTTCTTGTTTTGGCGGGCTTGCGGGGTTGGGATGCCCAAAATGATGGCACGGATTGATCCAATGCCTTTGGAAGCCATGAATCTCAGCAGATTTCCAACACTCGTGTTTTTTCAGCCAAAAAATGGCCGGAAATGGAATTTTCTAAGGAAAAACGGGGAATTTTCTCTGTGGAGTCTTATTGTTCTTGTTTTGGCGGGCTTGCAGGGTTGGGATGCCCAAAATGATGGCACGGATTGATCCAATGCCTTTGGAAGCCATGAATCTCAGCAGATTTCCAACACTCGTGTTTTTTCAGCCAAAAAATGGCCGGAAATGGAATTTTCTAAGGAAAAACGGGGAATTTTCTCTGTGGAGTCTTATTGTTCTTGTTTTGGCGGGCTTGCAGGGTTCGGGATGCCCAAAATGATGGCACGGATTGATCCAATGCCTTTGGAAGCCATGAATCTCAGCAGATTTCCAACACTCGTGTTTTTTCAGCCAAAAAATGGCCGGAAATGGAATTTTCTAAGGAAAAACGGGGAATTTTCTCTGTGGAGTCTTATTGTTCTTGTTTTGGCGGGCTTGCGGGGTTTGGGATGCCCAAAATGATGGCACGGATTGATCAATGCCTTTGGAAGCCATGAATCTCAGCAGATTTCCAACACTCGTGTTTTTTCAGCCAAAAAATGGCCGGAAATGGAATTTTCTAAGGAAAAACGGGGAATTTTCTCTGTGGAGTCTTATTGTTCTTGTTTTGGCGGGCTTGCGGGGTTGGGATGCCCAAAATGATGGCACGGATTGATCCAATGCCTTTGGAAGCCATGAATCTCAGCAGATTTCCAACACTCGTGTTTTTTCAGCCAAAAAATGGCCGGAAATGGAATTTTCTAAGGAAAAACGGGGAATTTTCTCTGTGGAGTCTTATTGTTCTTGTTTTGGCGGGCTTGCAGGGTTTGGGATGCCCAAAATGATGGCACGGATTGATCCAATGCCTTTGGAAGCCATGAATCTCAGCAGATTTCCAACACTCGTGTTTTTTCAGCCAAAAAATGGCCGGAAATGGAATTTTCTAAGGAAAAACGGGGAATTTTCTCTGTGGAGTCTTATTGTTCTTGTTTTGGCGGGCTTGCGGGGGTTCGGGATGCCCAAAATGATGGCACGGATTGATCAATGCCTTTGGAAGCCATGAATCTCAGCAGATTTCCAACACTCGTGTTTTTTCAGCCAAAAAATGGCCGGAAATGGAATTTTCTAAGGAAAAACGGGGAATTTTCTCTGTGGAGTCTTATTGTTCTTGTTTTGGCGGGCTTGCAGGGTTGGGATGCCCAAAATGATGGCACGGATTGATCCAATGCCTTTGGAAGCCATGAATCTCAGCAGATTTCCAACACTCGTGTTTTTTCAGCCAAAAAATGGCCGGAAATGGAATTTTCTAAGGAAAAACGGGAATTTTCTCTGTGGAGTCTTATTGTTCTTGTTTTGGCGGGCTTGCAGGGTTCGGGATGCCCAAAATGATGGCACGGATTGATCCAATGCCTTTGGAAGCCATGAATCTCAGCAGATTTCCAACACTCGTGTTTTTTCAGCCAAAAAATGGCCGGAAATGGAATTTTCTAAGGAAAAACGGGGAATTTTCTCTGTGGAGTCTTATTGTTCTTGTTTTGGCGGGCTTGCAGGGTTCTGGGATGCCCAAAATGATGGCACGGATTGATCCAATGCCTTTGGAAGCCATGAATCTCAGCAGATTTCCAACACTCGTGTTTTTTCAGCCAAAAAATGGCCGGAAATGGAATTTTCTAAGGAAAAACGGGGAATTTTCTCTGTGGAGTCTTATTGTTCTTGTTTTGGCGGGCTTGCGGGGGTTCGGGATGCCCAAAATGATGGCACGGATTGATCCAATGCCTTTGGAAGCCATGAATCTCAGCAGATTTCCAACACTCGTGTTTTTTCAGCCAAAAAATGGCCGGAAATGGAATTTTCTAAGGAAAAACGGGGAATTTTCTCTGTGGAGTCTTATTGTTCTTGTTTTGGCGGGCTTGCAGGGTTGGGATGCCCAAAATGATGGCACGGATTGATCCAATGCCTTTGGAAGCCATGAATCTCAGCAGATTTCCAACACTCGTGTTTTTTCAGCCAAAAAATGGCCGGAAATGGAATTTTCTAAGGAAAAACGGGGAATTTTCTCTGTGGAGTCTTATTGTTCTTGTTTTGGCGGGCTTGCAGGGTTGGGATGCCCAAAATGATGGCACGGATTGATCCAATGCCTTTGGAAGCCATGAATCTCAGCAGATTTCCAACACTCGTGTTTTTTCAGCCAAAAAATGGCCGGAAATGGAATTTTCTAAGGAAAAACGGGGAATTTTCTCTGTGGAGTCTTATTGTTCTTGTTTTGGCGGGCTTGCAGGGTTCTGGGATGCCCAAAATGATGGCACGGATTGATCCAATGCCTTTGGAAGCCATGAATCTCAGCAGATTTCCAACACTCGTGTTTTTTCAGCCAAAAAATGGCCGGAAATGGAATTTTCTAAGGAAAAACGGGGAATTTTCTCTGTGGAGTCTTATTGTTCTTGTTTTGGCGGGCTTGCAGGGGTTCTGGGATGCCCAAAATGATGGCACGGATTGATCCAATGCCTTTGGAAGCCATGAATCTCAGCAGATTTCCAACACTCGTGTTTTTTCAGCCAAAAAATGGCCGGAAATGGAATTTTCTAAGGAAAAACGGGGAATTTTCTCTGTGGAGTCTTATTGTTCTTGTTTTGGCGGGCTTGCAGGGGTTCGGGATGCCCAAAATGATGGCACGGATTGATCCAATGCCTTTGGAAGCCATGAATCTCAGCAGATTTCCAACACTCGTGTTTTTTCAGCCAAAAAATGGCCGGAAATGGAATTTTCTAAGGAAAAACGGGGAATTTTCTCTGTGGAGTCTTATTGTTCTTGTTTTGGCGGGCTTGGGGTTCGGGATGCCCAAAATGATGGCACGGATTGATCCAATGCCTTTGGAAGCCATGAATCTCAGCAGATTTCCAACACTCGTGTTTTTTCAGCCAAAAAATGGCCGGAAATGGAATTTTCTAAGGAAAAACGGGGAATTTTCTCTGTGGAGTCTTATTGTTCTTGTTTTGGCGGGCTTGCAGGGTTCGGGATGCCCAAAATGATGGCACGGATTGATCCAATGCCTTTGGAAGCCATGAATCTCAGCAGATTTCCAACACTCGTGTTTTTTCAGCCAAAAAATGGCCGGAAATGGAATTTTCTAAGGAAAAACGGGGAATTTTCTCTGTGGAGTCTTCGTGTTCTTGTTTTGGCGGGCTTGCAGGGTTTGGGATGCCCAAAATGATGGCACGGATTGATCCAATGCCTTTGGAAGCCATGAATCTCAGCAGATTTCCAACACTCGTGTTTTTTCAGCCAAAAAATGGCCGGAAATGGAATTTTCTAAGGAAAAACGGGAATTTTCTCTGTGGAGTCTTATTGTTCTTGTTTTGGCGGGCTTGCAGGGTTTCGGGATGCCCAAAATGATGGCACGGATTGATCCAATGCCTTTGGAAGCCATGAATCTCAGCAGATTTCCAACACTCGTGTTTTTTCAGCCAAAAAATGGCCGGAAATGGAATTTTCTAAGGAAAAACGGGGAATTTTCTCTGTGGAGTCTTATTGTTCTTGTTTTGGCGGGCTTGCGGGGTTCGGGATGCCCAAAATGATGGCACGGATTGATCAATGCCTTTGGAAGCCATGAATCTCAGCAGATTTCCAACACTCGTGTTTTTTCAGCCAAAAAATGGCCGGAAATGGAATTTTCTAAGGAAAAACGGGGAATTTTCTCTGTGGAGTCTTATTGTTCTTGTTTTGGCGGGCTTGCAGGGTTTGGGATGCCCAAAATGATGGCACGGATTGATCCAATGCCTTTGGAAGCCATGAATCTCAGCAGATTTCCAACACTCGTGTTTTTTCAGCCAAAAAATGGCCGGAAATGGAATTTTCTAAGGAAAAACGGGAATTTTCTCTGTGGAGTCTTATTGTTCTTGTTTTGGCGGGCTTGCAGGGTTCTGGGATGCCCAAAATGATGGCACGGATTGATCCAATGCCTTTGGAAGCCATGAATCTCAGCAGATTTCCAACACTCGTGTTTTTTCAGCCAAAAAATGGCCGGAAATGGAATTTTCTAAGGAAAAACGGGGAATTTTCTCTGTGGAGTCTTATTGTTCTTGTTTTGGCGGGCTTGCAGGGTTGGGATGCCCAAAATGATGGCACGGATTGATCCAATGCCTTTGGAAGCCATGAATCTCAGCAGATTTCCAACACTCGTGTTTTTTCAGCCAAAAAATGGCCGGAAATGGAATTTTCTAAGGAAAAACGGGGAATTTTCTCTGTGGAGTCTTATTGTTCTTGTTTTGGCGGGCTTGCAGGGTTCTCGGGATGCCCAAAATGATGGCACGGATTGATCCAATGCCTTTGGAAGCCATGAATCTCAGCAGATTTCCAACACTCGTGTTTTTTCAGCCAAAAAATGGCCGGAAATGGAATTTTCTAAGGAAAAACGGGGAATTTTCTCTGTGGAGTCTTATTGTTCTTGTTTTGGCGGGCTTGCAGGGTTCTCGGGATGCCCAAAATGATGGCACGGATTGATCCAATGCCTTTGGAAGCCATGAATCTCAGCAGATTTCCAACACTCGTGTTTTTTCAGCCAAAAAATGGCCGGAAATGGAATTTTCTAAGGAAAAACGGGGAATTTTCTCTGTGGAGTCTTATTGTTCTTGTTTTGGCGGGCTTGCAGGGTTCTCGGGATGCCCAAAATGATGGCACGGATTGATCCAATGCCTTTGGAAGCCATGAATCTCAGCAGATTTCCAACACTCGTGTTTTTTCAGCCAAAAAATGGCCGGAAATGGAATTTTCTAAGGAAAAACGGGGAATTTTCTCTGTGGAGTCTTATTGTTCTTGTTTTGGCGGGCTTGCAGGGTTGGGATGCCCAAAATGATGGCACGGATTGATCCAATGCCTTTGGAAGCCATGAATCTCAGCAGATTTCCAACACTCGTGTTTTTTCAGCCAAAAAATGGCCGGAAATGGAATTTTCTAAGGAAAAACGGGGAATTTTCTCTGTGGAGTCTTATTGTTCTTGTTTTGGCGGGCTTGCAGGGTTCCGGGATGCCCAAAATGATGGCACGGATTGATCCAATGCCTTTGGAAGCCATGAATCTCAGCAGATTTCCAACACTCGTGTTTTTTCAGCCAAAAAATGGCCGGAAATGGAATTTTCTAAGGAAAAACGGGAATTTTCTCTGTGGAGTCTTATTGTTCTTGTTTTGGCGGGCTTGCAGGGTTCGGGATGCCCAAAATGATGGCACGGATTGATCCAATGCCTTTGGAAGCCATGAATCTCAGCAGATTTCCAACACTCGTGTTTTTTCAGCCAAAAAATGGCCGGAAATGGAATTTTCTAAGGAAAAACGGGAATTTTCTCTGTGGAGTCTTATTGTTCTTGTTTTGGCGGGCTTGCAGGGTTGGGATGCCCAAAATGATGGCACGGATTGATCCAATGCCTTTGGAAGCCATGAATCTCAGCAGATTTCCAACACTCGTGTTTTTTCAGCCAAAAAATGGCCGGAAATGGAATTTTCTAAGGAAAAACGGGGAATTTTCTCTGTGGAGTCTTATTGTTCTTGTTTTGGCGGGCTTGCAGGGTTCGGGATGCCCAAAATGATGGCACGGATTGATCAATGCCTTTGGAAGCCATGAATCTCAGCAGATTTCCAACACTCGTGTTTTTTCAGCCAAAAAATGGCCGGAAATGGAATTTTCTAAGGAAAAACGGGGAATTTTCTCTGTGGAGTCTTATTGTTCTTGTTTTGGCGGGCTTGCAGGGTTGGGATGCCCAAAATGATGGCACGGATTGATCAATGCCTTTGGAAGCCATGAATCTCAGCAGATTTCCAACACTCGTGTTTTTTCAGCCAAAAAATGGCCGGAAATGGAATTTTCTAAGGAAAAACGGGGAATTTTCTCTGTGGAGTCTTATTGTTCTTGTTTTGGCGGGCTTGCAGGGTTCTGGGATGCCCAAAATGATGGCACGGATTGATCCAATGCCTTTGGAAGCCATGAATCTCAGCAGATTTCCAACACTCGTGTTTTTTCAGCCAAAAAATGGCCGGAAATGGAATTTTCTAAGGAAAAACGGGAATTTTCTCTGTGGAGTCTTATTGTTCTTGTTTTGGCGGGCTTGCAGGGTTCTGGGATGCCCAAAATGATGGCACGGATTGATCAATGCCTTTGGAAGCCATGAATCTCAGCAGATTTCCAACACTCGTGTTTTTTCAGCCAAAAAATGGCCGGAAATGGAATTTTCTAAGGAAAAACGGGGAATTTTCTCTGTGGAGTCTTATTGTTCTTGTTTTGGCGGGCTTGCAGGGTTCTCGGGATGCCCAAAATGATGGCACGGATTGATCCAATGCCTTTGGAAGCCATGAATCTCAGCAGATTTCCAACACTCGTGTTTTTTCAGCCAAAAAATGGCCGGAAATGGAATTTTCTAAGGAAAAACGGGGAATTTTCTCTGTGGAGTCTTATTGTTCTTGTTTTGGCGGGCTTGCAGGGTTTGGGATGCCCAAAATGATGGCACGGATTGATCCAATGCCTTTGGAAGCCATGAATCTCAGCAGATTTCCAACACTCGTGTTTTTTCAGCCAAAAAATGGCCGGAAATGGAATTTTCTAAGGAAAAACGGGGAATTTTCTCTGTGGAGTCTTATTGTTCTTGTTTTGGCGGGCTTGCAGGGTTCTGGGATGCCCAAAATGATGGCACGGATTGATCCAATGCCTTTGGAAGCCATGAATCTCAGCAGATTTCCAACACTCGTGTTTTTTCAGCCAAAAAATGGCCGGAAATGGAATTTTCTAAGGAAAAACGGGAATTTTCTCTGTGGAGTCTTATTGTTCTTGTTTTGGCGGGCTTGCAGGGTTCTGGGATGCCCAAAATGATGGCACGGATTGATCCAATGCCTTTGGAAGCCATGAATCTCAGCAGATTTCCAACACTCGTGTTTTTTCAGCCAAAAAATGGCCGGAAATGGAATTTTCTAAGGAAAAACGGGGAATTTTCTCTGTGGAGTCTTCGTGTTCTTGTTTTGGCGGGCTTGCAGGGTTCTGGGATGCCCAAAATGATGGCACGGATTGATCCAATGCCTTTGGAAGCCATGAATCTCAGCAGATTTCCAACACTCGTGTTTTTTCAGCCAAAAAATGGCCGGAAATGGAATTTTCTAAGGAAAAACGGGGAATTTTCTCTGTGGAGTCTTTTTGTTCTTGTTTTGGCGGGCTTGCAGGGTTCTGGGATGCCCAAAATGATGGCACGGATTGATCCAATGCCTTTGGAAGCCATGAATCTCAGCAGATTTCCAACACTCGTGTTTTTTCAGCCAAAAAATGGCCGGAAATGGAATTTTCTAAGGAAAAACGGGGAATTTTCTCTGTGGAGTCTTATTGTTCTTGTTTTGGCGGGCTTGCAGGGTTCGGGATGCCCAAAATGATGGCACGGATTGATCTAATGCCTTTGGAAGCCATGAATCTCAGCAGATTTCCAACACTCGTGTTTTTTCAGCCAAAAAATGGCCGGAAATGGAATTTTCTAAGGAAAAACGGGGAATTTTCTCTGTGGAGTCTTATTGTTCTTGTTTTGGCGGGCTTGCAGGGTTCTGGGATGCCCAAAATGATGGCACGGATTGATCCAATGCCTTTGGAAGCCATGAATCTCAGCAGATTTCCAACACTCGTGTTTTTTCAGCCAAAAAATGGCCGGAAATGGAATTTTCTAAGGAAAAACGGGGAATTTTCTCTGTGGAGTCTTATTGTTCTTGTTTTGGCGGGCTTGCAGGGTTCGGGATGCCCAAAATGATGGCACGGATTGATCCAATGCCTTTGGAAGCCATGAATCTCAGCAGATTTCCAACACTCGTGTTTTTTCAGCCAAAAAATGGCCGGAAATGGAATTTTCTAAGGAAAAACGGGGAATTTTCTCTGTGGAGTCTTCGTGTTCTTGTTTTGGCGGGCTTGCAGGGTTCGGGATGCCCAAAATGATGGCACGGATTGATCCAATGCCTTTGGAAGCCATGAATCTCAGCAGATTTCCAACACTCGTGTTTTTTCAGCCAAAAAATGGCCGGAAATGGAATTTTCTAAGGAAAAACGGGGAATTTTCTCTGTGGAGTCTTATTGTTCTTGTTTTGGCGGGCTTGCAGGGTTTCGGGATGCCCAAAATGATGGCACGGATTGATCCAATGCCTTTGGAAGCCATGAATCTCAGCAGATTTCCAACACTCGTGTTTTTTCAGCCAAAAAATGGCCGGAAATGGAATTTTCTAAGGAAAAACGGGGAATTTTCTCTGTGGAGTCTTCGTGTTCTTGTTTTGGCGGGCTTGCAGGGTTCGGGATGCCCAAAATGATGGCACGGATTGATCCAATGCCTTTGGAAGCCATGAATCTCAGCAGATTTCCAACACTCGTGTTTTTTCAGCCAAAAAATGGCCGGAAATGGAATTTTCTAAGGAAAAACGGGGAATTTTCTCTGTGGAGTCTTATTGTTCTTGTTTTGGCGGGCTTGCAGGGTTCTGGGATGCCCAAAATGATGGCACGGATTGATCCAATGCCTTTGGAAGCCATGAATCTCAGCAGATTTCCAACACTCGTGTTTTTTCAGCCAAAAAATGGCCGGAAATGGAATTTTCTAAGGAAAAACGGGAATTTTCTCTGTGGAGTCTTATTGTTCTTGTTTTGGCGGGCTTGCAGGGTTCTGGGATGCCCAAAATGATGGCACGGATTGATCCAATGCCTTTGGAAGCCATGAATCTCAGCAGATTTCCAACACTCGTGTTTTTTCAGCCAAAAAATGGCCGGAAATGGAATTTTCTAAGGAAAAACGGGAAATTTTCTCTGTGGAGTCTTCGTGTTCTTGTTTTGGCGGGCTTGCAGGGTTCGGGATGCCCAAAATGATGGCACGGATTGATCCAATGCCTTTGGAAGCCATGAATCTCAGCAGATTTCCAACACTCGTGTTTTTTCAGCCAAAAAATGGCCGGAAATGGAATTTTCTAAGGAAAAACGGGGAATTTTCTCTGTGGAGTCTTCGTGTTCTTGTTTTGGCGGGCTTGCAGGGTTGGGATGCCCAAAATGATGGCACGGATTGATCAATGCCTTTGGAAGCCATGAATCTCAGCAGATTTCCAACACTCGTGTTTTTTCAGCCAAAAAATGGCCGGAAATGGAATTTTCTAAGGAAAAACGGGGAATTTTCTCTGTGGAGTCTTATTGTTCTTGTTTTGGCGGGCTTGCAGGGTTCTCGGGATGCCCAAAATGATGGCACGGATTGATCCAATGCCTTTGGAAGCCATGAATCTCAGCAGATTTCCAACACTCGTGTTTTTTCAGCCAAAAAATGGCCGGAAATGGAATTTTCTAAGGAAAAACGGGGAATTTTCTCTGTGGAGTCTTATTGTTCTTGTTTTGGCGGGCTTGCAGGGTTGGGATGCCCAAAATGATGGCACGGATTGATCCAATGCCTTTGGAAGCCATGAATCTCAGCAGATTTCCAACACTCGTGTTTTTTCAGCCAAAAAATGGCCGGAAATGGAATTTTCTAAGGAAAAACGGGGAATTTTCTCTGTGGAGTCTTATTGTTCTTGTTTTGGCGGGCTTGCAGGGTTGGGATGCCCAAAATGATGGCACGGATTGATCCAATGCCTTTGGAAGCCATGAATCTCAGCAGATTTCCAACACTCGTGTTTTTTCAGCCAAAAAATGGCCGGAAATGGAATTTTCTAAGGAAAAACGGGGAATTTTCTCTGTGGAGTCTTATTGTTCTTGTTTTGGCGGGCTTGCAGGGTTCGGGATGCCCAAAATGATGGCACGGATTGATCCAATGCCTTTGGAAGCCATGAATCTCAGCAGATTTCCAACACTCGTGTTTTTTCAGCCAAAAAATGGCCGGAAATGGAATTTTCTAAGGAAAAACGGGGAATTTTCTCTGTGGAGTCTTCGTGTTCTTGTTTTGGCGGGCTTGCAGGGTTGGGATGCCCAAAATGATGGCACGGATTGATCCAGTGCCTTTGGAAGCCATGAATCTCAGCAGATTTCCAACACTCGTGTTTTTTCAGCCAAAAAATGGCCGGAAATGGAATTTTCTAAGGGAAAACGGGGAATTTTCTCTGTGGAGTCTTATTGTTCTTGTTTTGGCGGGCTTGCAGGGTTCTGGGATGCCCAAAATGATGGCACGGATTGATCTAATTCCTTTGGAAGCCATGAATCTCAGCAGATTTCCAACACTCGTGTTTTTTCAGCCAAAAAATGGCCGGAAATGGAATTTTCTAAGGAAAAACGGGGAATTTTCTCTGTGGAGTCTTATTGTTCTTGTTTTGGCGGGCTTGCAGGGTTCTGGGATGCCCAAAATGATGGCACGGATTGATCTAATTCCTTTGGAAGCCATGAATCTCAGCAGATTTCCAACACTCGTGTTTTTTCAGCCAAAAAATGGCCGGAAATGGAATTTTCTAAGGAAAAACGGGGAATTTTCTCTGTGGAGTCTTTCACTAGGACAGCGAGGCGAAGATGGGCCACAAACTCCAAAGCGGGGGCACCAAGTGAGCAGGGAAGGGTTTGGAAATGGGCCTTGAAACTTCAAGATCCTTGTTGGGTTTCAGTTTTGTTCTTGGCTGAGAAAGGAGGAATCGACGGCTGGTTGAAGCTTAAACGGGCACGGACGGGCAGCGAAGCTGTTGCAGGTCCAAGCGGCTGCTGGACGGCGCGAGCTGAGCTTTGGTGTCCTCCACACTAGCTCAGGCGACCTTCTGGACGGCGAGTAGGAGCGAACAACGCAGCTGGGACGGCGGTGATGCGCGAACAGGCATGCAACGCACGCGGGCTTGCGGCTGGGCGCGCGACGGCGTTTCGGGGCTTAGCAACCTGCTCGACGGCCAGGGGGAGCTGCTAGTCGACGTCTCTAGTTCTTGGAGGCTTCAAGCTTGTTGGAAATGGAGGAACCGACTGGAAGGGAGAAGAGAAGAGACAACAAAGCTTGGAGGGTCCCATATGGCTTCAACCTCACCCCTTTTGTCCCCTTGACCATGGCCCACTAGTTGCTGGCTTCCTCAGCACTCTTGTAGCCCACAAGCTTCCTTAAGAAGCTATTGAGATGGTCTAAAGGTGGTGGACCAAGGGGGACTACGAATTTTGCAACATTTCCCTCAATTTGGATTCAATCTCTCTCCAATTTAAGTTAATTTCGGCCCTATAAAATCCACCGTGGTGTCCTCAATCAAATTGAAAATTTTCCTTGCCAATAGAACCATCTTGCATCCCAAAAATGCGATAAAAAAAATGGTCCCCTAAATTTTCCGAACAAAAACGGCCCTAATTTGACTTTTTGCCAAAAATCTCGGTTTGTAGAAAATTTTTGGAAGATGAGTCAACGTTCCTAAAATGACTCATGACATGATAGAACTTTCAATTTCTAAAATCGGATTTATATTCATAGTTAATGTCAATCTAGCACGATTTTAGCATGACCTAGCCTACTAGGTAGCTTTTAGAAATTTTTGGTGCAATTGACCCGTGATCGATTTGTTTCGAGTCACATTGTACATCTTCAACACATTGGAGACTGTTAGTGGTCGTGAAGATCTCAAGATTTCAAATACGGACACAGGATACCAAAACAACAAAAAAATCAGTCTAGTGCCAATCGACGAGAATTTTGCAATTTGGTGGAATCACCCAAGTTTAGCTACACATCTTAGTTGAACCGACTTATCTCTTATCTCTAATCGATCTTTACTGTGCTGTAATGATCTTTGTAGATAAGCACGGTCGAGTAGTCAATTCCTGGTCGAATTCTCAAGTCTATTGCATCAAATTCTCAAGTCTATCTTAGGAGTGATCAGCTCAAAGAATAGCACTATAGGTGCATCAATGAAAGGCCTGATTTATCTAATTTAAAACAGAATTGAAATTTCAGGATGTCACATTAGGCACTAAATAATGAAGGACAATAGAATTGGAAGTTTTAGACTTTGGAATTCTTCTTTCATGTACTCTCTGAATGACTTGAAAAGTCCCCTTAAATACTCCTCCATACCTTGTCAGCCGTTGGCACTTTCCAGTGGAATTCTTTCAATCAACCCGTTTGAAAAAATCAATCAATGAGATCTCGAGCCATTTTGAAGATTGAGATGAAAGACCGTCAATCCTATTCGCCCATATAATCAAGATCTTGGTTTCCATAAGTAGATTCTTTTCAAATAAGCTTGCCTTCCAAAATGATTCACTTCTTCGAAATTGATTCCAATTAAGATAACCAATATGGTAAGTGATATTTCCAACCAGAAAGCCTGATATTTTTTGTTCATACTGAAGCCTCGAAGAAAATAATCCTGAGTTTGATTAAGTCTTCATTCTTGCGTTCAGTTTGGAACTTGTCAGAGTGGGCAAACTTCTGATGTAAGATAGACTTTGACACAGAAGTCTAGCATTCTTTAGAATAGAACATAGATAAGTTTTGTCAGCTTCAAAACATCAAGGAGTTTTCTCCAACACGGGGTAGGGTCAGCTAGGGACTTCTTTTGAGACTTCGACTATTGTATATATAACTTGGTAGGCTGACTTTGGTTGTTTATAAAAGTGTGTTTGGTTTGAAATTGTTGTCATTCTTTTCTATCCCATGTTGATTGTTGTCTGGGATTTTTATATGCTTCCACATGTGCATAATCGATTGGGTCGGCAATGCGTCATGTGACGTCGCAATTTTATCAACTACCAAGGGATGTGCGCGCGCTCAAGGTTTGGGGTGTGACACTAACATGTGCTTTATACCTCATACTCACTCCTTATATCATGCAACTCTTTTAATTCATATTTCAAGATAAAGTCCAGCACATACATCTTTGTCCGTGCAACATTTTCACTTTTTTGTCCCAAATTAACCAAATGTTATGTAGAAAATTCCTTTCTTGCTCATAGAGAAAGTGCCCCCGGTTTCTCTTCCAGAAACTTAAAGGCTGTTTCCTACTTTTGCTCATAGAAGAAAGATTCCTCGTGATAACCTTCGATTATTAAGTCAATTTTTCACTTAGGTCAATGTTACATTAAAATGAGATAATTTACATGCTTATCATGTATTGTAAATAACTGTCCACCTCACCATCGACAAAATTTAGTTCATATGGGTTTTTTTGGCTGTCCCCATTTATCTCCAGGGCTTCTGCTAAATGCATCCTGAGAAGAACGTCATATGTTTGCATTCTCCTTCCATTTTCCTATTTTAACTACAAAACATTAGAATTATCTTTAATCTAACAATGTCGCAAAATTGGTAGCTCTTCTAGTGGCAGCTGAGCTTAATCGAAATTGGAAGATGATAGGAAGGTTGATATCATACTCCTAATCTGGCAGGAGACTTGCGATCACTGAATATTTATTGAAGCGACTAACCTCATCTTCTAAATTGTGGTTCATTGCAATTCATATAAAATATGAGTTTTGTTCATCAAGGTCAGATAACTGCAGTTTTCTCCCGAGTTTGAGGGCTTTTTTTCTATACATAATAACCAGTTCGTTATCAGTTTATTTCGATATAGGATTTTATAACAGGAGTCTACAATCTCTTATATTCTTTTTATTTCAAGAAGGATGTTGGAAGTTTCAAAATGGTTCTTTCTCAGGCATAAAAAGTTATATTTATTCTCTGTCGTCAGCGATCGGGAAGCATATAGATAACTTTGAATTTTGAAGCTAATGGGCAAGGCAGATGACTTTGAAGGCCATATTTGTTTTTCACTTGAATTCGCTGCAACTTCTTAACATTTTTAATCAAGAAGAAAATGTTGCAATGGAAGATTTCATTTGCCTAAAACTAGATCATCCTTCACACTACCAATCCAAAATGGATAAGCATGAAGAAGACCAAAACAAGAAAACCATAAAAGAGATATTATGGTTTAATATTTATATAGTCTCACATAATCATTTGATATGATAAATAAACAGCCAAATGTACGTCATTCGAATTTAAATAGGGGAATGGACATGACTGGAAACTGGACGAATATCATTCACAACAACAATCGACAATGAAGAGATAATTTCCATGCATCAGCCAGCAGGAGAAACGGTATATATGGTCTGAATTATGGTGAGGGTGAAGAGGAAGATGGCGCCAAGGAGAGACAATATAGACCAAGGACTCCTGAAGTAGGTCTGGATGAGATTAGCCCTCCACTTGTTCCAGGGCTTTTTGCAGTACTTACTGACCTTCTTTCGCAAGGCCTCGAGGCTGTTGTTGGCATCTAACGTCATGTTCTTGTTCAAGGAGTTGAATAGCTCGGCGACCGCCTTGTCGCTCCCAAAATCATTTTGGATGATGCCACGGGTGCTGAGCAATGTGACATCCCGCTCCGTGTTAATGATGTCATCCATAAAGAACATGTAGGCCGTGACCTCGTTCCCGGCCCCATGATGAAAGCGCTCGAATGTCATGAGGTTGAGGAACTTGGACTCGGTGGTGTCGTTCACCATGATAGGAGGGAGCCTCAGGACCCCGCCAGCAAAGGAGATGTCCTTGAAGCTGTCAGTCTTGCTCTTCTCCAACCGGATTCCGGCCTCCTCTAGCTCGGTGGCTGACCGGATTATTCTCTCCCCATCCTCAGGCCCCACCTCGTCCGGGTTTCCAGGGAGCAGGAGGCTCTTCCTGTAGACGTCCAAGACGTGCAGGCATTTGCCCATCTTCTCATTGGGCGTGCAAGGGGAGGAGAAAAACAAGAGGATGAGCCTGTTTACGAGTTCGTCATCCTGTGTTGTTGGAGTAAAGTCAGTGAATTGAATATATCGAAAATATATCTCTTATTTGAACCCATAACAGAAATCCGTTTCAAGTAAGTTTTCTAGTTTCGATCTTTCCTAAAGGGTTTCCTTTTTGGATCTAAATAGTATTTATTTAAGAGTGATTGTTGGTTTTTGCCTATTAGAAAGCGAGCTTTTGGCCTTGACATCCAATTATGCTGCAAGCTCAAAAATTACATCCTGAAGAAATTTGAAGTGTTTTGAAGCTAATAAATCTCATGGTAAGACTTAAAAATTATTTTGTGAGATTGAGAGATTGTTTTACGAGAAGAGGGTTAAACACTCGTATGAGAGTATAATTGGAGGTTTAAAAATACCGAGAGTACTGGAGTAACATAAGTGAGATTGTAATCTTCATTATCTCCCTTCAACTTATAGTGGAATACTATATTTTTTTCCGTGAAGTAGGTTACACCGATCAAATCACATGAATTCGATATCTGATTTAATTCTTTTGCTTATTATTGTGTACGATTGCTTGCTTTTGTAACAGAATATTACACCATTGTCATGTCTATAGTACTTCCAGGAAAGGAAAAACCGAGAAGTTTCTTATAGCGGTGATAGATTTAATGGATTGTTAGTTGATCTATAAATGTGCATCCAACGAGTTTGGAGCATGATTTGGTGTATCTCACGTGAGGTTGATCTAAAATCACCAAATGTACTGTTAGGTCAACATAGGACATGTTTGGTAACCATTCTATTCTCGAGAATAATTTTTGTATCAGAATTTTTTTTTCTCAATTTTGTTCCCAAGACGAGTTTCTGCGTATTTGACGACGTTTGGCAATTCTCCAAAATTTCTATTCCCAGAATAGAAATGCGTTTGGTAGGACTATTATTTTGTTTCTTTTAATTTTTTAATACTTCTATTATATTTTTCTTGTTTTTCTATTTTTCTTTTTTCTTTTTCTATTTTCTTTTTCCCTTTCTCTTCTTCTTTCTCCTTTTTTTGTGGTCGGTCGCCCGCCACCGTGGCCGGCGACTGGCAACTGGTAGGGCGAGGTTCGGCAAGTTTGTTGGAGCCTTGTCGGTGGCCAAGCGAGGCTCTACTCATCCAGATCTGGCGAGACAAGCCTCGCCTAACCACTGGGGTGGCTTGGCATCATTGGCCAATGCAAGGCTTGGCTTGGCTCAGCCAAGGCAAGGCAGACCTTGCGCCACCTGGGCGAGGTCAAGCCTTGTCAGGATAGGCGAGCCTCCAACAAGCTTGCCAGACCTTGCCTAGCCAGTTGCCAGCCACCGTCGGCGGCAGCGACAGTGGCCGACAATGGCCGATGATCGGCTTGGAGGAAGAAGAAGAGAGAAGGAGAGAAAAAGAAAAGAAATGGGAAAAAAAGTTGGGCTTAATTCTTGAAATTGTTCCTGGAAACAAAAAACTATTTTTTCTACTTCTTGATTCTATTCAAATCTATTCTCGAGAACAAAAAAAAAAAAAGTGGATTATTGTTTTTGAGAACAAAAAATTTACCAAACGGCGGTGGTGGCTGGGAATGGCTGATGATCGGCTTGGAGGAAGAAGAAGAGAGAAGGGGAAAAAAAAGAAAAGAAATGGGAAAAAAAAGTTGGCCTTAATTCTTGAAATTGTTCTCGGAAACAAGAAACTACTTTTTCTACTTCTTGATTCTATTCAAAATCGATTCTCGGGAACAAAAAAAAAAAGTGGATTATTGTTTTTGGGAACAAAAAATTTACCAAACAAATTTCTGTTCTTTTTTTTGTTCCGGGAGAGAAAAGAACACAATTAATTATTCCCGGGAGTGTTACCAAACAGGGCCATAGTAGGCAGCTTGCCTGCTTGCAATAACTTCTCTTACCACGAAGCAAAATCTAGTAAACTAACCTGCATGCCGTCACTCTCGACCGCAACCAGCCGATCCAGCACTAGCATCGGCAGCTGATTCTCTAGCATCAACATGTCCCGCCTAATGTATGGAATAATGTATAACCCCCCGAGGTTACCGAAAATGGGGTCGTTGGATGCGTATTCCCCCCGCCCCACCCCTATCATGGTCCTTAGGATCTCAAGCATAAAGCAGCCATCGGTGATCATCAACTCCAGGAAAGGGCTCACCGCGCCTTCACCACCACCCTCCTTCCACTGCGGGTCCAGCGAGTCGTAACTATCCTCGAGCTCCCGTGCCACCTCACTCAGGGACTTAAGGAAGTGCTCGACGGGCTTTCTGGACCGCCTAAGGAAGTGGAGGAGCGCGCGGTGCTTGTGGTTCTCCATGGGGCGGAGGTGGTCCTTGCCATGGTGGTAGGGACCAAAGGAGACAGCCTCCGGCCAGTAGGCCTTGCGGTTGAGCTTATTCACGCAAGCGCGAACCCTGTATATTGAGTGCTTCTTCCAGTGCCGCTCATAGTCGGATTTAGGGGGCATGCGCTCGACGCTTTCAGTGACTTGAACGATCCAGTTGGTCTTGTTCAGGTCCGGCGTAGGCGTTGAAGGACTCATGATGGTTCTGTAAGTTTCACAGGTTCCACAAATTTCTGTTGTGAAGTGTCTTCTGTTCGTTTTAAGATTGAAGAGGTATTGCCAGACCAGCCATGTAAGTCGTCACTTTTTGTGCAAAAGTTAAAGAGAGAATCTTGTTTAAGCATGTTCCATGAAGCCGTAGGGAACGACTCCCTGTTATTTATAAGCCATTGAATTCATTGAAATCTCACAAGCGTCTAACTAAATTAAAAGAGGTCGTATGAATTGAGTACATGTGATGTAAATTTTGGACATGGACTTGACATTATTTGACTTCATACTCTTGTCGAAAATGCCCGAATTCTTATGTTCCCTAACTTTTTATATCCAGCATTCCTTATATTCACTCTTTCGAGATAAATTACATGACATGCATTTAAGCCTTAAGTTGCAATTTCAAGTATTGATGACCCCATTCAAGGTCTCTTTTACCCAGTCATTGCTGGCCGTCCTACATGATACACCGTCGCTTCAGCGATTTCTATCGAAAATTGGCCCAAATGATTATTTTGGATTTCCGCGCAAAGATTTAAAACTCAATTAACAAAATCTAAAAGTTTATGGTACAAATTAACATTCGTATAAAAAGTTTAGAACCGATTAAACAATTTCTCTATTTATGGCTGTTTATGAGCTCCAATCGAGATACTTGGATCCATATCAGTTTTTCCAAGCTAACATAGGCTTTATACCTCATACTCACTCCTTATATCATGCAACTCTTTTAATTCATCTTTCGAAATAAAGTCCAGCATATGCATCTTAGGCCATAAGCTCTAACTAATAATACTGATGACCCCATTTCGGGTCCCATTTGTCCGTGCAACATTTTCACTTTTTAGTCCCAAATTAACCAAATGTTCCGTAGAAAATTCCTTTCTTGCTCACAGAGAAAGTGCCCCCGGTTTCTCTTCCAGAAACTTAAAGGATGTTCCCTACTTTTGCTCAGAGAATAAAGAATCCTCGTGATAACCTTCGATTATTAAGTAAATCTTTCACGTAGGTCAATGTTACATTAAAATGAGATAATTTACACGTGACGCCCCTGACGGCCCCCAATCCGTTAGGGTCACCACATCGCTTCCTTGTTCTAGATGTCCTGCTTTCTTATATCATTTCGATACCAATGGATCTCGGCAAATCCGTGAGTCTAGGGTCTATTACATTTTTCATTGGTCCCTGCGCAGTTTATATGACGGAAGTGGATCCAACAACTCCCTTCCTTAAACACTGAAATGATGCACACTAGATACATACACAGATATCATCAACCAAGCACTCTTTATCTACATATATTTTGTTAGACGATGTTTGTCAGTACATCAAAAGCCAAAGTTTTCTATATTGGCTATGTATATAAAAAAAAAAATATGACCGACCTTTATTTTAGTCATTTACAACATCATCTATCTTCAAGTGCCGGTGTCCCAAAAATTCACTGATGTCTTCCCGTCCTCCGCTTTATTTGCTCTGTTCTATTTATTTTATTTGTTCGCACAAATTCTTATTTTCTTTTGCTAAAAATCGAATTTCATAATATAAGTCTAAATCGAAAGTGTAAGTAAAAGAAATCTTTTTTTCATTGAAAGATTGATTATTACCCGATTTGGCAATAATAAAAGGATTGCTAGTAATCTATGTCGCTCTCACTAAAGTGCCAATCCATGGAGATAACGATATAACATAGCCTTTCTACCTCATACTCACTCCTTATATCGTGCAACTCTTTTAACTCATCTTTCGAAATAAAGTCCAGCATATGCATCTTAGGCCATAAGCTCTAACTAATAATACTGATGACCCCATTTCGGGTCCCATTTGTCCGTGCAACATTTTCACTTTTTAGTCCCAAATTAACCAAATGTTCCGTAGAAAATTCCTTTCTTGCTCACAGAGAAAGTGCCCCCGGTTTCTCTTCCAGAAACTTAAAGGCTGTTCCCTACTTTTGCTCAGAGAAGAAAGAATCCTCGTGATAACCTTCGATTATTAAGTAAATCTTTCACTTAGGTCAATGTTACATTAAAATGAGATAATTTACATGTGACGCCCCTGACGGCCCCCAATCCGTTAGGGTCACCACATCGCTTCCTTGTTCTAGATGTCCTCCTTTCTTATATCATTTCGATACCAATGGATCTCGGCAAATCCGTGAGTCTGGGGTCTATTACATTTTTCATTGGTCCCTGCGCAGTTTATATGACGGAAGCAGATCCAACAACTCCCTTCCTTAAACACTGAAATGATGGACACTAGATACATACACAGATATCATCAACCAAGCACTCTTTATTTACATATATTTTCTTAGACGATGTTTGTCAGTACATCAAAAGCCAAAGTTTTCTATAATGGCTATGTATATAAAAAAAGAAAAAATGACCGACCTTTCTTTTAGTCATTTACAACATCATCTATCTTCAAGTGTCGGTGTCCCAAAAATTCACTGATGTCTTCCCGTCCTCCGCTTTATTTGCTCTGTTCTATTTATTTTATTTGTTCGCACAAATTCTTATTTTCTTTTGCTAAAAATCGAATTTCATAATATAAGTCTAAATCGAAAGTGTAAGCAAAAGAAATCTTTTTTTCATTGAAAGATTGATTATTACCCGATTTGGCAATAATAAAAGGATTGCTAGTAATCTGTGTCGCTCTCACTAAAGTGCCCATCCTTGGAGATAAGGGTGCTAACATAGGCTTTATACCCCATACTCATGTTGGAAAAATCTTCTTGAAGTATTTTGAAGCTGACAAAACGTTTCCATCAGTCTAGTCTGAAGGTTTGCAAGAGTCTGATATTTAAAGTTTGAAGACCTCCGGACTGCCAGACTGAAGACTCAAAGTCTATCCTCATTGACAGTCTTTAGTCCGTTGAGGAAAGGTTATCCAGATCTGGATGTCTCGTTAAGGATTTAACCTTATCAACTGGAGAAAATCTCGTGGCTGGAAAAGACATAACGGAGTCTTTTGACTAAGTATTATTGGAAGGTTCTACTTATGGAAACCGAGATCCTGATTGTATGGGCGAACAGGATTGATGGGCTATCTACACGTTCCTTTAATAGCTCGGATAATCTTCCTAATTGATTCCGTCCAACGGGTAGATTGGAGGAATTCCTTTGGTAAGTGCCAACGGGTATGATGGCATAAAGGAGTATATAAGGAAGATGTTCTCAGGTATTGAAGAGAGTGTAATAGAAGAATTCCCGAAGTCTGAAGCTTCTTTTTGTTTAGACAATTCCTTTGTGCGAACACTTGCATACAAAAGAGAGTTTATATTTGTGAGAAATCTTGAGGAGGTGTGGTAGAATATTCACACTGTGGAATCAAGGCAAAGTTGTGCTGTAACATCTCTTTGTTCATAGTGGAATCCAGCTAATAGGCTATCAGTGAAGAAAAGTGGACGTAGGCTTGAAACAAGCCGAACCACTATACATCGCGTGTTCAATTTTCTCTTCTCTCAATCTTATTTTGATTACCGCCTGTCTCAAATCTATTAACTGTCGAGTGCTGTGCAATTGTTAAGAAAAATCTTTTATATACCTATTCACCCCCCTCTAGGTGATTATACTAGCTATCTCAATTGGTATCAGTGCCTGTGTACTCACTTTATTTGAAGTGTTTTACTTCAGAGTAAAAGATCCATGGCTAGTATGCTAGCACCAGGGCTGATGGAAGGGCAAAGCAATACCAGACCTCCCTACTTTGATTGAAAGGATTACAACATCCGGAAGAACAAGATGAAAGCTTTCCTACGATCAAAGGATCCTCGGAATGGGACGTTGTAGAAAAAGGAATTACTCCTACGGCTGCATTAGTCTCTCGAAAGAGGGAAAGAAACTGTTGAGACCAGTGGAATGACTCAGGAAGAGTTAATCAAGAGACAAACACTCGATGCAAAAGCAATTTACTCTTTATACTGTGCTTTGTCACCAACTGAATATAACAGAATATCTTCTTGTGTTACAGCAAAAGAAGTTTGGGACAGATTACATTTCACCTATGAAGGAACAGATCGAGTGAAGGAAACCAGAATTAACATTCTCCTCGGTCAATATGAAGCTTTCAAAATGAAACCAGGAGAATCTATAACTGACATGTTTAGTCGTTTTACAAATATCGTCAATGGTCTTGCAAATCAAGGACAAAAACTTTCTGATCCCATGAAGGTAAACAAGCTACTGCGTGGACTCTCCAAGGATTGGAATCACATAAAGACATCAATAAGAGAGACGCAGAGAATTATGCAACTATCTGTCGACGAGCTAATTGGAACTCTTCAGTCTTGTGAAGTAGAACGAATTAATGAAGATGAAGATCCAAAAGGTAAGAAATCCATTGCATTAAAATCAAATGATGATTCTGATGATGCAGATTCTGAAGATGATTTGGATGATGAGGAGCTTGCTCTCATGATAAGAAGGTTCGAAAACTGAATAGAAAAGGCAAGAGGTTCAACTCAAAGTGGCAAAATTTTCAAAGACAAAGACCAAGTCTCGTTGATGATGAGGAACCAAACAAAGATGTAGTTTGCTTTGAATGTAAGAAAAAGGGACACATCAGACCCAATTGTCCTCTCCTGAAGAAGAAGAGAGGAAAAGCAGAAAAAGTTTCGAAAAGCCCTCAAAGCCGAAACCTGGAGCGATACAGAGTGTGAAGAAAGTGATAATGAATATGCCAACCTATGTCTAATGGCACAATCGACTCGACTCGATTCGGATGAGACTCGATGACGGTGAATTTGAGGCAAGTAGTTTTAAAATTCCTGTCAAAGTTTCTAAATATATTGATGAACGTGTTTTAGCCTTAAGACTTCTCTCAAAAGAATTTCCGAACTTAAAAAGGAAAACTCAGCTCTAAAACAAAAGGAAAATGTTTTAGTAGAAAAAGTTAACAGTCTAGACTTAAATGTTTCCACCCTTAAAGAAAATGAAGATAGTCTTTTGAAAGATAATGCTCTTTTGAAAACTGACTTATCCAATATTTCAAATAAATTTTCAATAGGGTTCGAAAAGCTTGAAAAAAATCTTTCAGTTCAAAGACCTTACTTCAATAAGTCCGGTCTCGGTATGACAGCAGAAACAATTCCCTTGATTGATTTTCCTAAAGTAAAAGAAAGAATTAAGACAAGACCCTCGAGAGAGGCTTACAAAAATCATTTCAAGAAAGTTTTTGTAAAGTCTGTAGGTCGAAATGCACTCAGGTGTTCAAAGTGTAACAGTCCGGATCACTTTGAAAAAGAGTGTCCTATGGTTTGGAAACCAGTTAAGAAAGTATGGGTTAATACTACTTATCTTACTAACACAAAATGACCCAAGAAAATTTGGGTACCAAAGAAAGCTTGAGACTCTATTTTAAATGTAGGTCTCCGTTAAGAAAAAGGTAAAGTGGTATCTTGACAATGGATGCTCAAGACACATGACAGGAGACTCAAATAGCTTCATTAAGCTTGTTCAAGTAAATGGAGGAAAAGTTTCATTTGGAGGAAACAGCAAAGGAAGTATTGTGGGATTTGGAACTGTAAAGATTGGGAACCTCACAATAAGCAATGTTTCTTTAGTTGAAGGGCTCAATTACAACCGCTAAATATCGATCGGCTTTGTGATGCCGGTTTTAGAATCAACTTTCAAGAGGGTATTTGTTCAGGAACCAGCAAAGACACTACTCAGTCATTTATGGGTCGAAGACATGGAAATATCTACCTCTTGGACGTAAAACCAGATGAATCGCAATGTCTAATCTCAATACAAGACGAAGTGAACTTATGGCACAAAAAGCTTGGGCATATCAACATGAAGCAGATAGCCAAAATCTCAGCAAAGAAGCTTGTTCGTGGTCTACCCATTTTATCATACCAAAAGTCTGATCTATGTACACCATGTATATTGGGAAAACAGGTAAGAAATTCCTTTAAACCAATAAATCAAGTTTCCACTAACCGTGAACTGCAGCTCTTGCATATGGATCTCTTCGGACCAACAAGAACGCAAAGCATTGGAGGTAAGAAATACTGCCTAGTAATTGTGGATGATTACTCAAGATTTGCTTGGGTATATTTTTTAGCAAGTAAGTCTGAAACTTTCTCTTTGAAAAATTTGCTAAGAAGGTTCAAAATGAAAAGAGGTGTGTCATTTCAAGTATAAAAACAGATCATGGAGGTGAATTTGAAAATCAAGATTTTACGAAATTTTGTGATGAATCTGGCTTTAAGCATGTGTTCTCCTCTCCATATACTCCTCAACAAAATGGAGTTGTGGAAAGAAAGAATAGATCTCTTCAAGAAATGGCTAAAACTCTTTTAATTGAAAGTAAGATTTCTTCACGTTTTTGGGCTGAAGCTGTTTCAACAGCATGCTATATCATCAATAGAGTCTTCTTAAGACATATTCTAGAAAAAACCCCTTATGAGTTATTCAAAGGTAAGAAGCCTATTGTTTCATACTTTCATGTGTTCGGTTGCAAATGCTTTATTCTGAAAAATGCAAAAGATCGAGTTGGTAAATTTGAAGAAAGGTCGGATGAAGGAATCTTCCTTGGATATTCTACATCAAGTAAATCCTACAGAGTCTATAACAAGAAGAGCCAGTCTGTGGAGGAGTCAATGAATGTCAAATTTCAAGACTCTACGCAAAATGAATCCAATCAGACTCATCATGAAGAGTCTGAACATACTATAGATCCTCCAAAGCTTACAACTCAAGAAGCATCTCAGACTCTGGTAGACCAGCATCAAGCTGCTCATGAAGATTCAAATAAAGAAAGAGATCATCAATCAGACAAATCAACCAGTAACTAGAAGCATAAGTCCAGTCATCCCAAAGATCTCATTATCGGCGAAATTAATGAAGGAATTCGCACCAAATCCAAAAGGCGAGAAGAGTCTAGTGTCGTGGCTCTTATTTCTGAAATAGAACCCAAAAGCATAGAAGAAGCTTTATTCGATGAAAGCTGGATTGAAGCTATGCAAGAAGAACTAAGACAATTCAAAATTAATGATGTCTGGGAATTAACTCCAAAACCGAAAGGTAAATCAGTTGTTGGAGCTAAATGGGTTTTCGAAACAAGATGGACGAAAGGTAAAGTCATAAGAAACAAAGCAAGACTCGTGGCCAAGGGATACACACAAGAAGAAGGGATCGACTATGACGAGACTTATGCACCGTAGCAAGGTTAGAAGCAATTCGTTTATTACTTGCATTTGCTTGTCATAAAAATTTCAGGTTATTTCAAATGGACGTCAAAAGTGCTTTCCTAAATGGATTCATCCATGAGGAAGTCTATGTGGAACAACCACCAGGGTTTGAAGACCCGAAGAAACCACACTCGCATTCGACTCAAAAAGGCCTTATATGGCTTAAAGCAAGCACCTCGAGCCTGGTATGACAGATTAAGTAAATTTTTAATTCAAAATGGATTTGTTAAAGGTAAAGTGGATACTACTCTTTTTATTAAAAGAGAAAGCAAAAGTTTTTTGCTTGTTCAAATATATGTCGATGATATCATCTTTGGATCCTCTAATGAAAGTTTGTGCAAGAAATTTTCTAAGACTATGCAGGATGAATTTGAAATGAGCATGATGGGAGAGTTAACATTTTTTTCTTAGACTTCAAATAAAACAATTGGAGGAAGGAACGTTTATTCATCAAGAAAAAATATGCAAATGTTCTTGTCAAAAAGTTCGGTCTGGAAAATTGCAAAAAGACTGACATACCAATGTCAAGTTCCTTGAAGATAGACAAAGATGAAGAAGGAAAGAAAGTCGATCAAAAGCTGTACAGAAGCGTCATTAGGTCACTTCTTTATCTTACTGCTTCTAGACCTGACATTTTGTTGAGTGTTTGTATATGTGCTAGGTTTCAATCAGATCCTAAAGAATCTCATCTTAGTGCTGCAAAACGTATTATTAAATACGTTGCTTCATCTTCAAGCATCGGTCTTTGGTACCCTAAGAAGGGAGACTTTGATCTTCTGGGATATTCAGACGCAGATCTGGCCGGTTGCAGAGTTGATAGGAAAAGCACTTCGGGAACTTGCCAATTGCTTGGAAGTAGAGCAGTGTCTTGGTTTTCAAGGAAACAAAGCACTGTAGCTCTTTCAACAACAGAAGCAGAGTATGTAGCTCTTGGAAGTTCCTGTTCGCAAATTCTATGGATAAAACAACAGCTAAGAGACTTTGAAATTGAAGACTCATGCACGGAGATTAATTGTGACAACACCAGCGCTATCAACCTCACCAAAAATCTAATTCTCCACTCAAGAGCAAAGCATATAGAGATTCGATATCACTTTATTAGAGACCATGTTCAAAATGGAGATGTTTCAATTCAATTTGTTGACTCAAAGAAACAACTAGCGGACATATTCACAAAGCCTTTGGAGAAAAATCAATTTGAATCTATCCGTTCTAGACTCAACATTTTGAGGTATGAGGAAATTAAAGTCTAAAGACTTTCAGACTCAGACATACAAGACTTTATTTGCAAGATAGTTTTGGTACGACCATTAGATTGTAAGTCTTTCTCTCTCTTATCCTATCTTGAAAAGGTACAATTGTCAGACGGTGTTTAAATTGTTGCTATATTTAATGTAGCATCCCAGAAATTAAAAGCCAAGCCTTAAGGTGTGTTAAAGTCTTTAATTATGTGGTAGAATTTCCATGGCTTATGTTTTAGCCATTAGTCTTTTAATTTGATGATTTGTGCTTGTGATTGTGGAAATTTAAATTTAATAGATTAATAATCTACGCTTGGCCATATGATTCATAAATTAAATCTCGATAATTAAAATGTTCCAAGACTTTGGCCAAGATGAAAATTGGAATTCAAGAATATCTATAAAAAGAATTTCAAAAAAAAAAAAGGAAAACGAGGGTTATTTTCGAAATGGGCCTTGGGCCCATTAGCCTAAAGCTTGGTGGGCGAAGCTAGTCCGCCCATTAGAGCCCAAAGGAGGAATTCGACCAGCCCAAAGGGAGTGGCCGGATGGGCCTAAGCCCAAGCCCATTCAAATTCAAAATAAAAACCCAATGTGACAAGTGGCAAGGGACAAGAGCATGCATTGGTTAATCTTTAGGCAAAGCAATGATTGCTAATGATGGGATTAAGGGGATATAAAAAGGATGAGGAGAGAGAGATGGCCGGTTCTTTGCTTCATTTCGTCCAAAGAGAGTGCGAGAGAGAGAGAGAGAGTTCGAGAAAAAGGGAGAGACCGAGAGGGAAGGAGGCGGAGCCGGAGGGGTGTGCCGTCCGTTCGCCATCCGATCGTCGCCATTCGTCGTTGCTTGTTCATCTTTAAGGCAAGTGGAGTCCGTAACTTCTCTTGCATGTTTGTTTTGGTGGTTGCATGTTAGATTTTAGGTATGATTTGTGCGAAAAACCGAGGTAAGAGTTGGTTATTTGCAAACCGTGTGACTGTTCTTGTTCGGTTTGTTGGAGTCAGTAGCTTGTTCGAGTTTGCATGTGTGTTTGGAGTTCGATTTTGGCTTCGTTGTCTTCATGAAAGTTGAAGCTAACGTCTTGTACTATGACATAATAAAAATTCGTAGAAAACGATGGAGATTTAAGGGGTCAAAAGTTCTATTGTACGGAGACTTTAGATCTGCGAAATCTTCACTGACCTCTTGTTGATTTCTTGTTTGCATGTTGATTTCTGTTGAAGATTTGACTTCGATGTCTTCATGAAAGTTGTAGGTAACACATAAACTAAAACATACTCAAATTTGAAGCAAAAAGAACAAGTATATCTTGGTGAATCGGCTAGATCTTGGGAACGATGGTTCTGGTGATGTGTTCCGAGACACCCGAGACTTCATGGACTTAAATGGTGACCATAATTTGGTTATTTGACCTAGATCTCTTCATAAAAATTGTAAAGGACACCTTGTTACATAACATACTCAAATTTCAGAGGAAACGAAAGAGAATAGATGGGTGAAATCTAAAAATTTCGGAGAAGTGTATTCCGGACGATGCGGTCGTGGTTCCAGAAGCTTCGTAGGGTTGTATAAATTAATATAAAAATAATTTGGCTTAGAGTTCTTCATGACAAATGCACGAAAATGTATTGGCTATCACCTTGTAAAAGTTCGTAATTTTTGAAGGCCATATGAGTATTTTAATCGAATTTATTTGGAAACTGTGCAATTCTGGTCATTATCCGAATATCATGTGCTATTTGTGGAAATTGTGGAATTATGAGAAATTCAACTTGGCCATGAATTTTGTATGAAATTGTGATCCTATTGATTTGTTTAGTGATTTTTTGAATATTATGATTTTGGGAAAATCGTAGATATTAAAATAAATATATATAATAAAATAATAATATAATAAAATAGATTTTTATTTGGCCATGGATTCAACTTCATTTGTGTGGAACTTGTGTGAGGAGGTTTTTGTACATGTATTAAGTTGAAATGCATATGTGATAAAGCTTTGGCATGTGTATGACATGTGAATTGAAATGCAAGTGTGATTTGTTTGATGCCATGCCAATTGCCATGTTAAATTGAGATAAAAGGATAAATGTGGATGAGAAAGAGGTTGTGGTGGAGGATGTTGTCTGGTGGCCTGGTGGCGTAATTCCAGAGATTCCCGGGAGTTTCAGGATGCCCGGAATGTGGGAGGCCGGAAGCCTTGTCGGAGGTCTTTGCTCGAAAGGAATGCCTCACGACACCGGGATTTGGGTGCGGGATGCCGGCTAGAAGGGTAAAGGCCGGAAGCCCCGTCGGAGGTTTCGCCCGAAGGGAATGCCTCGTGATGCTAGTTGAGATGCGAGATGCCCGGAATGTGGGGGGCCGGAAGCCCGGTGGCCATGGGATGGCTGGAAAGCTGGGAGCCCCTGTCGGAGGTTTCTGCCCGAAGGGTTGATGATGAGATTGATGATTTGAGAAATGGGTGATGTGGTGATCAAAATTGAAAGATAAAGATGATAATTAACTCATGACATGATGATGCATGATGACGATGGCATGTGATGTGATATGATGATCACCTATGATAATATATGCATGATGATGCATGATGACGATGGCATGTGATGTGATATGATGATCACCTATGATAATATATGCATGATGATGCATGATGATGATGGCATGTGATGTGATATGATGATCACCTATGATAATATATGCATGATGATGCATAATGATGATGGCATGTGACGTGACATAATGATCATTCATGGTATGATATGCATGATGAAATGCATGATGATGATAATGATATATGATATGCCATGATGATGATGATATATATGATGTGATGATGCATGATACGCATGATTACAAGGTAAGTGATGCTTGCAACGTGTGATGATATGCATGATGCATTGGAATGTTATTGGATTTCCTATCTCGCCGAGTGGTTGTACTCACCCCTTTTGGGGATAACATTTCAGATTAGCAAGTATGCCGCTACCTGCCGTCACGCGTGGTACGTTTTATGGTCTACCGTATGATGTAGAAGTCGAGTGTGCGGAGATAGACTGTCCCTCTGTTCCTGGACTGAGTTTCATCCGAGTGCGATGTCTAGTGATGTACGATATAGGCCTGGCTGGGGGTCTTATCATTCAGGAGTTCATTTATGTGCACGTTCATCGAGATGGTGCTATGCGAGGGATGTTGCCGCCGCCACCGCCTGATGCACCGGGTTGGGTGTGAGACTCACGCGCGATGAGTAGGAGCCGAATCTTTTGATGTAGAAAATCGACACTTTTGATGGGGGTTGTGCGCTTGATGTAGAGGGTTGATAGTTTCTTTTTGAGATTTTAGGCAGGACATGGCAGAGTCCTCGCTTTGCTTGTTTTGTATCGACCCGAGAAAGGAGGAGTCCCATACTAAAAGAATATGTAAATAAAGTGTCGATGTTCGTTTATAAAATCCTGATGTCTCGTTGGTGTGTATTGGTATCATGGTTAGTAAGGGGAGAGATGGAGATGTTTAATTTGCTTCCGCTATGAGTCTCGCTGGGATCGTTTTAATAAAAAAAAAAATGCCTGTGATTAACGACGCTTGTATTAAGTACAAGATAGTAAAGGAAATCAAGTGTAACACCGGCGCTGGTGACGACCTGCGAAGGGTTCGGGCTGTCACATTTAATCGACGTATCGTTTCATTTTTAAAAAGAAAGAATTTTTGAAATAGCAATTTTTGCGGAAAAAAGACAGTTATTTTGAAAATGCATTTTTTTATTTCCTTTGTGACGGTTCGTTTATCTCTCTCTTTTTAACCAATCGTGCACTGTTGATTCCTCTTCACTTTACTCTCAAAAACCCTAGAAAGCATCGATCCTCCATTCCCGTTTGTCTTCTTTGTTTAATCTACAAAAAGTTGTCATCTTTTTTGGGAAAGTCAAGCAAGGAATCTTCCAAAAACTGAGAAATATGTCATCCTCAAGAAAATCTTCGAGAATAGCAAGCAGGGGACCACGGAGAATGAGTGAGGGGCCTACGCACTTCGATCTTATCAAGAGGAAGTGTCTCCGAACAAAGAACCGAGCCCACAACATTCTTAGCAGCGTCATTCTCCTCCAACGAGTCCTCAAGGCGTTGATCATCCACAACAGGAAGAATTCATCGAGGAAGCAGATCCTGTAAGAGTTCAAAAGCCCGCTTATATTTACCAGCTCTATCGTGCCTTAAAAGGAATTCGTACTCCTTTGAACTATGTTGATGATTTTCTTAAAGACAAAGGATATGGGAACGAATATATCTTTCTGCGAAAAATGGAAAATATGGGAATTGCTCGTAGAGGGGTGGCTGAGGAAACCCTTGCAAATATCCCAAGTGATCCTTGTGATCGGGGCCGAATCGTAGATGGGAATGATGATGACAAACTATACAAGTCAATTTCAACCAAAAATGGGTGTTGCGGTTGAAAAACAAGGAAAAATGGGAGATTTGTTCAGATCAAAGGAACAAAAGGATCTGTACTCAAAATTGCTGAAGCGTGGGGTAATAAACCCTAGAAGTGTGGATTTTGATTTTCTGGATGCTGTGAATATGAACTTGAGGGAAAAGTTCAGTTATCTTCAACTTGAAAAGTTCTGCTCTGACACTACAGAGGCCTATGCTAAATTAATTGCATATTTCTATTCAAATCTTAGTTTCTTGGATGCAAACAGATTTTCTTTTAGCGTCAAAGACCAAGACTATGTTGTGGATATGAATATGCTGGCAGATGTGTTAGGAGTTGAAAGAGGAAGATATCAACCAATCAAAGTCTCCATTGCTCGGGCCACACTGAACCGGTGAAGGACAGAGAACAGAGGAGAAGATCACCTACTTAAGGATGAGGGCATTCAACATCTTGCTTCACAAAATAGTAATCAATTGCCTCCGACCAAAATCAACTTCCAAGACTGATGTCTCAAGTTCAGAGGCAAAGCTGATGTATGCCATCCTCTCTGGGAAAAGGTTTTCTCTCCCTCACACTGTGATGTTTCACATGTATAGAGCAATGATGAAGGACAAGAGGTCAACTCCCTTACCCAAGCCTTGTTACGAAGTTATTCGACATCGAATATTCAGCCTCCGCAAATCTTTTGTGTTCGACCATGCGATCATATGGTGGTAGGACTGAAAATGGTAACCAAAATGTGTCTGAAGGAACTGAGCAAGGAGTTGGAAAAATTCAAGGAGAAGACTCATGCCAAATCTCATCAACACTCTTCTGCAGCTAAAAGAAAAGGAAAGGAGCCCATGGTTGCTCCATCCAAGAAAAGAAGAGCTCTCCTCATTGAGGATGAAGATGATGAGGACGACATTACCATCTCTGCAATGGCTTTGAAAAATTTAAGTCGTCCTGTTCCACAGAAAAATTTAAGTCGTCCTGTTCCACAGAAAGAATCGGAACAAATGACGAAAGAAGCAGAGGAGAAGGAAGTAGATGAGAAGGAAGCAGATGAGAAGGAAGCAGATGAGAAGGAAGGAGATGAGAAGGAAGCAAAGGAAAAGGAAGAAGAAGAAAGAGAAGCTGAAAATGAAGCAGAGGAAGAAAGACCTGAAGAAGAAAGGAAAGAAGGAGAACCTGAGGAACTTTCCTCTCCGCATAGGCATGGAAACAGGGGGAGATCAAGAGAAATGAGGGAAGTCTTCCTATCCTGATGCAAGTGAAGGAGTCGGGCCGCTCACCCGCAGACCCGAGGATGTTTATGCCTCTCGCCCGGAAGAAGGTCATGAAGTTTCATCGCCAAACCTGCGAGATTATACCGATGTACCATCGTCTGCATTTACTCCATCAGATCGGGCAGAAGCAAGTACTCAGACTGATAATACAGCAGATTTTCACAGAATCATGTATATTCTATTGGAGATGCGAGGTCAAATTTATGCCTTGGGATGCGAGGTTCAAAACTTGCAAAATTTCCAGCTTGTCCGCGTTCCCAAGCAATCTTGACTTCATCAAACTTTTTAATGCTGAAAAAAAGGGGGAGAGATGCAAGATTTGAACAATGATTTTTTTAACTTTTTAAAACTGTGGTTTGTGGATTGTTTTGTTTGACTTTGTTGACTTTGTGTCTGAATGAGAACTGAACTAGACTTGGACTTGACTGCTCTCTATTAAATACTATTGATATCTTATGTATGGCTTTATTGTATACTAAACTAACCTATTTTCTGTGGTTGCAGATTCTAGTGTTATTCATTTAGCCATGTATCTCTATAAGATATGCATATGTGTTTGAGAAATGTTTTGCGTGTCAAAGTTATCCAAATCTAGGAAAGTTTTGTCACCATCAAAAAGGGGGAGATTGTTGGAAAAATCTTCTTGAAGTATTTTGAAGCCGACAAAACGTTTCCATCGCCTAGTCCGAAGGCTTTCAAGAGTCGATATTTAAAGTCGAAGACCTCCGGACCGCGCGATCAAGACTCAAAGTCTATCCTCATTGACAGTCCTTAGTCCGTTGAAGAAAGGTTATCCAGATCTGGATGTCTCGTTAAGGATTTAACCTTATCAACTGGAGAAAATCTCGTGGCTGGAAAAGACATAACGGAGTCTTTTGATTGATCGAAGATTGACTCGATAATTGAAAGATCCGGTGATTGACTAAGTATTATTGGAAGGTTCTACTTATGGAAACCGAGATCCTGATTGTATGGGCGAACAGGATTGATGGGCTATCTACACGTTCCTTTAATAGCTCGGATAATCTTCCTAATTGATTCCGTCCAACGGGTAGATTGGAGGAATTCCTTTGGTAAGTGCCAACGGGTATGATGGCATAAAGGAGTATATAAGGAAGATGTTCTCAGGTATTGAAGAGAGTGTAATAGAAGAATTCGAAGTCTGAAGCTTCTTTTGTTTAGACAATTCCTTTGTGCGAACACTTGCATACAAAAGAGAGTTTATATTTGTGAGAAATCTTGAGGAGGTGTGGTAGAATATTCACACTGTGGAATCAAGGCAAAGCTGTGCTGTAACATCTCTTTGTTCATAGTGGAATCCAGCCAATAGGCTGTCAATGAAGAAAAGTGGACGTAGGCTTGAAACAAGCCGAACCACTATACATCGCGTGTTCAATTTTCTCTTCTCTCAATCTTATTTTGATTACCGCCTGTCTCAAATCTATTAACTGTCGAGTGCTGTGCAATTGTTAAGAAAAATCTTTTATATACCTATTCACCCCCCTCTAGGTGATTATACTAGCTATCTCAACTCACTCCTTATATCATGCAACTCTTTTAATTCATCTTTCGAAATAAAGTCCAGCATATGCATCTTAAGCCATAAGCTCTAACTAATAATACTGATGACCCCATTTCGGGTCCCAATTGTCCGTGCAACATTTTCACTTTTTAGTCCCAAATTAACCAAATGTTCCGTAGAAAATTCCTTTCTTGCTCACAGAGAAAGTGCCCCCGGTTTCTCTTCCAGAAACTTAAAGGTTGTTCCCTACTTTTGCTCAGAGAAGAAAGAATCCTCGTGATAACCTTCGATTATTAAGTAAATCTTTCACTTAGGTCAATGTTACATTAAAATGAGATAATTTACATGTGACGCCCCTGACGGCCCCCAATCCGTTAGGGTCACCACATCGCTTCCTTGTTCTAGATGTCCTCCTTTCTTATATCATTTCCATACCAATGGATCTCGGCAAATCCCTGAGTCTGGGGTCTATTACATTTTTCATTGGTCCGTGCGCAGTTTATACGGAAGGGGATCCAACAACTCCCTTCCTTAAACACTGAAATGATGCACACTAGATACATACACAGATATCATCAACCAAGCACTCTTTATTTACATATATTTTGTTAGACGATGTTTGTCAGTACATCAAAAGCCAAAGTTTTCTATATTGGCTATGTATATATATAAAAAAAAATGACCGACCTTTCTTTTAGTCATTTACAACATCATCTATCTTCAAGTGCCGGTGTCCCAAAAATTCACTGATGTCTTCCCGACCTCCGCTTTATTTGCTCTATTCTATTTATTTTATTTGTTCGCACAAATTCTTATTTTCTTTTGCTAAAAATCGAATTTCATAATATAAGTCTAAATCGAAAGTGTAAGTAAAAGAAATATTTTTTTCATTGAAAGATTGATTATTACCCGATTTGGCAATAATAAGAGGATTGCTAGTAATCTGTGTCGCTCTCACTAAAGTGCCCATCCATGGAGATAAGGATGCTAACATAGGCTTTATACCTCATACTCACTCCTTATATCATGCAACTCTTTTAATTCATCTTTCGAAATAAAGTCCAGCATATGCATCTTAGGCCATAAGCTCTAACTAATAATACTGATGACCCCATTTCGGGTCCCATTTGTCCGTGCAACATTTTCACTTTTTAGTCCCAAATTAACCAAATGTTCCGTAGAAAATTCCTTTCTTGCTCACAGAGAAAGTGCCCCGGTTTCTCTTCCAGAAACTTAAAGGCTGTTCCCTACTTTTGCTCAGAGAAGAAAGAATCCTCGTGATAACCTTCGATTATTAAGTAAATCTTTCACTTAGGTCAATGTTACATTAAAATGAGATAATTTACATGTGACGCCCCTGACGGCCCCCAATCCGTTAGGGTCACCACATCGCTTCCTTGTTCTAGATGTCCTCCTTTCTTATATCATTTCGATACCAATGGATCTCGGCAAATCCGTGATTTTGGGATCTATTACATTTGTCATTGGTCCCTACGCAGTTTATATGATGGAAGCGGATCCAACAACTCCCTTCCTTAAACATTGAAATGATGCACACTAGATACATACACAAATATCATCAACCAAGCACTCTTTATTTACATATATTTTGTTGGACGATGTTTGTCAGTACATCAAAAGCCAAAGTTTTCTATATTGGCTATGTATAAAAAAAAAAATGACCGACCTTTCTTTTAGTCATTTACAACATCATCTATCTTCAAGTGCCGGTGTCCCAAAAGCAATGAGTGTGCATCTGTTCAAAAGAATCTCAAATAGCACAGTACAATAAAACAAGTAGATGTTTAAAAACTCAGTTTATCACAACTCACTACCACCATCTTCCGGAGGACCAGCGTTTGTGTCCCTCCACGTATATCGCACCCAACCTAGCATCACGAAGGCCTCCAATTCTAGATTTCAATCACCGGGCATCCAGAGCATGTTGCGTTGCACCTCCAAGCATCTCGCACCCCACCTTGCATCACGAGGAACCTTGAGGGCTCACCATGACAATGATGTCCCCTATCCTCCGGAACGTGTATCATCATACATCCGGGCATCTTGACACCCGAGGAACCTCTAGGGCTCACTAGTCCCTAGGCATCCAAAGGCATCGCCACTACGATGCTCCAGGCAACCCGATGCCAGGGGCATCATCATCCCGAGGGTTTGACGACTTCAACAACATTGCAACCATGGTGTAGTAGTCAAATCAATTTAATGCCAAAACGTTCCCGTACTAACAATATGTGAAAATTGCTTTGATTTCAAAATTCCAAATCAAAGTATAAATCAAACATGATGAAATCTCAAGGGCGTATCGAATCCCTATCAGTAAAATCTTTCATAAAGTCCAGAGTTCGAATACAGGGATAAATTAAAGAAGTTTTCTATCGTTCCACCCTGATCAAAATCCGAAATTTACAAGCATGGAGTTAAAACATTTTCACGTTTCAAAACTTGGAATGTACAGGTGATGATTTTCACCAAAACCATAAGCATTTCTTGAAATATTGGAAACCACAGTTCGGCGGGTCGATAATATCGGTCCCGGCATGAAGATTTTTGAAACTAAAAACCTTGAAATACCAAAACCATAAGCCTTTCTTGAAATACCGAAATCGTTGCATCGGTGAGTCATCAAACTCGGTCCCGATTGTAAGATTTTCAAAGTAGTTTGCATGTAAAATCTTAGAGCTTTGAAAACATTAAAAATCAGTACATACATAGGCGCCAAATTCAGACTCAACCATAATAGATATGCAATCCATCATCACATAGCTCAAAATCAATTCGGCAACTTTTGAGTTCACACTTTGGTGCAAGTATTGAAACTATTGGAGAAAACTTCCTTATTTGTTTTGAAGTTGACAAAACGTTTCCAGCAATCTAGTCCGAAGACTTGCAGACTCTATCGTCAAGGTCTGAAGATCTCTAAACTCAAGATTTAAAGTCTTCCATCATTGACAGTTTCCAGACCGACGAAGAAAAGTACTATCCGTTGAAGAAGACTTATCCAAATGCAAGTATATCTTTAAGGATTTGATTCGTATGGTTGAAGAAGATCTCACGGCTGGAGATGGCATCTCGAGATTAATTATTCGTATTGAAATTAATTTGAATAATTAGATTGATTGATTGGCGAAGTATACTTGGAAGGTTTTACTTATGGAAACCTAGATCCTGATTGTATGGGCGAGCATGATTGGTGGGCTATCATGACATTCCTTAAATAACTCGAGATCTCCCTAATTGATTCTATCCAACAGGTTGATTGGAAGAACTCCTTTGGAATGTGCCAACGGTTATGAAGGCATGGAGAAGTATATAAGGAAGACGTTCAAGTTATTTGAGTGTGTGCGTAATAGAAAAATTCCAAAGTCTGAAACTTCTTGTTCTTTACTGTTTCAATTGTTGAGCTCAAATTGTACTCAAAAGAGAGATTAAATACTTGTGAGACCTTGAGGAAGTGTAGCAGAATCTCTACACTGTGGAATCAAGGACATGAGACTGTAAAATCTCTGTTGGTTCTTAGTGGAATCCAGCCAGTGGGCTGTCAGTGCGGGTGAGTGGACGTAGGCTTGGACTAAGCTGAACCACTATAAACCTTGTGTTTTGATTCTCTATCCCTAAGTCTCTTTACTTTAATTCGTGGGTTTATTTAACTATTTATAGCCTTTTATACCTTTAGTCTATTATTCTTAGAAGCTAATTTATTATGTTTAAGTTTCGGAAAAATTTCCTTGATTGCCTATTCACCCCCTATAGGTGCTGTTCTAGCTCTATCAATTGGTATTAGAGCTCGTGTACTCATTTAATTGAAGTATTTTTACTTCTGAGTTAAATATCTATGGCTAGTATGTTGGCTCCAGGTTTGGTTGAAGGCCAAAACAACAACAGACCACCTTACTTCGATGGAAAGAACTACATCATATGGAAAAATAAGATGAAGGCATTTCTAAGATTGAAAGATTCTGTGGAATGGGATGTGGTAAAAAAAAGGAATAATTCCTAAAAGTACATCAGTCTCAAAGAGGGGAAAAGAAGTTGCAGAAGCTAGTGAGATGACTCAAGAAGAGATAACCAAGAGACAAGCTCTCGATGCAAAAGCGATTTACTCTTTATATTGTGCGTTATCTCCTACTGAATATAACAAAATATCTTATTGTGAAACAGTCAAAGAAGTCTGGGATAGGCTGCATATTACCTATGAAGGAACTGATCGAGTAAAAGAAACAATGATCAATATTCTACTCGGACAGTATGAAGCCTTCAAGATGAAGCCAGGAGAATCTATCACTAATATGTTTAGTCGTTCACTGAAATTGTAAATGGTCTAGAGTATTAGGGACAGCCAATCTCAGGATCCATGAAGGTTAATAAATTGTTGTGTTGTGGCATCCCAGAAATTCAAAGCCAAGCCTTAAGGTGTGTTAAAGTCTTTAATTAGGTGGTAGAATTTCCATGGCTTATGTTTTAGCCATTAGTCTTTTAATTTGATGATTTGTGCTTGTGATTGTGGAAATTTAAATTTAATAGATTAATAATCTACGCTTGGCCATATGATTCATAAATTAAATCTCGATAATTAAAATGTCCCAAGACTTTGGCCAAGATGAAAATTGGAATTCAAGAATATTTATAAAAAGGATTTCAAAAAAAAAAAAAAAGAGGAAAAGGAGGGTTATTTTCGAAATGGGCCTTGGGCCCATTAGCCTAAAGCTTGGTGGGCCAAGCTAGTTGGCCCATTAGAGCCCAAAGGAGGAATTCAACCAGCCCAAGGGGAGTGGCCGGATGGGCCTAAGCCCAAGCCCATTCAAATTCAAAATAAAAACCCAATAAGACAAGTGGCAAATGGCAAGAGCATGCATTGGTGGGATTATAGGCAATCTCATGATTGCTAATCATGGGATTAGGGGAGTATAAGAGGGATGAGGAGAGAGAGAAGATGGCCGGATTACTTGCTTCAATTCGTCCAAAGAGAGTGCGAGAGAGAGAGAGAGTTCGAGAGAAAGGGAGAGACCGAGAGGGAAGGAGGCGGAGCCGGAGGGGTGCGCCGTTCGTTCGCCGTCCGATCGTCGCCGTTCGTCGTTGCTTGTTCATCTTTAAGGCAAGTAGAGTCCGTAACTTCTCTTGCATGTTTGTTTTGATGGTTGCATGTTAGATTTTAGGTATGATTTGTGCGAAAAACCGAGGTAAGAGTTGGTTATTTGCAAACCGTGTGACTGTTCTTGTTCGGTTTGTTGGAGTCAGTAGCTTGTTCGAGTTTTCATGTGTGTTTGGAGTTCGATTTTGGCTTCGTTGTCTTCATGAAAGTTGAAGCTAACGTCTTGTACTATGACATACTAAAAATTCGTAGAAAAAAATGGAGATTTGAGGGGTCAAAATTTCTATTGTACGGAGACTTTAGATCTACGAAATCTTCACTGACCTCTTGTTGATTTCTTGTTTGCATGTTGATTTCTGTTGAATATTTGACTTCTATGTCTTCATGAAAGTTGTAGGTAACACCTTAAAATACAACATAATCAAATTTGAAGCAAAAATAACAAGTATAGCTAGATCTCTTCATAAAACTTGTGAGGTTAATCGGCTAGATCTTGGAAACGATGGTTCTGGTGAGGTGTACCGAGACACCCGAGACTTCAAGGACTTAAATGGTGACCCTACTTTGGTTATTTGACCTAGATCTCTTCATAAAACTTGTAAAGGACACCTTGGTACATAACATACTCAAATTTCAGAGGAAAATAAAGAGAATAGATGGGTGAAATCTAAAACGTTCGGAGAAGTGTATTCTGGACGACGTGGTAGTGGTTCCAGAGGTTTCGTGGGGTTGTATAAATTAATCTAAAAGGAATTTGGCTTAGAGTTCTTCATGAAAAATGCACGAAAATGTGTTGGCTATCACCCTATAAAATTGAGTAATTGTTGAAGGCCATATGCATATTTTAATCGAATTTATTTGGAAACTGTGCAATTCTGGTCATTATCCGAATATCATGTGCTATTTGTGGAAATTGTGGAATTATGAGAAATTCAACTTGGCCATGAATTTTGTATGAAATTGTGATCCTATTGATTTGTTTAGTGATTGTTTGAATATTATGATTTTGGGAAAATCATAGATATTAAATTTAATATTTATTTATAAATAAATATAATAATATGATAATATAATAATATAATAATAAAATAATAATAAAATAAAATATATTTTTATTTGGCCATGGATTCAACTTCATTTGTGTGGCACTTGTGTGATGAGGTTTTTGTACATGTATTGAGTTGAAATGCATATGATAAAGCTTTGGCATGTGTATGACATGTGAATTGAAATGCAAGTGTGATTTGTTTGATGCCATGCCAATTGCCATGATAAATTGAGATAAAAGGATAAATGTGGATGAGAAAGAGGTTGTGGTGGAGGATGTTGTCTGGTGGCCTGGTGGCGTAATACCAGAGATTCCCTAGGAGTTTGAGGATGCCCGGAATGTGGGGAGCCAGAAGTCTGGTTGTATCTTGGATACATGCCCGGAGGTTCCTCGCGACACCCGGATTTGGGTGCGGGATGCTGGCTAGAAGGGTAAAGGCGGAAGCCCGTCGGAGGTTTTCGCCGAAGGGAATGCCTCGTGATGCTAGTTGAGATGCGAGATGCCCGGAATGGGGGGGCCGGAAGCCCGGTGGCCATGGGATGGCTGTGTTTGCCGGGAATCCTGTCGGAGGTTTCTGCCCGAAGGGTTGATGATGAGATTGATGATTTGAGAAATGGGTGATGTGGTGATCAAAATTGAAAGATAAAGATGATAATTAACTCATGGCATGATGATGCATGATGACGATGGCATGTGATGTGATATGATGATCACCTATGATAATATATGCATGATGATGCATGATGATGATGGCATGTGACGTGACATGATGATCATTCATGGTATGATATGCATGATGAAATGCATGATGATGATAATGATATAAGATATGCCATGATGATGATGATATATATGATGTGATGATGCATGATACGCATGATTACAAGGTAAGTGATGCTTGCAACGTGTGATGATATGCATGATGCATTGGAATGTTATTGGATTTCCCTATCTGCTGAGTGGTTGTACTCACTCCTTTTGGGGATAACATTTCAGATTAGCAAGTATACCGCTACCTGCCGTCACGCGTGGTACGTTTTATGGTCTACCGTCTGATGTAGAAGTCGAGTGTGCGGAGATAGACTGTCCCTCTGTTCCTGGACTGACTTTCATCTGAGTGCGATGTCTAGGGATGTACGATATAGGTCTGGCTGGGGGCCCTATCATTCAGGAGTTCATTTCTGTGCACGTTCATCGAGATGGTGCTATGCGAGGGATGTTGCCGCCGCCACCGCCTGATGCACCGGGTTGGGTGTGAGACTCACACGCGATGAGTAGGAGCCGAATCTTTTGATGTAGAAAATCGACATTTTTGATGGGGGTTGTGCGCTTGATGTAGAGGGTTGATAGTTTCTTTTTGAGATTTTAGGCAGGACATGGCAGAATCCTCGCTTTTCTTGTTTTGTATCGACCCGAGAAAGGAGGAGTCCCATCCTAAAAGAATATGTAAATAAAGTGTCGATGTTCGTTTATAAAATCCTAATGTCTAGTTGGTGTGTATTGGTATCATAGTTAGTAAGGGGAGAGATGGAGATGTTTAATTTGCTTCCGCTATGAGTCGCGTTGGGACTGATCGTTAAAAAAAAAAAAAAATTGCCTCTGATTAACGACGCTTGTATTAAGTACAAGATAGTAAAGGAAATCAAGTGTAACACCGGCGCTGGTGACGACCTGCGAAGGGTTCGGGGTGTCACATGCGTGGACTCTCCAAAGACTGGAATCACGTAAAGACTTAAATAAGAGAAACACAAAGGATCATGCCGCTCTCCGTAGACGAACTGGTTGGCATACTTCAGTCCTATGAAGTGGAGCAGATCAATGAGGAAGAAGATCCCAAAGGTAAGAAGTCTATTGCTTTAAAATCTAACGATGATTCTGATGTTACAGACTCTAAAGAAGATATAGACGATGAAGACCTAGCACTTATGATAAGAAGGTTCAGGAAACTAAACAAAAATGGGAGAAGATTCAATTGGAAAAAACAAAGCACTCAAAAGTTTCAGAACAAATCAACTGAGGATGATGAATCCAATAAAGATGTGATTTGCTTTGAATGCAAGAAAAAGGGACACATCAGATCTAATTGTCCTCTGTTGAAGAAAAAGAAGGGAAAAGCTGAGAAATACAAAAATGCTCTCAAAGCATAAACATGGAGTGATACTGAATGCGAAGAAAGTGATGATGATTATGCCAATATTTGTTTAATGGCAAAATCAGAATCAGACTCAGACTTTGAGACAAATACAGACTCAAACTCAGACAGCGAAATTGAGGTAAGTAACTTAAAAATTCCTACTAAAGTCTCGAAATATATTGATGAACTTTGTCTTAGCCTCAAAACTTCTCTTAAGAGGATTTTCGAGCTAAAAAGAGAGAATTCTACACTGAAGCAACAAGAAAACTCTTGGAAAGAAAAGTTTGAAAATTTAGACAAAAGTTTTGCTGTTTTAAAAGAAAATGCAGACTCTTTTTCAAAAGAAAATATATGTTTGAAAAATGACATTTCAAATATTTCAAAAAGAATTTCACTAGGATCTGAGAAGTTGGAAAAGATTCTTTCAATACAAAGACCTTACTTTAACAAATCAGGCTTGGGATTGATTTCTGAAACCAATCATCTAATTGATTTTTCAAAAGTAAAGGAAATAATCAAACAAAGACCTACAAAAGTCTTTTATAGAAATCATTTTCAAAAAGTCTTTGTAAAACCTATTGGCCGAAGTGCTCTCAAATGTTCTAAGTGTAACGGCTCATAACACTTTGAGAAAGAATGGGGTTTGGAGACCTGTTAAGAAGGATTGGGCAAAGACTGTATATTACACTAACTCCACTGCACCTAAGAAAATGTGGGTACCAAAGAAAGCTTGAGCTTTTTTTTTAATTGCAGGTCACTATCAAGAAAAATGTTAAATGGTATTTGGATAGTGGATGTTCAAGACATATGACAGGAGATTCAATATGTTTTATAAAACTTGTTCAAACCAATGGTGGAAAAGTCTCTTTTGATGGAAATAGCAAAGGAAGAATCGTTGGATGCGGAACAGTAAAGATTGGAAGTCTTACAATCAACAATGTATCATTGGTGGAAGGACTAAATTACAGTCTACTCAGCATTGGTCAACTGTGCGACACAAGATTCAAAATCAATTTCCAGGAAGGAATATGTTCGGGAACTAGTAAAGATCTTTTCAATCTTTTACTGGACGAAGACATGGGAACATTTATCTTTTGGATATAAAACCAAAAAGGTCTCAATGTTTAATATCAATTCAAGATGAAGCAAACCTTTAGCATCGAAAGCTTGGCCATATCAACATGAAGCAAATTGCCAAGATCTCTTCCATGAAGCTTGTTCGTGGACTACCTAACCTGAAATATCAAAAATCTGACTTATGCACACCATGTGTATTGGGAAAACATATTAGAAGTTCTTTTAAACCAATAAATCAAGTTTTCACTAATCGTATGTTGCAGCTCCTACATATGGATCTCTTTGGACCAACCAGAACTCAAAGCATTGGTGGAAAGAGATTTTGCCTAGTAATAGTGGATGATTATTCACGATTTACTTGGGTTTACTTTTTGGCAAGTAAGTCTGAAACATTCTCTCACTTTTCAAAGTTTGCCAAGAAAGTGCAAAATGAGAAATGATATGTTATTTCAAGCATACGGACAAACCATGGAGGTGAGTTTGAAAATCAAGACTTTGCCAAACTCTATGATGAATCAGGTTTTTAGTATATGTTCTCCTCTCCATACACTCTTGAACAGAATTGAGTTGTGGAAAGGAAGAATAGATTTTTGCAAGAAATGGCAAGAACTCTTTTAATTGAAAGTAATATTTCTTCTCATTTTTGGGCTGAAACAGTTTCTACAACATGTTATATAATTAACAGAGTATTCTTAAGGCATATTCTGGAGAAAACTCTCTATGAGTTATTCAAAGGAAAGAAGCCAATTGTTTCTTATTTTCATGTGTTTTGTTGCAAATGTTTTGTCTTGAAAAATGCAAATGATCGAATTGGTAAGTTCGAAAGAAAAATCAGACAAAGGAATCTTCCTTGGATATTCAACCTCCAGCAAAGCCTACAGAGTATTCAACAAGAAGACTCAGTCTATGGAAGAGTTGATGAATGTCAAATTACAAGACTCTTTGCAAAATCAATCGATTCAGACTCAACCTGAAGAATCTGAACCTTCTCCAAACTCTACAAGGTCTACCTCCCCTGAAGCAGCTCAGACTTCAGAAGGACAACAACGAATGGATGTTGAAGAATCAACTGAAGTAAAAGATCAGCAATCTGTCAGACCAACTAGCAACTAGAAGCACAAGTTTAGTCATCCCAAAGAACTCATCATTGGTGACATTGATGAAGGGATTCGTACCAGATCCAAAAGGCATGAACAATCTAGCGCTGTGGCACTTATTTTTGAAATATAACCCAAAATCATAGAAGAAGCCTTAACTGATGAAAGCTGGATTGAAACTATGCAAGAAGAGCTCAGAGAGTTCAGTATTAATGATGTTTGAGAATTAACTCCTAAACCAAAAGGTAAAGCCATTATTTGAGCTAAATGGATTTTCAAAAACAAGATGGACGAAAAAGAAAAAGTGGTAAGGAACAAAGCAAGACTCGTGGCCAAAGGATATACGCAAGAAGAAGGGATAGACTATTGAGAGTGCTAGTATGAACAAAATAAAGGAGTTAGGGAAGAGAATAAGAACACAAGATTTATAGTGGTTCGGCTTAATCCAAGCCTACGTCCACTCTCCCACGATAACAGCCTTCTTGGCTGGATTCCACTATGCAATCAACAAGAGATTACAACTTCGAGTGCAAACACTTAGTAGATCACACTATCTCACTAAGTCACTCTCTTGGTATTTCTCTCACGATTACAAACGTTTAAGCTCTCAAGAGACAAGTATATGATCGAAAGTCGCTCGGACTTTGGAATTATAAATTCTACGCTCCGTCTCTTACTTGCTCATCGGTCCATGATCTCCTTAAATACTCCTCCACTTCCAAACTACCCGTTGGACAGCATCCCGGAGAATCGTCTTCCAATATACCCATTGGACAGCTCTGTATCTTAGAAGATTTGGTAGCCGTTGAGTGACAAAGGTAGAATCCCAAATTGATTCCGATCGCCCATACAAACGAAATCTTGGTTTCCATAAGTAAAGCTTCTTCGTATAGAAAGATCTTGTCTTCAACATCCAATTGTCAATCAATTAGATTGAATCAATCAAATCAATCTTGATGTGGAATCCAAACCAGATCACTAGCCGTTGTATGATTGGGCTTGAGTTACGATTCATCGAATCTGGATGTAAAGTCCGAGTCGTAGACTTTACAATTTGGGTCTTTAGACTTTAGAATCTGAGTCGTAGACTTTACAATCTGGGTCGTAGACTTTACAATCTGCACCAGTTCAGACTAGACTTCAAGCATAGAGTCTGTCTTCTCGGTTCAGCTTCAAGATAGAGTCTGTCTTCGGTTCATCATTCACGTTCATCTGGAATTTGTCGAATGAGCAGACTTCGATGTAGAACAGACTTTGATACTAAAGTCCTGGCAGTCTTCAGACTTTGAGTCTTGAGTCCGACGGTCTTCGACTTTGATAATATCCTTTACATGTTCTAACATCTGCATGGCCTATTACTCAACCATCAAATATGTTAGTAGCCTTTGATTTATTTTGTCATCTTCAAAACATCATAAGGGATTTCCTAACAATCTCCCCTTTTTGATGATGACAAAACAATCTCTGAATATGCAGATTTGTAAACACGCTTTTATTAATTTAAATCAAAGGATATCTGAAGATAACAAATAGATTGAGCATAATAATATTTAGAAAATAATCGCAGCTCAATATTATGCCATAGATAATATCAACCAATTAGCACATATGCATATTCATATCTTCTCCCCTTTTTGTCATAATCAAACAGCGATAATAATGGATTCACGTAGAGAATGATAACAAATATCTTGCATGAATCACAATTTCCAAAATCAGCTTTTATCGAATATTAAAGATATGCAATATAGCTCACTTCGATCATATCAGTAAATATCCAATAAAAATCACGGATGCATCATAAAATTCACGTACCATTTTTGTCATAATAAAATGATAATATCAATATGAGATTTGTTAATGACAAAAGGTAATAAGAGATGCACTAACCGGATTTTTTAGAATAAATTCTGACACAATTACCTTTCCTTCCATCCATAATAAGATCACGATCAATCAAAAAAGATTTTTCCATAATTGATCAAAGCTCCCCCTCAATTTGTTGCCTTTTTGAGATGATCACGATTCTTTTCCTTTTCTTTTGGATTTGATTTCTCCCCCTTGATTTCCTCATCGAATTCTGAGTTTGGTTCTGAATGAGACTCTGTTTCGAGTCTCGTGTCGAGTTAGACTCAGATTCTGAATGTGCCGTCAAGCATATATTTCTTTGCACATCATCTTCTTCTTTTTGTTCTTTTCTGGCCATTCTGCTTGTATTTTCTTCCATCGAAATATGGTGGCCTTGTGTTGCTTTGCCCTTCCATAAGTCCTGGTTCCAACATACTAGCCATAAAGAATCTTTAGCTCAAAAGTAAAAACACTTTTATAAACCGAGCACTTGGCTCGATACCAATTGAGAGTGCTAGTATGAACAAAATAAAGGAGTTAGGGAAGAGAATAAGAACACAAGATTTATAGTGGTTCGGCTTAATCCAAGCCTACGTCCACTCTCCCACGATAACAGCCTTCTTGGCTGGATTCCACTATGCAATCAACAAGAGATTACAACTTGAGTGCAAACACTTAGTAGATCACACTATCTCACTAAGTCACTCTCTTGGTATTTCTCTCACGATTACAAACGTTTAAGCTCTCAAGAGACAAGTATATGATCGAAAGTCGCTCAGACTTTGGAATTATAAATTCTACGCTCCGTCTCTTACTTGCTCATCGGTCCATGATCTCCTTAAATACTCCTCCACTTCCAAACTACCCGTTGAACAGCATCCCGGAGAATCGTCTTCCAATATACCCATTGGACAGCTCTGTATCTTAGAAGATTTGGTAGCCGTTGAGTGACAAAGGTAGAATCCCAAATTGATTCCGATCGCCCATACAAACGAAATCTTGGTTTCCATAAGTAAAGCTTCTTCGTATAGAAAGATCTTGTCTTCAACATCCAATTGTCAATCAATTAGATTGAATCAATCAAATCAATCTTGATGTGGAATCCAAACCAGATCACTAGCCGTTGTATGATTGGGCTTGAGTTACGATTCATCGAATCTGGATGTAAAGTCTGAGTCTGTAGACTTTACAATTTGGGTCTTTAGACTTTAGAATCTGAGTCTGTAGACTTTACAATCTGGGTCTGTAGACTTTACAATCTGTACCCAGTTCAGCTTCAGCATAGAGTCTGTCTTCTGGTTCAGCTTCAGCATAGAGTCTGTCTTCTGGTTCATCATTCACGTTCAGTCTGGAATTTGTCAGAATGAGCAGACTTCTGATGTAGAACAGACTTTGATACTAAAGTCTGGCAGTCTTCAGACTTTGAGTCTTGAGTCTGACAGTCTTCAGACTTTGATAATATCCTTTACATGTTCTAACATCTGCATGGCCTATTACTCAACCATCAAATATGTTAGTAGCCTTTGATTTATTTTGTCATCTTCAAAACATCATAAGGGATTTCCCTAACAATCTCCCCCTTTTTGATGATGACAAAACAATCTCTGAATATGCAGATTTGTAAACACGCTTTTATTAATTTAAATCAAAGGATATCTGAAGATAACAAATAGATTGAGCATAATAATATTTAGAAAATAATCGCAGCTCAATATTATGCCATAGATAATATCAACCAATTAGCACATATGCATATTCATATCTTCTCCCCCTTTTTGTCATAATCAAACAGCGATAATAATGGATTCACGTAGAGAATGATAACAAATATCTTGCATGAATCACAATTTCCAAAAATCAGCTTTTATCGAATATTAAAGATATGCAATATAGCTCACTTCGATCATATCAGTAAATATCCAATAAAAATCACGGATGCATCATAAAATTCACGTACCATTTTTGTCATAATAAAATGATAATATCAATATGAGATTTGTTAATGACAAAAGGTAATAAGAGATGCACTAACCGGATTTTTTAGAATAAATTCTGACACAATTACCTTTCCTTCCATCCATAATAAGATCACGATCAATCAAAAAAGATTTTTCCATAATTGATCAAAGCTCCCCCTCAATTTGTTGCCTTTTTGAGATGATCACGATTCTTTTCCTTTTCTTTTGGATTTGATTTCTCCCCCTTGATTTCCTCATCGAATTCTGAGTTTGGTTCTGAATGAGACTCTGTTTCTGAGTCTGTGTCTGAGTTAGACTCAGATTCCGAATGTGCCGTCAAGCATATATTTCTTTGCACATCATCTTCTTCTTTTTGTTCTTTTCTGGCCATTCTGCTTGTATTTTCTTCCATCGAAATATGGTGGCCTTGTGTTGCTTTGCCCTTCCATAAGTCCTGGTTCCAACATACTAGCCATAAAGAATCTTTAGCTCAAAAGTAAAAACACTTTTATAAACCGAGCACTTGGCTCGATACCAATTGAGAGTGCTAGTATGAACAAAATAAAGGAGTTAGGGAAGAGAATAAGAACACAAGATTTATAGTGGTTCGGCTTAATCCAAGCCTACGTCCACTCTCCCACGATAACAGCCTTCTTGGCTGGATTCCACTATGCAATCAACAAGAGATTACAACTTCGAGTGCAAACACTTAGTAGATCACACTATCTCACTAAGTCACTCTCTTGGTATTTCTCTCACGATTACAAACGTTTAAGCTCTCAAGAGACAAGTATATGATCGAAAGTCGCTCAGACTTTGGAATTATAAATTCTACGCTCCGTCTCTTACTTGCTCATCGGTCCATGATCTCCTTAAATACTCCTCCACTTCCAAACTACCCGTTGGACAGCATCCGGGAGAATCGTCTTCCAATATACCCATTGGACAGCTCGTATCTTAGAAGATTTGGTAGCCGTTGAGTGACAAAGGTAGAATCCCAAATTGATTCCGATCGCCCATACAAACGAAATCTTGGTTTCCATAAGTAAAGCTTCTTCGTATAGAAAGATCTTGTCTTCAACATCCAATTGTCAATCAATTAGATTGAATCAATCAAATCAATCTTGATGTGGAATCCAAACCAGATCACTAGCCGTTGTATGATTGGGCTTGAGTTACGATTCATCGAACGGATGTAAAGTACGAGTCTCGTAGACTTTACAATTTGGGTCTTTAGACTTTAGAATGCGAGTCTCGTAGACTTTACAATCTGGGTCTCGTAGACTTTACAATCTGTACCAGTTCAGCTTCAAAGCATAGAGTCTGTCTTCTAGTTCATCATTCACGTTCGTCGGAATTTGTCGAATGAGCGGACTTCGATGTAGAACAGACTTTGATACTAAAGTACGCGGTCTTCGGACTTTGAGTCCGGAGTCGACGTCTTGACTTTGATAATATCCTTTACATGTTCTAACATCTGCATGGCCTATTACTCAACCATCAAATATGTTAGTAGCCTTTGATTTATTTTGTCATCTTCAAAACATCATAAGGGATTTCCCTAACAACTATGATGAGACACGCTCCAGTAGCAGGTTAGAAGCAATTAGATTATTACTTGTTTTTGCTTGTTATAAGAATTTCAGGTTATTCCAAATGGATGTCAAAAGTGCATTCCTGAATGAATTTATCCAAAAAGAAGTTTATGTGGAACAACCTCCTAGTTTTGAAGACCCAAGGAAACCAGACTTAGTATTCAGACTGAAAAAGGCTCTATATGGATTAAAGCAAGCACCTCAAGCTTGATACGACATGTTAAGTAAGTTTTTAATTCAAAATGGTTTTGTTAAAGGAAAAGTGGATACTACCTTGTTTATTAAAAGAGAAGGTAAGAACTTTTTACTTGTCCAAATATATGTTGACGACATTATATTTGGATCACCTAACGAAAACCTGTGTAAGAAGTTTTCTAAGTCTATGCAGGATGAATTTGAAATGAGTATGATGGGTGAACTATCCTTCTTTCTCCGACTACAAGTGAAATAATTGAAGGAATGAATTTTCATTCACCGAGAAAAATATACAAAAGAACTCGTTAAAAAGTTCGGATTGGAGAATTGCAAAAAGACTAAGATACCAATGTCAAATTCTTCGAAGCTAGACAAAGATGAAGGAGGAAAGAAAGTTGACCAGAAGCTCTATAGGAGTATCATTGGTTCACTTCTTTATTTTACTGCTTCTAGACCTGACATTTTGTTTAGTGTTTGCATTTGTGCTAGATTTCAATCTGATCCCAAAGAATCTCATCTAAGTGCTGCAAAACACATCATCAAATACCTTGCAACTACCTCAAATTTAGGTATGTGGTATCCCAAAGAATGAGACTTTACTCTCCTTGGTTAGTCAGATGCAGATTTAACAGGTTGCAGGGTTGATAGAAAAAGTACTTCCGGCACTTGTCAATTGCTTGGTAATAGGACAGTATCATGGTTTTCAAGGAAGCAAAGTATTGTGGTTCTTTCAACAGTAGAGGTAGAGTATGTGGCCCTTGGAAGTTGCTGTTCTCAAATCTTATGGATAAAACAATAACTGAGAGACTTTGGAATCGAGGACTTATGCACCGGGATCAAATGTGACAACACTAGTGCAATTAATATCACAAAGAATTCAATTCTTTATTCAAGAGCAAAGCACATAGAGATTCGACACCACATTATTAGAGATCATGTTCAAAATGGAGAGGTGATGATTCAATTTATTGATTCAAAGAATCGACCGGTGGATATATTTACAAAGCCACTGCAGAAAAGCCTATTTGAGTCTATTCGGACCAGACTGAACATCATACCTTTTATTCAGTAAAGTCTGAAGGAGCTCAGACTTAGAGATAAAAGTCTAAAGGTCTTCAGACTCAAAAGACCAAGAGTTACGATTGTAAGAAATTTCCATTCTAGTAATTTAACTTTCGGATAAATACTCGAAAATGTACAATTACTTATTAATCGCTAATTGATTAATGTTATCTTTCCCAGTTTTTGAAGTTATGGCATTTATTCTTTTTCAAAAAGGAAGTTATCATTCTTGAAAAGACAGTTATCTATTTTCAAAAAGGCAGTTATTCATTTTTGAAAATGCATTTTTATTTTTCCTTTTATGATGATCCATATACCTCGTTTCGACTGCTTTATATTTTATATACTATCTTTCTTCTTCATTTTCACTCACAAACCCTAGAGCACAAAACCTCTCTTTTTACTCTCTAGTTTAATCCATAAAGTTTTCATCTTTCGCGGAAATCGAGTTCGAGAAATCTCTCAAAGTCTTTGACAATGTCTTTCCAAAGAAAGTCCTCTAGGATTGCAAGTAGGGGACCACAACATATGCGTGAGGATCCTACGCACTTTGATCTGACCCAGGAAGAAAACTCTCCAAGGCAGTAGCAAAGTAAACAACAACAACATTCTCAACCGCGCCATTCTTCTCAGGCTAGACCTCATGAACCTCAGCAACAACAAGCATAGGAAGAAATTATTGAGGATGTAGAACCTGTAAGGACTCTTAAGCTCGCATTTCCTTCCAAACTCTACACCGCTTTGAAGGAAGGTGGTTCTATAATGACTTTTATTGATGAATTTTTTAGAGAAAAGGGGTATCGAAATGAAACTTACTTTTTAAGAATGATGAAACGTTTGCGTATTGCTCCTATTGGTTCGGTAGAAAGGGCTTTTGCAAATTTCCTAAGTGATCAGTGTTTTGGAGGATTTAATCAGCCTGAGGGAAAAGATGATGATGAAAGGATGTTCACTCATTTTAAGTCTAGGATGGGTGTTGCTGCCAATATTCGAGGAGGAAGAGCAGATCTGTTTCGCTCTAAGGACCACAAGCGAGTTTATTCTAAACTGCTGAAGTGAGGGGTAATGAATCCAATGAGTGTGGATTTTGATTTTCTCGACTCATTGAATGTAAAGTTGCGGGAGAAGTTTACATTGCTTCAACTTGAAGACTTTTGCTCTGAAACAGCTGTTGCTCATCCAAAACTTATAGCTTATTTCTATTCTAATCTTATCCTTTTTAGATGCGAATAGATTTTGCTTTAGTGTTAGAGACCAAGATTATGTGGTTGATATGGACACTCTAGCTTATGTAATTGGAGTGGAGAGTGGAGAGAGGGCATTTCCATTCCATCAGCGTGTCTGTTGCTCATGCCACCGTGGAGCTTGTTCGAGATAGGATTGCAGAAGGATGGATTTCGTACTCGAGAATGAGTGCCTCTAATATCTTTGTGGCATCCCAAAATCTCATGGCAATCTCTACAAGCATTAAAGTCTATGAATAGGTGATGGAAGTACAAGTTTGATAGGAAAGAAAATTCTATCATTGGCCATGTGTGTTATAAATTGAAATTTATGGATTTATGACTACAAGTTTTATGGCCATATTATTTTTGTAAGTTAGGAATTTATTTAAGTGGAGGAAATTAGTAGATAATTAAAGGGGAAGTGGGCCGAAATTCTTAGGCCAAGCTGGCCCAAAAACCCAGCCCACGATCACCCACCATTCGGCCATACGGGCCCGGCCCGCGAAGCCCAAGGGAGAGGAAGAGTTGTCGTCGGCCAAGCTGGCCCAAGCCCAGCCGAATTGAAGCCCATCTTCCATGAAAAATGCCAAGTGTTCCTTCCTAGTTGACAAGTGTAGCAAGCCATGCATAATCTAATGATGGCTAATGATGAAGGGAAGAAATTAGGGGGGAATAGGGGGCGGATTAGGCGAGGAAAGGGAGAAAAAGAGAGTGTGTCGTCTGAGAGAGAGAGGAGAGAAAGAGAGAAAGGAAAGGAAAGGATGAAAGGAAGAGAGAATGGAGAGGCCGTGCGTGTGAGAGGAAGGAGGAGGACCGTCCGCCGATCGTCCGCCTAGCTCACCGCCATTCGTTCGCCGCTTTGCCCGCCGTTTGTCGCTGTTTTGTGCTTAAGTTTGAGGCAAGTAGAGTCCTAAAACCTACCCTTTGCATGCTGTGATGTGTGTGTAGAAAATGGTTAATTTTGGTTGTGGTGAAAGTGATGAAAGGTTGAAGCTATGGGGAGAAATTCGTTGGCCTAGCATGCTGTTTCAGGAAAAACCAGTCCGACCATCCATGAGATTGTGTGCTGCATGCAACTTTTTAGTTGGAATCGTGTTTTGATTTCTTCATGAAAGTTGTAGATAACATCTTGAGGAACAACATACTAAAATTTGAGGCAAAACGAACAAGTATTGGTTAGTGAAATGAGTTTTCTTTGGAGAAATTAGATCTGGAATTGCTTGTGCTGACCTTAAGTGATTTCGTGATTTGTAAAGTAGCTTTCTTGTGAAAATATTACGTTGATATCTTAATGAAAGTTGTATTTTACTTCTTGAGGTATAACATATCAAAAATTTAGAGGAAATGAAAAAAAATAGGTCGGTGAAATCGTTGTTCTTTTTAAGAAACTGGATCTGGGGAAAACGCTACCTCGACCTAGTATGATCTCGTGATTTTTATAAAATCATACAGTTAAAATTTGATCATGTGTCATTAATGAAAGTTGTAGGTAATATTCTGAGGAATAATATACTGAAAATTTAGAAGAAACTAAATTATTTAGGTCGGTGAAATGAGTTTCCTTTGAAAGAAGACAATCTGGAAAAAAAAAACGACACCGAGAACAAGGGGAAATAATCGTCTATATCTATTAATATAGAAGGATTTGGGTTTTTCTTTCTTCATGAGATATTTACCTCTAAGACTTTTCTATTATATGTCAAAATTTCATAATTTTTTGAGTTAATTTGGGTATTTAATTTTAATTACTTCCGAAACTGTGCAAGTTGAAATATTGAAGTTTTGAAAACTGTGATGCATGGACCATACTGTTTTGTGTGAGATTCTTTTGATATGGTGTTATTCATGAGATATCTGTCTTTAGGTCTCGTCTATAATGTGTCACATTTTTAGAATTTATTAATACCATTTACTAATTTTTCTAGAGTTTTAACTAGAGGAATGCATTCTGATTTATCCGAAAAATCGACGTGTTTTAAAATATAAATGAATTTATCCATGTGATGTAATACTTTGAGTGGTTGATTTTGCTGCATATGTGATGACATATGGCATGTTATATGGGATGAAAGTTGGTTGAGACCCTTGATATTATTGCATCGAATACCATGTTGAAATTGAGATACATGTGTGAATATAAATTGAGAAAATAACAAGACCGTCGGAGGTGTGAGCCAACAATGCCCCGGGAGTGTCGGGATGCCCGGAGTGTGTGTGCCGGAAGCCTCGGAGGTGTGTGCCGGAAGCCTCGGAGGTGTGTGCCGAGAGGGGGGATACCTCGTGATGCTAGTTGGGGTACAAGATGCCCGGAGTGTGTGTTCCAAATGCCCGAAGGTGTGCGCCGGAGGTTCATCGCGATGCCGGGTGGGATACGAGCAATAAATTGTGGGATGCAAACATTGGTCCATGTGAAGAAAATGATGTGATCTAATTGAAATATAAAGATCGAGAATTGAATCACGCGCATGGATGTATGCATATGGCATGGCGATACATGCATGGCTGTTTAATGATGAGTGCATGGTGGAGTATGCACATTGCATAATGATATATGCATGACTGTTTAATGATGAGTGCATGGTGGAATATGCACATTGGATAATGATATATGCATGACTGTTTAATGATGAGTGCATGGTGGAATATGCACGCTGCATAATGATGATATGCACGGCTGCTTAATGATACATGTATAAGTACAAGTGCATGGTGATTTATGCACGTTGTATGATGATATGCATGGCTGTAAGGTAAGGTATGCTTGAATGCATGAATGATATGTGTTTCATTCTTGATTGTTCTGTTTGACGCATGAGTAGTTTGGTGGATCTTTACTACTGAGTGGTTGTACTCACCCCTTTTAGGGATTAACATTTCAGATTAGAAAGATGCCTTTGTTGCTAGTTGCACGTGGTACTTACTATGGCATACCTACTGATGTTGATGTGGAGTGTACGGAGCACATTTGTGTCGGTGCCCCTGGTTTAGTGTTTGTTCGAGTCCATGTTTTTGTGATGTACGATGTGGGTCGTGTTGATGGCCCGGTTATCCAGGAGTTTTTGTCTGTCCATGTCCGGCATGATGGAGTGATGTTAGGGATGTTACCGCCACCGCCGCCCGATGCACCAGATTGGGTGTGATGGCACGTATAACTATTGGGAGTTGATACTTTTTGGAGATAGCTGATGCTTGTTGATGGAAGGTTGTACATGTTTCATATAGGGTCGAGTTCTCTTTTGGGTATAGCCAAGTATAGTTAAAAATCTTGGCCTTTTTTTGTTGTATCGACCTTAATGTCCATCATGAAAATATAAATAAGAGTGAATCGGCTTTATCTTTTCTTCTAGTGCATAGTTGGTGTGCGTTGCATTATGGTTATTGGAGTAAGGGATGGTGAGACTTGTTTATGCTTCCGCTAATAAGCTGCGCTGGGACCATTTTCAAAAAGAAAAAGAAAAAAAATCTCTAGTCAAAGGGTATCAGTCTGTGAAGTTATATGAGATCGAGTAATTAAGAGAGATCACATGTGGCAACCTCAAGCGAATCAGGGGTGCCACTGCGGCTTTGATATCAAAGCAAATGGTTGTAGATGGAGTGATAAGGAGCCTCATTTGGAAATTGAGGAATATGATGACAATGCACACCATAGGGTATTAAATGGAATAATTTGTTAACCTTGAATAACGGGTGATGGGTATTCACTCGTAGATCCCTAGTAGTTTATTTTGAGTTGTCTTTAGGTACCAGTAACATGTATATGTTACTTATTTAGTAGTAGTGCTTTTAAATGGAGACAGTGAGTCTCAGATTATTCCTGAGGCAATTCTTGAAAATTGTAGGAAAGTCATGGTGCGAGCTGGAAGTGCTCATCCATTGAGGGCTGAAGCCTTTGCTGCAAGGGCTGAACCCCGAATGGAAGACATCCTGTAGGCATTGGCCAATATTGGAAATCTGATGGATAGGCAAGCATAGCAACAACATGGAGTGGAACGTCGCCCTTAAGGATTGGTGGAACAATTTCTGAAGTTGAAGCCACCTAAGTTTAATGGAATGGGAAGTCCTGAGGAGGCAGAGCATTGGATTGATGGGATAGAACAGATTTTCCGGTTGTTGGACTGCAGTGATGCTGAGAAAATAGTTTTGGCAGAGTACCAGCTGGAGGGAAATGCAAAGTTTTGGTGGAGAGCTTCGAGGGATACAATCTTTCCACCAGGTACTGATGTGAACTGGGAAGAGTTTGTGAGAGCTTTCAATAGGAAGCATTTCTCTGACTGTGCTAAAGATAAAAAGATCACTGAATTTGTTCAATTGGAACAAAGGGAGTTGACAGTGGATCAGTATGAGGCAAATTTTTTTGAATTGTCTAGGTATGCTCCCAGATTGATTGAGGATCGTGAGGAAAAAGCTAAGAGATTTTTGAAAGGATTGAGGACTAATATTAGGAAACAACTGGTGCCTTTGAATATAAGGGATTATCATGAGATTTATGAAAGGGTACAGTTAGTGGAGAAAGAGCTGGTAAGAGAGCGATCGGAGTTTAAGAGACAGCTGAGCTTTAGTGATATTAGAAGGGGTAAGAGACCCTATCCTGGTCAGGGTCAGACTTGGAATGTGAAGAAAAAGAACAATTTTGGAAATTTTGGAAGAGATAAGGATGGCCTGAATATAGGGAAAGCACCCTATCAACATGATGTTTGTTGAAGGTGTGATGGGCGGCATGGCCTAGGACCTTGCAATGGACGACCGAGATGTTATGGTTGTGGACAAGTTGGTCACCTTAAGAGAGATTGCCCACAAGAAAGGTCGCAAATGAGTTTTTACTTGGTGCAACAGGCACAGCAGAGTGTTGTTAGACTAAACCTACCAAGGAATCCTCAGAGACCACCAGCACAAGGAAGGGTGTATGCGGTCACCCAAGAGGAAGCGGAAGCTTCCAGAAATGTTATATCAGGTACGATTTTCATAAATGGCAAGAAGGCATATGCATTGTTTGACACGGGTGCTACGCATTCATTTATATTTGAATGATATAGGCAATTGAGTGAAATAGAAGCTACGCCTCTTGAGACGCCTCTTTGTGTTTCCACGCCTTTAAAGAATATGGTATTGTCTACGATGATGTGTGCAAAATGTAAGATAACTATAGAAGAGCGAGATATGGAAATAGGCTTAGTCGTAATGGCTATGTATGACTTCGATGTTATCATAAGGATGGACTGGCTCCATAAGCATAGGGCTAAGGTGGATTGCTATAGGAAAGTGATCCAGTTCATGTTGCTTGATCAGTCTAGTTTCGAATTTTTCGGAGGTCAGACAAACCCCTCTATAGTCATTATTTCGATGGTAGAAGCTTGTGAACTACTTGATGAAGGATGTCAAGGATACCTAGCAGTGGTAAGAGACCTTACTAAGAAAGAGGCTGAAATTGGTGAGATTCAAGTAGTCAGGGAATTTCAGGATGTGTTTCCTAAGGAGTTGTCTGGATTACCACCAGAGCGAGAAATTGAGTTTGAAATTGAACTAATGCCTGGAACCGGACCGATATTGAAAGCCCCATATAGGATGACCTTAGTCAAGTTGAAGGAATTGAAGGTGCAACTACAAGAGTTGCTTGACAAAGGATTCATTAGGCCAAGTGCTTCACCTTAGGGTGCACCAGTCTTGTTTGTGAAAAAGAAGGATGGGTCGATGCGTTTGTGTATTGATTATAGACAGCTGAATCAAGTAACTATAAAGAATAAGTATCATTTGCCTAGAATTGATGATTTATTTGATCAATTGTAAGGAAGTTCAGTCTTTTCTAAAATTGACCTGAGATCGGGATACCATCAGTTAAGGATTAAGAAAGAGAACATTCCTAAGACTACATTTAGGACTCATTATGGACATTATGAGTTCTTAGTTATGCCTTTTGGATTGACGAATGCACCAGTCGCATTCATGGACTTGATGAATAGAATATTTAAGCCTTATTTGGATCAGTTTGTGATTGTTTTCATTGATGATATCATGGTATATTCTAGAGGACCTGAAGAGCATGAGCAACACTTGAGCATAGTTTTGCAAGCTCTAAGAGATCATAAATTGTATGCCAAATTCAGCAAGTGTGAATTTTGGTTGGACCGGATAATATTTTTGGGACACGTGGTGTCGGGGGGAGGAAATGCAGTGGACCCGGTGAAAGTTGAGATGGTAATAAATTGGCCAAGATTGACAACACCCACTGCAACATGGAGTTTCTTAGGATTGGCTGGTTATTATAGAAGATTTATTGAAGGGTTTTCACGACTAGCAGGACCCTTAACGAAATTGACCCAAAAGAATGTAAGATTTGAATGGAGTGGGGAATGTGAAAGGAGCTTTCAGGAACTTAAAGGAAAATTAGCTTCGGCTCCAATCCTGATTATACAATCTAGGTCCGATGGTTTTACGGTATATAGTGATGCATCTCACAAAGGACTGTGATGTGTTTTGATGCAACATGGCAAGGTCATAGCCTATGCATCGAGACAATTGAAACCCCATGAGCTGAATTACCCAACGCATGATTTAGAATTGGCAGCTATAGTGTTTGCTTTGAAGATATGGAGACACTATATGTATGGAGAAAAGTTTGAAATCTATACAGATCATAAGAGCCTAAAGTATCTATTTTCACAAAAGGAATTGAACATGAGACAAAGGAGGTGGATGGAGTTACTGAAAGATTATGACTGTGAGATACGATACCATCTAGGAAAGCCAAATAAGGTGGCAGATGCGCTTAGTCGAAAGTCGGCTATGGACATGGCTAGTCTAAGAATAACATAGTGGAATCTGTTAAAGTCTATTGTGGATTTGGACTTCAAATTGGAAATGGATCGCCTTACTGGTATGCTTACTGCATTAAGGATTGAACCCAAAATTATTCAGAAAGTTAAGATCCTACAAGAATCTGACCCGGAGATTATGAAAGTAAAAGATGCAATGTCTTTAGGGAAAAGACCAGAATTTCAAGTCTCTAAAGATGGTGTGATAAGATGTCAATGACGACTTTGTGTTCCCGACAATGAATAAGTGAAGAGGGAAATTCTGTCGGAGGCACATAGGAGTAATTATAGTATTCATCCGGGAAGTACAAAGATGTACAGGAATTTGTGTCAGCAATTTTGGTGGAATGGCATGAAGAAGGATATAGCTAAGCATGTTTCTCAATGTTTAACGTGCTAACAAGTGAAGGTGGAACACCGCAAACCTACAGGACTGTCGAGACCATTGGATATACCAGAGTGGAAGTGGGAGCATGTAACGATAGACTTTGTGCAAGGACTGCCAAGGACATCAAATGGTCACAATTCAATTTTGGTGATAGTGGATCGTTTGACGAAGTCTGCTCATTTCCTAACTGTCCACGTAGACTACTCGATGAGTAAACTTGATGAGATGTATGTAAGCCAAGTAATACGCTTGCATGGTATTCCTGTAACAATCACCTCTGATCGAGACTCTAGGTTTACTTCAAATTTTTGGCGAAGTCTTCAAGATGCCTTAGGGACAAAGCTTCAATTTAGTACTGCCTTTCATCCTCAAACAGATGGACAAACAGAAATAGTGATTTAGACTCTAGAATATATGCTAAGAGCCTGTGTCATTGACTTTAAAGGAAATTGGGATGAGAATTTGCACCTTATAGAGTTCGCCTATAATAATAGTTTTCAGAAAAGTATAGGCATGGCTTCGTATGAGGCATTATATGGAAGAAGGTGTAGAACCCCCATCTGTTGGAATGAAGTAGGTGAAAGAAAACTGACAAGATCTGAGATAGTGCAAGTTACTATAGAAGTGGTCAAGATAATCAGGAAAAGACTTTAACACATCCCAGAACCAACAAAGAGACTATGCAGATAGGCATAGAAGGCCTTTAGAGTTTAATATGAGAGATCATGTATTCCTTAAAGTATCTCCAATGAAAGGAATATCTCGATTTGGAATGAAGGGTAAGTTAAGCCCTAGATTTGTTGGAGCTTTTGAGATACTTGAAAGAATAGAAGATGTAGCTTATCGTTTGGCGCTGCCTCCTAAATTGGGAAATTTACATGATGTGTTTCATGTGTCGATGCTGAGAAAGTACCAGCCGGATCCTGGTCACATACTCGATCATGAAGCCATCAAAGTAGATGAGAAAGTGAGGTACATCAAAGAGCCTGTGCAAGTATTGGATCGAAAGGAGCAAGTTCTTAGGACCAAGAAAATCCCGTTAGTAAAGATATTGTGGCGACATCATGATGTGGAAGAAGCCACATGGGAGAGTGAGGAATCGATGAAGGAAAAGTATCCTTACTTATTTCAAGAGATATAAGTGATGTCTAATTTCGATGACGAAATTCTCTAAGGAGGGGAGAATTGTGGCATCCCAAAATCTCATGGCAATCTCTAGAAGCATTAAAGTCTATGAATAGGTGATGGAAGTACCATCAAGTTATATTGTAGCCATATGATCCCTAATTTGCAATGAGATTTATGGCCAAGCTTTTAATGGATAATTATTTGATAGGAAAGAAAATTCTATCATAGGCCATGTGTGTTATAAATTGAAATTTATGGATTTATGACTACAAGTTTTATGGCCATATTATTTTTGTAAGTTAGGAATTTATTTAAGTGGAGGAAATTAGTAGATAATTAAAGTGGAACTGGGCCGAAATTCTTAGGCCAAGCTGGCCCAAAAACCCAGCCCACGATCACCCACCATTCGGCCATATGGGCCCGGCCCGCGAAGCCCAATGGAGAGGAAGAGCTGCCGTCAGCCATGCTAGCCCAAGCCCAGCCGAATTGAAGCTCATCTTGCATGGAAAATGCCAAGTGTTCCTTCCTAGTTGCCAAGTGTAGCAAGCCATGCATAATCTAATGATGGCTAATGATGAAGGGAAGAAATTAGGGGGGAATAGGGGGCAAATGAGGCGAGGAAAGGGAGAAAAGAGAGTGTGTCGTCCGAGAGAGAGAGAGGAGAGAAGAGAAAAGGAAAGGAAAGGAAGAAAGGAAGAGAGAAAGGAGAGGCCGTGCATGCGAGAGGAAGGTGGAGGACTGTCCGCCGATCGTCCGCCTAGCTCGCCGCCGTTCGTTCGCCGCTTTGCCCGCCGTTCGTCGCTGTTTTGTGCTTAAGTTTGAGGCAAGTATAGTCCTAAAACCTACCCTTTGCTTGCTGTAATGTGTGTGTAGAAAATGGTGAATTTTGGTTGTGGTGGAAGTGATGAAAGGTCGAAGCTATGGGAGAAATTCGTTGGCCTAGCATGCTGTTTCAGGAAAAACCAGTCCGACCATCCATAAGATTGTGTGCTTCATGCGACATTTTAGTTCGAATCTTGTTTCAATTTCTGGATGAAAGTTGTAGATAACATCTTGAGGAACACCATACTAAAATTTGAGGCAAAACGAACAAGTATTGGTTAGTGAAATGATTTTTCTTTGGAGAAATTAGATCTGGAATTTGTTGTGCTGACTTTTAATGATTTCGTGGTTTTAAAGTAGCTTTCTTGTGAAAATATTACTTTGATCTCTTAATGAAAGTTGTAGTGTACTTCTTGAGGTAGAACATATCAAAAATTTATAGGAAATGAATAAAAATAGGTCGGTGAAATCGTTGTTCTTTGAAGAAACTGGATCTGGGGAAAACGCTACCTCGACCTAGTATGATCTCGTGGTTTTTATAAAATCATACAGTTAAAATTTGATTGTGTGTCATTAATTAAACTTGTAGGTAATATTCTGAGGAATAATATACTGAAAATTTAGAAGAAACGAACTTATGTAGGTTGGTGAAATGAGTTTCCTTTGAAAGAAGACAATCTGGAAAAAAAAACGACACCGAGAACAGGGGGAAATAATCATGTATATCTATTAATATAGAACGATTTGGGTTTCAATTTCTGCATGAGATATTTACCTTCAGGACTTTTCTATAACATGTCAAAATTTCATAATTTTTGGAGTTCATTTGGGTATTTAATTTAAATTTCTTCCGAAATTGTGCAAGTTGAAATATTGAAGTTTTGAAAATTGTGATGCATGGACCATACTGTTTTGTGTGAGATTCTTTTGGTATGGTGTTATTCATGAGATATCCGCCTTTAGGTCTTTTCTATAATGTGTCAAGTTTTCAGAATTTATTAATACCATTTTCTAATTTTTCTAGAGTTTTAACTAGAGGAATCCATTCTGATTTATCTGAAAAATTTATGTGTTTTGAAAAATAAATGAATTTATCCATCTAATGTAATACTTTGAGTAGTCGATTTTGCTGCATATGTGATGACATATGGCATGTTATATAGCATGAAAAGTTAGTTGAGACCCTTGATATTATTGCATCGAATGCCATGTTTAAATTGAGATACATGTGTGAATATAAATTGAGAAAATAACGACACCGTCGGAGGTGTGAGCCGACGATGTCCCGGGAGTGTCGGGATGGCCGGAGTGTGTGTGTCAGAAGCCTCGGAGGTGTGTGCCGGGGCGGATACCTCGTGATGCTAGTTGGGGCACGAGATGCTCGAAGTGTGTGTGCCGGATGCCCGGAGTGTGTGCCGGATGTTCCTCGTGATGCCATGTGGGATGCGAGCGATAAATTGTGTAATGCAAACATTGGTCCCTGGGAAGAAAATGATGTGATCTAATTGAAATATAAAGATCGAGAATTGAATCACGCGCATGGATGTGTGCATATGGCATGGTGATACATGCATGGCTATTTAATGATGAGTGCATGGTGGAATATGCACATTGCATAATGATATATGCATGACTGTTTAATGATGAGTGCATGGTGGAATATGCACGCTGCATAATGATGATATGCACGGCTGCTTGATGATACATGTATAAGTATAAGTGCATGGTGATTTATGCATGTTGCATGATGATATGCATGGTTGTAAGTTAAGGTATGCTTGAATGCATGAATGATATGTGTTTTATTCTTGATTGTTTTGTTTGACGCATTTTGTAGTTTGGTGGATCTTTACTACTAAGTGGTTGTACTCACTGCTTTTGGGGATTAACATTTCAGATTATAAAGATGCCTTTGCTGCCAGTTGCATGCGGTACTTACTATGGCATACCTACTGATGTTGATGTGGAGTGTATGGAGCACATATGTGTTGGTGCCCCTGGTTTAGTGTTTGTTCGAGTCCGTGTTTTGGTGATATATGATGTGAGTAGTGCTGATGGCCCGGTTATCCAGGGGTTTTTGTCTGTCCATGTCCGGCATGATGGAGTGATGTTAGGGATGTTACCGCCGCCACCGCCCGATGCACCGGATTGGGTGTGATGGCACGTATAGCTGTTGGGAGCTGACACTTTTTGGACATAGCCGACGTTTGTTGATGGAAGGTTGTACATGTTTCGTATAGGGTCGAGTTCTCTTTTGGGTATAGCCAAGTATAGTTAAAAATCTTGGCTTTTCTTTTTTTGTGAAAATATAAATAAGAGTGAATCGGCTTTATCTTTTCTTATGGTGCGTAGTAGGTGTGCATTGCATTATGGTTATTGGAGTAAGGGATGGTGAGACTTGTTTATGCTTCCACTAATAAGCTGCGTTGGGACCCTTTTCAAAAAAAAAAAAATCTCTTGTCAAAGGGTATCAGTCTGTGAAGTTATATGAGATCGAGTAATTAAGAGAGATCACCTGTGGCGACCTCAAGCGAATTGGGGGTGCCACAATCTTGCTCCATAAGATTGTGATTAATTGTCTCAGACCCAAATCCACATCAAAGACTAATGTTTTAAATTCTGAAGCAAAGTTGATGCATGCCATCAACATTGGTTTCAAGGTCTCTATGCCCACACAATTATGTTTCACATGTATAGAACAGTGGTAAAGAACAAGGGACAACTCCCTTACTTTGCTCTTATTATTCGCTTGTTCAGACATCTTATCATTCAGCCTCCCAAAATTCTATGTGTTCGAACCATTGATCCAATGGTGGTGAGACTGAGGATGGTCTCAAAGATGCGGCTGAATGAGCTAAACAAGGCTTTAGAAAGATTGAAGGAGAAGACCCCTGTCAAGGCATGGCAAGACTCCGCGGTTGCAAAGAGGAAAGGCAAAGAACCCGTGACAGCACCATCTAAGAGGAGAAGGGCACTCATCTTCTAGGAAGAAGAAAATGAAGATGACATTCCACTCTCTACTTTTGCCTCAAAGAATTTATAGAGTTTTGTTCCAGAGACAGAGGATTGAGAGAATCGAGATAGAGAGGAAACAGAGCAGAAAAATGAAGAGAGAGAAGAAGAAGAAGATGAAGAAGAAGAAGAAGAAGAAGAAGAAGGAGGAGGAGGAGGAGGAGGAAAAGAAGAAGAAGAGGGAAGAAGAGAACAAGCAGAAGGAGAGGGTCATGATGATTCTCTTGCAGAGGAGGAAGGACAAGATCATTGTGCTATTGAAGAGGAAGAGCAAGAAGAGTATTTTTCTCCACCTGAAGGCACTGCGACAGGGGGAGTTGCCGATAAAAGAGATACTCCTTCACTTGCTTTTACTAGTGATGATGTTAGTCGTTCTCCTGACCGATCCAGAGGATGTGTATGCCTCTCAATTTCCTGAAGCTGGTAATGAGGCTTCATCTCCAAGTCTGGATGTTCGTGCTGACATTCCATCATCTACCAACACTCCTCAAACTGATCATGCAGAAGCTAGCACTCAAACTGATAATTCAGTAGACTTTAAAAGACTGCTTGAACTTCTTCTAGAGATCAAAGGTCAGGTTTATGCCTTAGGATGTGAATTTCAGACCATGTAGAACGTTCATCAAGCCACTTCAGTTTCTTTGCACGACCAAGTTCAAGCCCTTAATCTTCAAGTTCAAGCAAACGCAAAGGGTGAGGATATAACGCAACTGAATGAGGATCTACGGAAGTTGGAGGAGACTGTCAAGTCTATGGAGGATTTCCAACTCATTCGCATCCCAAGACAATCTTAATTTTATCCATTTCTCTTTATATTCTCCACTTTTTGCTGTTGACAAAAATGGGGAGAAGTTGACACAGATTTGACTTTGACTTTGATTGGTCACTTTGATTGGTTTTAATTTTTGGACTTATCTTCTATTTGGGGGATAAGTATACTAATGGTGCCATAAGTTGTGTACGACGCTCACTTTGGTGCCAAAAGTTTCCATCGGATCACTTAAATGCCAAAAAATTTGAAAAACGCTCACTTTTGTGCCAACGTCGACGAAATTGGCCGGAAATTCGACATGGCCTTTTTTTATTAATTTTTGACGCCGACGTGGCTCATCGGAAAGTTGAGTCAGCATCCAAACACCAAAACGACGCCGTTTGGCATCTTTCCCCCAACTTTGAAACCCTAATCCCCAAATTGAGAGAGAGGGAAGGCTCGTCTTCGTGTCTTCTTCTTCCTCAAAGACCCACACCAGCAACGGCACCGGCACGGCACCAACAACAGCACCGGCAGCACACCAGCAACGACACCAGCAACGTACCAGCAGTAGCAGCGCACCAGCAGCCCCTTCAACGCATCTTCTTCCTCCTCCTCCTCCGCCCTCGCCTTCGATTTTTCCTGCAACAATTTCAGTCTCTCCTCGCTCACCTGGTCAAGCAACTACAATGGTGGGTGAGTGACGGTGGCCGAGCAGCGACGGTGGCCGAGCGACGGCGGGTGAACGACAGTGGCCGAGCGGCGAAAACCCTAATTTTTCCCCATGTGAGCTAAACGGCGTCGTTTCCATGAAGCCATCCATGTAGGATAGCAAAACAATGTCATTTTCTTAAGGAGGACCGAAAACGACGTCATTTAAAGGCCTATCGATTTTTTTTTTTAAATCATTTTGGTCGGAATCTTTCGCCGGTGGCCGGAATCTTTCGCCGGTGGCACCAAAGTGAGCGTTTTTCCTCCGATTTGGCACTTAAGTGATCCGACAGAAACTTTTGGCACCAAAGTGAGCGTCGTACACAACTTACGGCACCATTAGTGTACTTATCCCTCTGTTTGGACTGGTTTGGACTGATTGATTATGGTCTTTTGATGCTTGTAGAATCTTAAGCTATGTTAATAATTATGGTAAAGATAGCTATTCTTATAGGACTAACACGTTTTCTGTGGTTGCAGAATTGCTATTATCCTTATCCTAATCTACTTATCTTTTATGAGATATCTTGGTTTGCTTAAGTGTTGTCTTGCAGGTCAAAAATATCCAAATCTGTGGGAAAGTTTTGCACCATCAAAAAGGGGGAGATTGTTGGAGAAAACTTCCTTAGTTGTTTTGAAGTTGACAAAACGTTTCCATCAGTCTAGTGTAAAGACTTGCAGACTCATCGTCAAAGTCTGAAGACCTCCAAACTCAAGATTTAAAGTCTGCCCTCATTGACAGTTTCCAGACCGACGAAGAAAAATACTATCCGTTGAAGAAGACTTATTCAAATGCGAGTATATCTTTAAGGATTTGATTTGTATGGTTGAAGAAGATCTCACGGTTGGAGATGCATCTCAAGATGAATTATTCTTATTGAAATTAATTTGAATAATTAGATTGATTGATTGGCAAAGTATACTTAGAAGGTTCTACTTATGGAAACCTAGATCCTGATTGTATGGGCGAGCAGGATTAGTGGGCTATCATCACATTCCTTAAATAACTCGAGATCTCCCTAATTGATTCTGTCCAATGGGTTGATTGGAAGAACTCTTTTGGAAGGTGCCAACATTTATGAAGGCATAGAGGAGTATATAAGGAAGACGTTCAAGTTATTCGAGTGTGCGCGTGATAGAAAAATTCCAAAGTCTAAGCTTCTTGTTCTTTGCTGTTTCAATTGTTGAGCTTAAATTGTACTCAAAAGAGATATTATATACTTGTGAGACCTTGAGGAAGTCTAGTAGAATCTCTACACTGTGGAAACAAGGACGTGAGACTATAAAATCTCTTTTGGTTCGTAGTGGAATCCAACCAGTGGGCTGTCAGTGCGGGAGAGTGAACGTAAGCTTGGACTAAGCCGAACCACTATAAACCTTGTGTTTTGATTCTCTATCCCTAAGTCTCTTTACTTTAATTCGTGGGTTTATTTAACTGTTTATAGTCTTTTATACCTATAGTCTGTTATTCTTAGAAGCTAATTTATTATGTTTAAGTTTCGCAAAAATTTCCATGATCACCTATTCACCCCCCTCTAGGTGCTCTTCTAGCCCTATCAAAAACAACATTAGTTTACGGAACACACCTCACCAAACGACGAAGGAATCTACACTGTATAGGTTAGTAGATATTAACTTGCCTCGGGTCCTATGACACTGGCGGCAAGTGAACCGTGAGCTTCGAGCTACGGTTGAGGCGAGATGGATTGTGAGCTATGGCTGCGGTGCAGTCGAAGCGAGCTGGACGGCAAGCTGCGATCTGCGGTCTCCTCGGGTCGGTAACAGCTGACGAGCGATGGTGAGGGAAGCTGGTGGCGTTGATGGCCGGCTGGACAGGGCTGTGGACAATTCCACATTGGTAAGGGAGGCCGGGGCGCGGCGGTCAACGGTGGCTAAGCGCGCGGGCGAGGGGCAAGATAGTAAAACAGTGAGAATTCTCAGTCAAATTCACGAGGGAGCGTCGAGCAAATGGGCCGATCGGAACTTCATTGGAAGAAGGAGAGCTGTTTCCCTCTTCTACGGCTGCTTTTTTGACAATACAAGTCAACAATCCTTGCACTCTTGCAGCTACTCGCGCGAAGGACAGGTGGGGATGTCGTGGCCACCATCCGAACCTTCCCTTGCCAGCTCAAGAGTCATGCTGCATGTCTTCAGCAGGTTGACACCTCTGGCGGGCTACTTGACCGAAGAAAGACAGCTCGCCTCCTTCGAGCAATTGACGTGGCGGCAATGGTCAACTTCCTCTAATTGTTGACCCCCGAAGAGGAGAACATGCACGGAGCATCTCGGTTTCACGGTCCTCATTCGTGTGGGCCATATACGTGGGCTTCACATTGCTGCATGGAGGGGAATTTTACGTGGCTGCTCCTTCGGTCAACATTTCCTCTTTTGTTGACCCCTATGGACGTGAGCGTGACCTTCGCCAGCATTGTCAAAGCCTTTATTTCACTTTTTGCCGTTCAGCTGTGGAGAACCGGCCTTGATTTTGCATGGTCTTGCACGCGAATGCATGGTCTAATTGACTGAAGTTTCGGAAGTCTACGTCTCCGTGTGTATGAAAAGCTCACTTGGTAAGATATCAATGCCGAAGATGTTAGCCTCACGAGCGAATGTGACAAAACATAATGTTTCGTTACGGCGAATGTGGTGATGAAACAGCAGCCAAAAGTGGCGCCAACGATGTAGTCCGACGAAAAATTTATCGACTCGTCACAAGCCGTTACGTATTCGAGGTCCGGCGAAATCCAAATGTCACAATTCTCCTCTCCTTAGAGAATTTCGTCCTCGAAATTGAACGTCTCTTACGTTTCATTGAAAAGTGAAGTACCTTTGCCTCATCTCCTTTTCACTTTCCCATGTAGTTCTTCCATATTGTGGCGTCGCCCTAAGATCTTAACTATCGGAATTTTCTTCATTCGGAGAACTTGTTCCTTCTGATCTAGTACCTAGATCGGTTCTTCCATGCACTTCACTTGCTCATTCACTTTGATGGCTTCATGATCAAGTATGTGATCAGGGTTGGGTTGATACTTCCTTAGCATAGACATATGGAAAATGTCAAGTAGATTTGTCAGCTTGGGAGGTAATGCTAGCCGACGGGCTACATCCCCTACCTTTTCGAGAATCTCGAAAGGTCCGACAAATCTAAAGCTTAACTTACCCTTTATCTTGAATTGCGATATTCTCTTCATCAGTGATACCTTTAGGAATACGTGATCTCTTATGCCAAATTCTAAGGGTCTTCTACGCTTATCCGTGTAGCTTTTCTTTCACCCACTTCATTCCAGAAAACAGGAATTTTACAAGCTTAACTATGCTTTCGTTGCGCCACTTTAATAAAATTATCCCAAAAACACTGCCCTTCCAGTTCAGTTCATAATTCGGTTCATTACTGCCTCCCTTTTGCCATCCTAGAAGCCTGCTAGGAGCCGCTCCTTACTCAAGCAATCTAGCCTTGGCGTCCATTGCCCGCCCTCATCGGACCGGGTCATTACAGGTCCACCAGCTTTCGCCTGGTTCGAACGCGAACTACACATCTACTGGAGGGGTCTCATTTCGATAGGGACTAACTTACAAAGATCTTATCTGTTTGGCCTATCTCATACCAAGCCTCACGATTTTATTCTTTGGTGCACGGGTAATCACTATCCAAGGAGATCATCCATCTTAGTCCGTTGCTTATGAAGCCAGTCCATTCCTACGATGACATCAAAGTCGTACATAACTATCATTACAAAGTCCATTTCCAGATTTTGTCCCCCTATGGTTATCTTACACTTCTCACATACTAATGTGGACAACACCATGCTCTTCAGTGGTGTAGAAATACGAAGAGGCCTATCTAAAGATTTGGTTCCTATTTCTCCAAATCGTCTATATCTCTCATACACAAATGAATACGTGTCACTTGTGTCAAATAACGCATATGCCTTTTGCCATTGATAGAAATCATACCTGAGATAACGTTTTTGGAAGCTTCCGCTTCCTCTTGGGTGATCGCGCACGCCCTTCCTTATGTCGGTGGTCTCTACGATTTCCCTTGTGGAGGTGGTCCACCTAAATGTCGTTGCTTTTGTTGCACCGAGCTGACATACAGTTGCGATCCTCCTTGTGGACAATCTCTCCTAAAGTGACCTCTCTGGCCATAAACAAAACACCTCGGTTGATCGTTGTAGGTTGCTGGTCCATGTGGTCTACCAGACCTTTGACAAGAATTATTTTGATATGTCACTTTACCTAGAGCCTGACCACTCTTGGTCTTTTCGAAATTTCCAAAATTTTGCTTCTTCTTAAATCCCTAGGTAGCTCTTGATTTGAATAGTGTCTCTTACCTTGTCGATTATTGTCACACCTCGATCCTCGAGCGCGCGCCGATCTCTCACCTGGTCGATTAATAGCGACATCCCAGAACGCATCGCTGACCCTTTCATTTTAATAAGCATGCGGAAGCATATAAATAATCATCAGACAATAAAACAATAGGATAGAAAAGTAGGGCCAATTTTTCACAAAAGACTTTTTTATAAACACACCAGTTTATACATAGAAACCTACAAAAAGGAATCAGCTTTCAACAAAAGAGAAATGTCCTAGGACTAACTAGTCGGACATGCTCGCTGATTCTCCAGGCTTCACCTTCTGAACTTCGGGCCTCGGGTCCCCCACTGCTTTCAATTAGGGGCCTAAAAATGGTTATACAATAACCAATGAGACAATGTCTCAGCAAGTTTTACCCTCTAAGATTCGATTAGAAAGCTAATATGATCTAAAGGCTACCTAAGCACAACACAAGTCAGAAGACTTACCTTGGCCTCAGTTCCTTCTGCAAATCAGTAACATTTATAGATACCTCAAATCACATCAACTACTCAATTCATAACATCAGATCAAATCATTGATCAATCGACGTAGTTGATTAATTGTCACCACGACCTCTCCCTGGTCGGTACATTCAATACCATCTATTCTCCAAGATTGCATATCTAGTCACCGAGCCCATGTGCATTCTCCAGGATGACATACCTAGCCATCGAGCCCACGTGCATTCTCCAAGATGACATACCTAATCACTGAGCCCACGTGCATTATCCAAGATGACATACCCAGTCACTGAACCCACGTGCATTCTCCAAGATGATATATCGAATCACTGAGCCAACAAAATATAATGTCTTTCTCTGAGGTGACATCCTTAGTCATCGAGTCGACGTAATACGGCATTTTTTCTCACATTTTATCATACCCGATAAAATAACCGTGTGTGGGAACACGATTGGCCTTAGCCAAAATATAATAATTTCACTTTTGATTCTCCCACTTCTTTCAATAGTCCAAAAATAGATTTTTTGCGCTGTAGACCGACGCCCTGTAATTTTTCCATTAATTACCAAAATTTATTAATTTAGGAATAAAATCCTAAACTCACAATTAATTCAATTTAGCACAAATTAAAGCACAAATAAATAAACAGACTACACCACGATAATCAACATAAAATTCCAGCCGTTGGCTATCCCAGCCTAATTTCCAAAATATAAATAATTAATTAAATAATTACAAAAAATATTAAATAAATGCCAATAAATCCAACTTAGGCCCGTAATGCCTAATTGGACGCCAAAACGAACCAGGAAAAATTCCAAGGTTTGTTAAATAAACACTAGGACATGTTTACTCGCTAATTGCACTAACCATTTGCCTAACATGCATCGATAAGGCACTAAATTAATTGCTCTACTATAATCTATCCACCTAATCATACTTAATTAAATCTAATCAACCCCTAAGTATCATTAGCCTACTAAGCAGGGTTTAGTGAGTAAAACTCATTTGTTTCGCAAGACGGTCAATGCAAAATGACGGGAATGTCGCGGGGGACGATTAACTCCAAGGCAGGCCTAGCAACCGAGGTCCGGAACCACCTCAAAATGGGCCTAAACCACCTCTGGAAACCCACTTTACTGCTCTCTATTTTGGGCTGCAAACAAAGAAAACAAAAGGCTGAACAAGGCGAGCAAGACCGTGAAGGCTTCGGCAGCTTGGAGGGGCTATGGCGGTGGCTTGGAGGGGCTATGGCAGTGGCTTGGAGGGGCTATGGCAGCGGCTCATGGCAGCGGCAGGGGTTCCGACTGAGCTCAACAAAGCTCAAAACAATGGCCTAGAAGTAGGGACAGAGGCAGAGACGTGGCAGGAGGCGAAGGCTGGGCGGACGTGCGCGAGCAGCACTTGCGGGCGGTGGCATGCGTGGACGGCAACGGGCGCCGGCGCTGTTAGCTGCTGGCTTCAACTGGCCTTCTACTAGTCTCCTTTGGTTGCTGTGGTTTTCGAAAATGGCAAATGGAGGGGAGGAAGAGTGGTGGACGGCAACTTGGAGAGGAAGGGAGAGATAAGAGGGAACAAGAGGGGGCCACAAGCCAATTTTTCCAATCTTTGGTCCCCATTGACCATCCTTAGCCACCAGCACTTCCTTGGCCTCCATTAGGCCACCAATGCTCATCCCACAACCTTTGAAATGGTCCCAAATCATGGGCATAGGGGGGAGCTACGAATTTGCTAAGTTTCTCCCTCAATTGCACTCTTATTCACACTTGATTAAATCTCAATTGACCATCATAAATTCAATTGGCACCTCAATTATCAAATTAGTATTTTTCCTCACGAATTGATCCCACTTGCTTTCCAATTGCGCGATCAAAAACGATTCTAGCCTTTTTCTGGACAAAAATGGCCCTAGGACGACTTTTTCCAAAAAAGTCTTGGGTTACTAAAAAATCTTTGAGACTGAGTCGACGTTCCTAGAATTTATTGTTACATGACCAAATCTTCAATTTCTAAAAACGGACTCAAATTCGTGGTTAATTTCCATTCGGCGAGATTTTAGCATGACCTAGGCTATGGGGTAGTTTTTAGAATTTTTTTATTGCAAATGACCCGTGGTCGATTTTTTTCTTGCCACAATGAACCCATACCATTGAGGGGACCTAAACTTAGAACCAGGGAGGACGAAGTCAATTTTCTGCAGGTACACCTTCCCACAGTGGGCGAACAACTCCCGTTCAAGCCATTCAGGGACAGTCTTTTAGCAGAAAACCACTATGCCCTTTAGTTTAGAGCCTAGAGACACTCAGATAGAACTAGGATGGTAACATTTCTAACTATCCGAGCTACATTTCTCAAAGAATCCTATAAGGCTGGAGAAGAAGAGAAATTTAGAAAGCCATGGAGAGTTTTCACAAAACACTCACTTTACTTCAAAAGACTGCCTAACACATTATATCTTCCTCACCTTTTATAGGCAATTAGAGGTCACACACAAAACAAAGACCAAGCTCACGAGTCCTAGAACAAATAGAGGCTCCGGAAATTTCAAAAATTTCCGATGGAGAATTATTTGCACGGTATGAATAGTGACAATGAACAGTGATTTCTCTAGCCTACTGCTACAGTAAAAATGAACGGTAACTTGCTACAGCGATCTTGCACGGACAGTGGTCTTGTTTATTCAGTAGTCTCGTCCATCACAAGCATTATAGTCGTAGTCTGAGTCATCTGAACTATGCAATGCCACAAGACTTTCTTCATATTTTTGCTCAAGTGCTGCAAGTGTATCTTGTGAGAGAATTTGGTTTGATGAAGATGCTTCCTCTTGATTCAGAAAAAAGCCTATAGTGTTGCCAGGAATGTTTGGCTGATGCTAGTTGGATGGCTGAGCATAGTAAGATGTGTCCATGTCTTGAGATAAGGACAAAGGTCCTTGATCATAGGGGTCTTGGGAAAGAGGACCTCCCCATTTAGTATAGGAGTCTTGAGAGGTTTGTGCAATATTATATGTGTCTGCTATTTCATGCTCCTGTGATGATGTAGCTTGTCTAAATTCCTCAAGTGCTTCCTTGGCTTCTGGTGCTAGGCTATAATGATCCCATGCAGTTGGTACATTATAATTCCATGCATCTTCATGAATGGTTTTATTTTCTTGGCATAAACCCTTTGGAGTTCTTGGTACTGGTGCTCACAGCAACCAACAGGTCTTGGATAGGACTTATGAATTCAAGCTTCTACACTATGCGGTAGAGGTTTATAGGATGAGGTACCTATACTTAGGGGGGCATTGATAATGCTGCCATTATTTGTTAAAAAAGCCCATGGCCTCCGAAAAAACAAAATGGTATAGACCTCAGGGTTTGGTTGTGTGGTTCTTAGTTCTTTTTGCAACATATATTTCTAGTGAGTAGGAGGATAAAACCAATCAAGAAAATCTAAGAGGTTTTTGTCACTCTCCTTTTCAATGTTTCCTCTACCGAGTCCAAATATCCTGGTGAGATTGGCAATGAATCTTCTGGTTGGAATTTCAATAGCTATTAAGTATTGATTGGTTAAGTACCATAATAACCATCGAAGTTGGTCAGGAAAATCATCTTCCTTCCATATAAGAGGATGTATGAACGGATAGTTTGCATTTAATCCAAAATGATAAAGAATCGAACCTCCATTGAGTTTGAACAGGTCTGTGTGGCACTGCCACATGAGTTTTTCCAGATTTTCAGTGAGACTATTATTATAGATTTGTTCAATAATCTCCTGGGGGTATTGCCAGCTTTGCCAGTCTTTGATCTTCTCAATCTTGTACTTTTCATTGTGATGAAGAGTATGGAAAGCATGCCTCATGATATACATGTTGGTTTCTGCTGCCGGTGCTTTTGGTCTTGACAAGAAATCAACAAGCACATTTTTCTTCTCGGCAATGTGTTTAGTTTCAAAGGAGTAGTTTGAAAACCATTCAGCCCATTGAAGCAGCTGAGAATTTGGAACCTGCTTCTGTTCGAATTTGGTCATCTGAGGGAAAGATGCCATATCCAATTCGACCAGGAAGTGATGGCCAATGAGATCGAATTCAAACTTTTTTATCCCATTTTTTACCACCAAAATTTCTTTCAAAGTGGAATGATAATGCATTTCAGCTTGGGAAAATTTTCCACTTTTGTAGGCACACATATGCGTCTTACTATCAATTTCTTCGAATAGGATGGCGGCCCAATATTCATCACTAGCGTCAGTCTGGAGAATTCTCTTCCCTCTTGATGGGATTTGTAATGGAGGAAAAGTATGCATAATCTCCTTGAGTTCAGTGACTGCTTTCGTTTGAGATTTTCCCTAAGGTGGGGGATTCTTTTTCAGCATTGTCTGCAATGGGATCAGCAGCTTTGCAAGATTTTGAACAAAATTTCTTAGATAATTAATTATCCCAAAAAATTGCTGAACTTGCTTTGTTGTGAAGTTTTCTTTGGGAAATTTCAACAATTCCTGAGTAATGTGTAGCCCTAGATAGTATGTTCCTTTGTTAAGGTGCATACCAAGAAATTCAATTTCTGTCTAGGCGATGTTCATCTTTCTTTGGGAAAGCATGATTGCATGCTTTTTCACAATTTCAGCAAACTGCTCAAGAAGTTGGCAGTGTGATTGTTCATCAAGACTGTAGAGCAGGATGTCGTTAATATATACTACTGCACTCGACAGGATTGGTTGGAAAATTCGGCACATGGCCTTTTGAAAGAGGGATGGTGCAACCTTTAGACCAAAAGGAAGAACTTTCCATTAGAAATGTTTGTTCGGGATACAGAACCTTGTCTTGGGTCTGTTTTCAGGATGAATGCCCAATTGCCAAAATCCGACTTTGAGATCGAATTTGGAGTAGATATAGGCCTTGGATAATCCAACAAAGAGGGAGTTTCTAGAGAGTAAAGGGAATTTATCATCTTGGAGGAAAAGATTAAGAGGCTGGTAATTAATTACCAATCTCATTTTTCCTCTGTTTTGCTCGACATGCTTGTTGATATAAAAGGCTTCACAAGCCCATTAAGAATGTGAAATCTCAATAAGGCCTTGTTGCAGCAGTTCCGAGCATTCCTTTTAAGCTAAAACCAGATGTTTTGGATTCATTCCCATATGACTCGCCTTGATTGGATTGATATCTTCATTCTTCTTGAAAGGAAGGTGAACAAAGAATTCCGGATTTCCAATAAAGGATGGGAACACTTCTGAGCAAATTCATAATGAGATTCCGAACAAGTTTCCAACAACTTTTGCATAATCGGATCTAATAGACTCATTTAAATGGAAAAAAGTCTTTGAATATTAATGAATTCATAAAATTGATCTTTATACTTGAGACCTTTTCCAGGAATGATGCGAAGTTGAAAAATTTGAGTCATGATATCCCAATCGATGATTAAATCTTTATTGGGATCGAGCTTGAAATATCGAACACAGGAAGTCCAATATTCTTCAGAAAAAACTTTAGTATCTAAAATTGAAGAACTTGTTCTAGTGTCTATGAGAGCAATGACAGTGATAGGCTTGGCAAACTTTTAATTGAAGATTTTTATAAGGAAATGAGGACAATGAATTTGGCTTGAAAATATGTCAGTGCTTTGTTCTGAAGAGGTGAGAGATATGTGAAAAATATCTTCAGGATTTGAATCTAAATCAGTTTCACTAGGAGTTTGGTATCAAGAAATGACACAAAAAAGTTTGTTCAGATGGTTCCTCATCTGCAAAAAATAAAGATTCAATATCATCATTTTCAAGCGAAATACTAGTTTTATTCTCTATATGATGTATCAAATAGTTCTGACCATTTTTTGCTTAGGGACAATTTTTGACAAAATGTCCTTTCTGATTGCAAATGAAGTATCGATTTGATTTTTTGTGGCCTGAGTGATCTTTCCTTTTACGTAGATATCGCCATTTCTTCTTCCTTCGGAAATGCTTAGAGTCATGCCTAGATTTCTTTATCTAGAGCTTCTTGAAGTGCTTCTTTTTTCTAGAAGATTTGCCACAAGATCCATCACAGTCTTTCTTAGAGCATTTGATCTTTAGCTTTTGGCGAGAACATGTTGCGTCAAGTTCTCTGTTATCGTTGACATAAGTCTAGATCATATGGTGTTTGATACATAATTCTTCAAGGCACAAATGGATTTCTTGTTGGATTTCTCCCAATGGAATATCCTGAATCCTTCTTTGTTTGGTGAGAAAAGTTCTCTCTACCTATTGGGATAATTCTCTAGGGATAGAAGTTAGGAAGACGTGCTTTAGATTTGCATTAGCTCCAATTTGATAGAAGAGCTTAAGCATTTCACGATAATGCTTATCAAGATGTTTTTTTCTGAAGAGAGCAGCATATTCTTTCAAAAAATTCTCTCCTTTTAAGTTCCACCAGATCAACAGGTTTTCCCACAATGAAATGATATAGGAGGGTAATGGCATGACCGAAATTAGGTGAGAGTAAAAAGTGAAGCTGATCTTGTTCTGACACAGATTGCCTCCAATGTTTGAGGCTACCTGTAAACCTCGTGACAAAACCAAAAAGGACATCATACTTGTCCTGATTGGTAAGAACCTAGGCATCTAAGCAAGTATTAAATTCCTCAAGTCGTTCTGGCCATTTGTGATAGGGAATATCATCAATGGTAAAAAACTGTTTTGATGCAATAGACACAGGTTGGGAGGAATTATTTGGCTGAACAACCTCTGGTGACTAGATATGCCTCTGACTCATGTTGTGCTTAGGCAGCCTTTAAGGCATATTTGCTTCCTAATCGGGTCTTAGGGGATAGAACTTATTGAGACATTGTCTCACTGGTTATTGTATAACCATTTTCAGGCCCCTAGTTGATAGCGGTGGGGGACCTGAGGCCCGAAGTTCAGAAGGTGAAGCCCGGAGAATCGACGAGCATGTCCGTCTAGTTAGTCCTAAGACATTTCTCTTTTGTTGAAAGCCAATTCCTTTTTGTAGGCTTTTGTGTATAAACTTGTGTGTTTATAAAAAGGTCTTTTGTGAAAAATTGGCCATACTTTTCTTTCACATTGTTTTATTGTCTGGGGATTATTTATATGCTTCCGCATGCGTATTAAAATGAAAGGGTTGGCAATGCTTCTTGGGACGTCATTATTAATCGACCAAGTGAGGGATCGGCGCGCTCGAGGATCGAGGCGTGACAATAATTGAGAGGGTAAGAGACCTTATTCAAACCAAGAGCTACCTAGGGATTTAAGACGAAGCGAAATTTTGGAAATTTCGAAAAGACCAAGAGTGGTTAGGCTCTAGGTAGACCACATGGACCAGGAACTTGCAACGATCAATTGAGGTGTTTTGGTTGTGGGCAGAGAGGTCACTTTAGGAGAGATTCTCCATAAGGAGGATCGCAACCAAATGTCAGCTCGGTGCAACAAACGCAACAACGTGTAGGTGGACCTCCTCCACAATGGAAATCACAGAGATAAGGAAGGGCGTGCGGATCACCCAAGAGGAAGCGGAAGCTTCCAAAAATGTTATCTCAAGTATGATTTCTATTAATGGCAAAAAGGCATATGCGTTATTTGACAGAAGTGACACGTATTCATTTGTGTTTGAGAGATATAGACGATTTGGAGAAATAGGAACCAAATGTTTAGATATGCCTCTTCATATTTCTACACCGCTGAAGAGCATGGTGTTCTCCACATTAGTAAGTGAGAAGTCTAAGATAACCATAAGGGGACAAAATCTGGAAATGGACTTGGTAATGATAGTTATGTACGACTTTGACGTCATGGACTGGCTTTGTAAGCAACGGACTAAGATGGATGATCTCCTGGGATAGTGATTACCCGTGCACCAAAGAATAAAACCGTGAGGCTTAGTATGGGATAGGTCAAGCGAATAATATCTTTGTAAGTTAGTTCCTATCGAAATGAGACCCCTCCGGTAGATGTGTAGTTCGGGTTCGAACTAGGCGAAAACTGGTGGACTTATAATGACCCGGTCCGATGAGGGCGGGGAGTGGACACCGAGGCTAGAGTGCTTGAGTAAGGAGCGACTCCTGGCAGGCTTCTAGGATGGAAAAAGGGAGGCAGGAATGAACCGAATTATGAACTGAACTGGAAGGGCAGTGTTTTTGGGATAATTTTATCAGAGTGGCGCAGCGGAAGCATAGTTAAGCTTGTTCCTGTTTGATGGAATGAAGTGGGTGAAAGAAAAGCTACGCGGATAAGCGTAGAAGACCCTTAGAATTTGGCATAGGAGATCACGTATTCCTAAAGGTATCACTGATGAAGAGAATATCGTGATTCGAGATAAAGGGTAAGTTTAGCTTTAGATTTGTCGGACCTTTAAAGATTCTCGAAAAGGTAGGGGATGTAGCCTGTCGGCTAGCATTACCTCCCAAGTTGACAAATCTACTTGACATTTTCCATATGTCTATGCTAAGGAAGTATCAGCCCAACCCTGGTCACATACTCAATCATGAAGCCATCAAAGTCGATGAGCAAGTGAAGTACATGGAAGAACTGATCCAGGTACTGGATCAGAAGGAACAAGTTCTCCGAACGAAGAAAATTCTGATAGTTAAGATCTTAGGGTGACGCCACAATGTGGAAGAGCTACATGGGAAAGTGAAAAGGAGATGAGGCAAAGGTACTCTCACCTTTTCAATGACAACGGTAAGGGAGGCCGGGGTGCGGCGGTCAACGGCGGCTAAGCGCGCGGGCGAGGGATGAGGGGCGAGATAGTAAAACAGTGAGAATTCTCAGTCAAATTCACGAGGGAGCGTCGAGCAAGTGGGCCGATCGGAACTTCATTGGAACAAGGAGAGCTGTTTCTCCCTTCTGCGGCTGCTTTTTTGACAATACAAGTCAACAATCGTTGCACTCTTGCAGCTACTCATGCGAAGGATAGGTGGGGATGTCGTAGCCACCATCCGAACCTTCCCTTGCCAGCTCAAGAGTCATGTTGCGTGTCTTCAGCAGGTTGACACCTCTGGCGGGCTACTTGACGGAAGAAAGACAGCTCGCCTCCTTCATGCAATTGACGTGGCGGCAATGGTCAACTTCCTCTAATTGTTGACCCCAAAAGAGGAGAACATGCGGGGAGCATCTCGGTTTCACGGTCCTCATTCGTGTGGGCCATATACGTGGGCTTCACATTGCTGCATGGAGGGGAATTTTACGTGGCTGCTCCTTCGGTCAACACTTCCTCTTTTGTTGACCCCTATGGACGTGAGCGTGACCTTCTTCGCCAGCATTGTCAAAGCCTTTATTTCACTTTTTGCCGTTCAGCTGTGGAGAACCGGCCTTGATTTTGCATGGTCTTGCATGGGAATGCATGGTCTAATGTGACTGAAGTTTCGGAAGTCTACGTCTCCACGTGTATGAAAAGCTCACTTGGTAAGGTATCAACGCCGAAGTTGTTAGCCTCGCGAGTGATGTTGCGTGAAGAAATTTCTAGAGGAGGTGCTATCACGAGAACGTGACAAAACATAACGTTTCGTTACGGTGAATGTGGTGATGAAACGGCGGCCAAAAGTGGCACCAACGACGCAGTCCGACGACAAATTTATCGACCCGTCATAGACCGTTACGTATTCGAGGTCCGGCGAAATCCGGATGTCACAATTCTCCCTTCCTTAGAGAATTTCGTCCTCGAAATTGAACGTCTCTTACGTTTCAATCATCCACAGCCCTATCCAGCCAGCCATCAAAGCCACCGGCTTCCCTCACCACCGCTCCTCAGTTGCTACCGACCCGAGGAGACCACATATCGCAGCTTGCCGTCCAGCTCGCTTCGACCGCACCGCAGCCACAGCTCACAGTCCATCTCACCTCAACCGTAGCTTGCAGCTCACGGTTTGCTTGCCGCCGGTGTCTTGGGACCCGAGGCAAGTTAATATCTACTAACCTATACAATGTAGATTCCGTCATCGTTTGGTGAAGTGTGATCCGTAAACTAACTTTGTTTTGAATACTTGCACCAAAGTGTGAACTCAAAAGTTGCCGAATTGATTTTGAGCTATGTGATAATGGATTTGTTGGGAATGTAGGATTCCCAAAAATCGGATTCGACACTAAATCGAACCCCTAAAATGAATGCGGAAGAGAAGCTCGGGAAAAACATGTATCACCGATCCTAAAGCACACCACGGAATCGAGCGTACCTTGTTAGCCACAGATTAAACACCAATGCCGATAAGAGGAAGAGAAAACCGATCCCGTTCGATCCGATGACATCGATTTGCCTTGAAGGGAAGAGAGCTACTCTTTTGCTTTTGTTTTTCTTTTGGAGGGAGAGAGGGAGAGGAACGTACGCACAAATGCCAAAAGGTGCGTCCTCTCTCTCTTTCCTCCCTTATATACGTCCCCTCCAAAATAAAAACGTACCCCTTCATCGTATCCCTCCATCCATGGGCCCTAATCTTGTGGACCGGGCTTTTAGGCCCAACATGGGTGGACGGGCCTTAAGCCCATCACATAAAACCATCATCTCCCACTCGCACATGGTGGGCCGAACAGGATTCTCTTTACCTCACTTCAACATTCATACTGGTGAATAATCTGTGCGACCAACATACTTTGAAAGCTCGTTGCTATACATCTGTTAGGAATATATAGCAGCTCATAATGGGCATCACACTCTGAGTAGATTTATTATGCAGTACCCTAGATCGATTAATCACATTTATATCTCTCTTGATCTCTTTTAAACAATGATATATATATATATATATTGTATTCACAATTATGATTATCCCAAAGACAGTCATAATTGGTCGACCAGTGAATACAAAACCACAATGTGATTCTCCAAATTCGATCTTCCTCTTTTCTTCAAACTCTCAATTTCAGTTCAGCTTGCTTTTTTAGAAATGTCCCATTAGATCGAATCTACTCATGACCATTGGCAACATCCTAAGATAGCAAACACTAAATAGAAATCTTGAGAATAAGTAAAAGTCATGAGGGCACTAAAATTAAGGAACTCTTTTCCTCAAGAGTCTCACACGGCATAAAAGTTGAGATCAAATTTTTGCCCCTCTTATTGGTCGTCTCATGCATACATAGTATGAAATACGTATTATGGTATTAACTCCTTTCCCATTGAGCGTATGTCTACATCTTCAATACCGTACAGATGATAGTTCAGACATACTCAATGTCTAACTTGAGTTCACGTATCTACTCATTCACAAATTTCATCAAAACTCACATCTGGCATCATAGACAAATAAAGTAAAATATGTGGGTTATTTTACTTTTGGACATAGTAAGTATCATGTCCTCATCTTAACACTCAGTTAAGGAGACATACGTATTTTAAGCTTGAGCTCTCGATTATCACCTAGATAATAAGCTTAAAAACAGTCTCATCTCTATTTATCACACAGTAAATAGAGGCGATTACCTATGTGAGTAGGCTAATCTTATATCTATCCGACATACTTTCTCAACTTAAAATAATGCAATGAGCATTAAGATGCATAAAGATCAAACAAAGATTCATAGGCATTAACAATGAAAAAACACAAGTTCATTGATGTGAACAACTCAGGGAAATTACAATATCCAGTACATCAGACTCTACGCAATCCTAGAGATTTTACATGACCACAAAACACATCTCTAGGTATTGGCTTTGTCATAGGATCTGCTACCATTCTATGCGTAGATATGTACTGTAAGTTCACATCCTTTCGTGCAACCATATCTTTGACAAAGTTATACTTGGTATCTATATGTTTGGTCTTGCCATGATATTTTGGATCTTTGGTGTACGCTATAGCTGCTTGGCTATCACAGTTAACCAATAATGGATTCGCAGCTTTCTCAATAACACCTAAATGATCCAAAAATCTCTTAAGCCAAACTCATTCTTGTACCGCTACTGATAATGCCACAAACTCAGCTTCCATCGTGGACAAGGCTATACACGTTTGCTTGTTACTACTCCATGATATGGCGCCGTTGTTCAGTAAGAAAGCAAATCCAGAGGTAGATTTTCTTTCATCTAAATCTCCTCCCCAATAAGCATCTGAATAGCCTTCAGGTCGCAGATCCTTTCCTTGGTAATTCAACTTGTAATCAGCAGTTCCCTTCAGATACCTCAGTATTCTTTTAACGGCTTTCCAATGTGCTGGACCTGGATTGGATTGGTATCTACTCACCATTCCAACTGCAAAACATATGTTAGGTCTTGTACATAACATAGCGTACATCAAGCTCCCAACAGCACTAGCATAAGGAACATGTTTCATTTGTTCCTTCTCTTGAGGAGTCCTTGGACACAGTCTATGGCTCAATCCTTCACCTTTTGCAATAGGAGTGTCTATGGGTTTACAATCTTGCATACGAAATCGTTCATGAACCTTGTTTATATATGTTTCTTGCGAAAGAGATAACGATCTCTTCGAACGATCTCTTGAAATCTTAACTCCAAGAATGTATGCAGCCTCACCCATATCCTTCATCTCAAAGTTGGAAGACAACCAACTCTTGACAGTATTGACAAGCTCCATATTGCTTCCGGCAATTAGTATATCATCAACATATAATGATATGATCACAAATTGATCCTTGGATCTTTTGATATATACACAATGATCATCATCTATCATTGTAAAGTCATATGCCATTATGGCATTATGAAAACGTATATACCATTGTCTCGATGACTGCTTAAGGTCGTATATCAACCTCAAAAGTCGACATACCTTTTCTTCTTGGCCTTTCATTATGAAACCAGTAGGTTGTTCCATATATATTTCTTCCTCTAATTCTCCATTGAGGAAAGCAATCTTTACATCCATTTGATGTAATTCAAGATCCATACTAGCCACTATTGCCAGAATAATGCAAATCGAGGTAAATCTCACTACAGGAGAAAATGTATCTTCATAATCAATTCCTTCCTGTTGATTATACTCCTTCGCCACAAGGCGAGCCTTATACTTTTCTATCGAGCCATCAACTTTTCGCTTTATTTTGAGAACCCACTTGTTCCCAATAGCTTTATGTCCTTTTAGAAGATCAACCAGTTCCCAAACTTGGTTTGACTTCATTGACTCCATTTCCTCTTCCATTGTATGAATCCATTTTTCCTTACTAGGGCAACTTAGAGCCTCATGTATATTTCTTGGCTCATCCTCATCTTGTGGAGCAATCATAAAAGTTTCCCCTTCAATGTCAAAACGTCGACGGGGAATACTTTGGCGACTTGTTCGCCGTATGGGAGATTGTGCACTTTGCACATCATTCCCCATTAAGCTCCCACTAGGATTAGATAATGATGACGTCATCTCATCATGTGGTTGCAATTGAGAATGAGTTGAATTCAATTCATCACTTCTCATATTACTCCCACTTGGACGAACTCCATTAATATCATTATCTTGATCCAAGGTTTCAAATAGGGAGTAATCTTCTCCTATTTCGCCCTTCTTAGGAAATTCATCATCTAAGAATGTGACATCCCGTGATTCAAATTCAATTATACTCCCACTTTCCTGCTCACCTATGACACCCCTCAACGGCCCCCGATCCGATTTGGGTCGCCACAGTTCGCTTACCTTTCACTTTCCTTGTTAACATATCACTCTGATACCGTTTCTATTGTAGCGGGTCCATACAACCATGGGGGTTTACATCTTTTATTAACGGTCCCTTGCGCAATTTACATAACGGAAGCATATCCAACAATTCCCTTCCCTACATTTAGAAATTGATGCACACCAACTAAACATTTATAGGTAAAAGCCGTACACTTTTGATTACATAACTTGATAGATATCATTAGTCGATACATCAAAATTGCCATAGTCTTTCCATACTTGGCTATATTTCAAAAGATGACCGACATCTTCTCCCACAATCGTATGCTTAAGGTTCATCAACTAGTGTCGGCGTCCAAAGGTTCCCTCCTTTGCTATCCTTCTCCTCGTGGTCATATCCAACCGCTCAAACCATCTACTAATCTGAAATGTTGGTCCCCAAAAGGGGTGAACACAACCACTCAATAGAGATAGGAAATCCAATAACAACTCAATGATCGACAAATCATGCATGCATTGCAAGCGTTACTTACCTTGAAGCCATGCGCATACTATCATGCATCATCATACCAATTCATAACACATTCATGTGTATCATCATTGTAACATACATGTCATGGCATCATTACATCATACATGACATCATCATCATCGCATCATTTCATCATACATGTCTTCGAGCCATATCATATATCATCATCATTAACATTACCATGTATATCATCATGCATATCATATCATAGGTGATCATCATATCATATCACATATCATCATCATCATCATTATCATGCATATCATCATGCATATCATGTCATGGGTGATCATCATATCACATCACACATCATCATCATCATCATCATCATCATGCATATCATCATGCATATCATATCATGGGTGATCATCATATCACATCACATATCATCATCATCATCATCATCATCATCATCATGCATATCATCATCATGGGTGATCATCATTATTTCACATCACATATCATCATCATCATCATCATGCATATCATCATGCATATCATTCCATGGTTTAATTTCCATTTTTAGCTTTCAATTTGATCACCACATCACCTTTCCTCGATTCATCAATTTCATCCCATATTTTACACTCGCATCACATGCGAGAAAAACGTCCGGGCATGTATCCAAGATACAACCGGGCATCCGGCCCCCCACATTCCGGGCATCTCGCATCCCAACTAGCATCACGAGGAACCTCCGGGCATGTATCCAAGATACAACCGGACCTCTGGCCTTTACCCTTCTAGCCAGGCATCCCGCACCCAAATCCGGGCATCGCGAGGCATTCCCTTCAGGCAAAGACCTCCGACAGGGCTTCCGGAATTATGTACCAACATACCACCAGGCCTCCCCTGGAATTACGTACCGTATACCACCGGGCATCCCGACACTCGGGGAAATCCGGCAATGTATCTCTATACATTCCGGCCATCATCCTCCACCACAACCATTTCCTCATTTCCCATCATCCACATTTGCCAATATTTTAATCTCAATTTAACATGGCAATTGGCATGGTATCATACAAATCACACTTGCATCTCAATTGATATGTCATACACATGCCAAAACTTTATCCCATACACATCTCAATTCAATACATGTACAAGGACCATGTCATACGCATACCAAGACTTTATCACATATGCATCTCAATCCAACACATGTGCAAAGACCTCATCACACATATGCCACACAAATAGAATTGAATCCATGGCCAAATAAGAATCCATTTTATTTTATTATTTTATTATTATTTTATTAATTTATTTATTTTATTATTTAATATCAATAAATTCCCAAAATTACATAAATCCAAGAAATTATTAAACAAACCCATAGGATGATATTTACTTGCAAAATTCATGGCCAATATGAATTTTTTTACCAAATTCCACAATTTTCCCAAAACATCCTATGATTCTCGGATTTAAACCAAATGCACAGTTTCCGAATAAATTCAATTAAAATATTCATTCGGCCTCCAAAAATTACGAAATTTTACAGGGTGATAGCCAAGACATTTTCGTGCATCTTTCATGAAGAATTACAAGTCAAATTCCTTATAGATTATTTTATTCAACCTCACGAAGCTTCTGGAACCCTTACCGCATCGTCCAGAATACACATCTCCGAAATACTAAGATTTCACCCATCAATTATCTTTCGTTTCTTCTGAAATTCGGATATGTTATGTATCAAAGTGTCCTTTACAAGTTTCATGAGAGATCTAGGTCAAATAACTAAAGTATGGTCACCATTTAAGTCCATCAAGTCTCGGGTGTCTCGGAACACATCACCAGAATCATCGTCTCCAAGATCTAGCCGATTTACTAGGCTATACTGGTTCATTTCTCTTCAAATTTGAGTATTGTAGCTTAAGGTGTTACCTACAACTTTCATGAAGACATCGAAGTCAGATTTTCATCACAAACCAACATGCAACCAAGAATCCAACAAGAAGTCAGTGAAAACATCATAGATCTGGGATCTCCGTAAGATGAAGTTTTAACCCCTTAAAGCTCCATCATTTTCCATGAAATTTCAGTATGTTATACTAAAAGATGTTAGCTACAACTTTCATGAAGACATCGAAGCCAAAATCGGTCTCCAAACACACATGCAAGCTCAAACAAGTTTCGGACTCACACAACCCGAACAAGAACAGTTACACGGCTTGAAAACAACCAACCCTTACCTCGATATTTCTCACAAATAACACCTAAAATCGAACATGCAAACCATATACACACATGCAAGAGAAGTTATAGGACTCCACTTGCCTCTAGGATGACCAACAACGGCGTACGGTGGATGGACGGACGACGGGACACGGTGGCTCCTCCTCGGCTCCGCCTCCTCTCCCTCTCGGTCTCCCTCTCTCGGCCGCACCCTCTTCCTCTCTCTCTCGCACGGTTCTCTCTCTCTCCCCCTTTCTCTCTTGGCCGAATGGCTAACCAGCCATTCTCTCTCCTTTCTTGGTGGCTTTTATATTGCATGCACTCTAGGTTTGCATGAGGGACAAGTGTTCTCATGAGGAGAACAAGTGGCAACAAGGAGAGGACAAGTGTTGGATGACATGCAAGGTTAATGGGCCTTATTCTTGGGCCAACCTTGGGCCATGAAATGGGCTGGTCGACCACTCCTTTTTGGGCCTCTATTGGGCCGGCCAACTTGGGCCATTAGGGTTCCACTCTTGGGCTTAAGGCCCAATCAAATTTTAATATTTTTCCCTTTTTTTTTTTGAAATTCTTCTATAAATATTTTTGAATTCCAATTTTCATCTTGGCCAAAGTCTTGGGATATTTTTGCTCATTGAAATTTAAATCTTATGGCCAAGCATAGATTATTAATCTATTAAATTTAAATTTCCACAATCATAAGCACAAATCATCAAATTAAAAGACTAATGGCTAAAACATAATTTTCTGAACTCATCAGATAAATAATCTCGACCTTAACCGGATCTCAATGTTTTTATTTTCTTGTCTAATTAATTTTCTACTAAGTTCATAAACCTTTTGAAACAACTCAATACTTCAGATTTATGAGAAATCAAATAGACATATCCGAATCGAGTATAATCATCTATAAAAGTGATGAAATAAACAGCCCCATGCCTTCCTCTCACATTCATTGGACCACAAACGTCAGAATGGATTAAATGCAGAGGAAATTCAACTCTTTTACCTTTTTCCAAATGGTTTCCTTGTCGTTTTCCCTTCTAGGCAATGCTTACATATGGGCAAATCGACTTTTTCAATGTTGCCCAACAAGCCCTCTTTGGCTGATCTATTCATACATTGTTGGCCAATATGACCAAGTCTAGCATGCCACACATTCACATCATTATCATATGAATTAGGAGACGTGAGAAGGGAATAACAAACATTTGCATTAACATAGTCAATATCTAATACAATGAAACCATCCTAAAAATAACCACAACCATAGTAGTTTGTATCCAAATACAAATCCACACCTCTATTATGGAAGTTCATATTAAAACCTAGTTTAACCAACACTAAAACAGACACTAAATTCCGACGAATCTCCGGAGCATACAATACATCATGTAGGAATAAAGTGCGTCCACCACGCATGTTCAGTTGGCATGTGACAATTCCTTTTACTTCAGCTCTGGAGTTGTTTCCCACATAGACCCATTTAGTTCCAGTTGGTACTCGTCAAAATTCCACGAAGGATCCTCTATCCTTCGCTACATGGTCTATCGCTCCTGAATCTATAGTCCACAAAGGATTAGACTCAGTCAAGAATACATAACTTGACACAAAAGTAAATTTCTAAAAAGTATAAGGGGTGTTTACCTTCTTTGGCTCACGACAGTCGCGAGCATAGTGACCATTCCTGTCACAATTGTAACACTTCACCCTTGTAAGCTTCTTCATTCAAGGATGCTTTCCTCTTTCATGTTGGTTAAGTTTGGGTTTCTTCCCTGAAGGACCTGCTTCCTTGCCTTTCCCTTTATCAAACCAATTAGGACGTTTGTGCTTGGAGATCGAAGCTCCATGTGAGCTAGAACCAGCATGATAGAGTTCAGCTTCTGGCTTAGCCGCCAAGAGGCAGTCCTCTTCTAGCTCAAGATGACGCATTGCATCCTCAAAGGATTTGATATTATCATTATGGGTCAGGTGCACCTTCATATGCTCTCAACTCCGAGGCAATGAACGAATCACTGCTTGCACTTGCTGCTCATCTGTCAGGATATGGCCAGCATCTTTCAGCTCATTTATCATGTTTGACATCTTTCTAAGATGTTGCTTCATGGTCTGACCATGAGGCTTCTTATAAGAGTCAAACCTAATAGTGAGCTGCCTCAGTCTGGTCACCGAAGTATGACCAAATCTTGCTGCCAATGCTTCCCACATTTCCTTGGCATTGTCAAAATGCCTAAACTCTCGCATGACGTCATTGTCCATGCTGCTCTGCAACGTAATGCGAGCAAGAGAGTTCTTTCTTTTCCATGCAGCGAATGCTTCCTTATCTCTCTTGTGCTGTGCAGTGTTTCCTTCTTCAGGTTCTACCATGGTTAGATTAAGAGCCTCTAGTGCCTCTTGCTCTTCTAGCACATATTAGATTTTCATGTGCCAGATTTCATAGTTGTCGCCATTGAGCTTTTCACCTTTGTTCAGCTCGGCAACTATGCTCTTTGTGGCTGAAGCCATTGATCTAAACACATCAGACATATATGCACGAATTATTAATGCCTATCATTTATGCATCCATTTTACACAGACCCATCATATTAATGAATAATTTCAAGTAAGGTTTCAGAATCAAAAGGTCACTATGTTTCCAATCATCCTAAAAAAAAATCCTAACTTAAAACTATCGTTAATATAATTGTCTTATGCAAAATAAATTCTATCAAGCTACAAAAACTTCTATGAACTACCCACAACAACCAACAATAACAGAAAGCAAATAATATTGGACCAATCGGGCCGGTCGGGCCGGGTAGGACGAACCGACCCGGCACGTGCCTCGCACGTGCGAGCGACTGGTCGGATCTCGGGTTTGGTCACGTCTTGGGTCGGGTCGGTTCACCGGTCAGGTCGGGTCGTCGGCTGGTGACCGGTCGGCCAACTTTCGACGGCGATGACTTCATCGATGATGTCATCCCAGCAGTTACTGACCGTTGGGTGACGTCATGGTGACGTCACCACGCGTCAGTTCGCCGACCGACGCGTGCAGGTTCGCTCGCCGGCGCTGCCGCGCACATGCCAGTTCGCCGACCGGCGCGTGTGGCGCATGCACTGGCTGAGCCAGCGCTTTAAGCGCGTGGCGCCCACGTGCAGCGGCTTCTGGCCGCGTGAGTGGGCGCGTCCACCGTCTCCCGGCGAAGTTCGACCCATCGCCAGACTTGTCTCGATGAGCTCTTTCACCTTATGCCATCAGAAATCAATTTCGACTTATAGAAACTCGAAAAAGTGGATGAACAGTGCTTGGGTGTCGGGATTTTTCGCCCCGATCAGTGTCGGCCGATTATTTTCATGAAATTTCAATCAAAAAACATGAATGGGTTCAGGAAAACATGAACTAGGGCTCTGATACCAATGTTGGGAATGTAGGATTCCCAAAAACCGGATTCGACACTAAATTGAACCCCTAAAACGAATGCGGAAGACAAACCCGGGAAAAACATGTATCACCAATCCTAGAGCACACCACGGAATCAAGTGTACCTTGTTAGCCACAGATTAAACACCAATGCTAATAAGAGGAAGAGAAAATCGATCCCGTTCGATCCGATGACGTCGATTTGCCTTGAAGGGAAGAGAGCGTCGCTTTTGCTTTTTTTTTCTTTTGGAGGGAGAGAGGGAGAGGAACGTACGCACAAATGCCAAAAGGTGTGTCCTCTCTCTTTCCTCCCTTATATACGTCCCCTCCAAAATAGAAACGTACCCCTTCATCGTATCCCTCCATCCATGGGCTCTAATTTGTGGGCCGGGCTTTTAGGCCCAACATGGGCGGACGGGCCTTATGCCCATCACTTAAAACCATCAGGATTGCATATCTATTATGGTTGAGTGTGAATTTGGCACCTATGTATGTACTGATTTTTAATGTTTTCAAAGCTCTAAGATTTTACATGCAAACTACTTTGAAAATCTTATGGTCGGGATCGAGTTTCATGACTCGCTGATGCATCGATTTCGGTATTTCAAGAAAGGCTTATGGTTTTGGTATTTCAAAGTTTTTAGTTTCAAAAATCTTCACGCCGGGATCGATATTATCGACCCGCCGAACTGTGGTTTCCAATATTTCAAAAAATGCTTATGGTTTTGGTGAAAATCATCACCTATACATTCCAAGTTTTGAAACGTGAAAATGTTTTAAGTCCAAGCCTGTAAATTTCGGATTTTGATCAGGGTGGAATGATAGAAAACTTCTTTAATTTATTCTGGTATTCGAACTCTGGATTTTATGAAAGATTTTACCAATAGAGATTTGATACGCCCTTGAGATTTCATCATGTTTGATTTATACTTTGATTTGGAATTTTTAAATCAAAGCAATTTTCACATATTGTCAGTACGGGAACGTTTTGGCATTAAATTGATTTGACTGCTACACCATGGTTGCAACGTTATTGAAGCCATCGGACCCTCGGGACGACGATGCCCTGGGCGTCGGGTTGCCTAGAGGATTGTAGTGGCGGTGCCTCTAGATGCCTAAGGACTGGTGAGCCCTAGAGGTTCCCTGGGTGTCGGGATGCCTGGATGTATGACGATACACATTCCAGAGGGTAGGGGACATCAATGTCATGGTGACCCCTGAAGGTTCCTCGTGATGCTAGGTGGGGTGCGAGATGCTTAGAGGTGTAATGTAACACGCTCCGGATGCCCGGTGACTGAGATATGGAATCAGAGGCCTTCGTGATGCTAGGTTGGGTGCAACATGCCTGGAGGGACGCAAACGCTAGTCCTCTGAAAGATGGTGGTAGTGAGTCATGATAAAAAGAGTTTTTAAACATCTACTTGTTTTATTGTACCGTGCTGTTTGAGATTCTTTTGAACTAATGCACACTCATTGCTTTGGTTGTGAACCCTGTTTTGGATTGCATGGAAGCAGATGATAATAGTTTTACGTAATATAGTTTAGTAGAGCTTTAACTAAGTAGTTGCACTCACTCCTCGTGGGGCCTAACATATTACAGAGTGATAAAGCCATTGCTGCTAGAGGACGATGATGGAGTCTATGCAAATTTCCATTTGCTGGTGTTTTAGTGAAATTAACGAAAGGGAATTTTTAAAGGAGCAAAAGGAAATTTTCTCTGTCAAATCTTCGTTTTTTTATTTTAGCTGACTTTCAGGGTGTCGGGATCTCCAAAATATTAAATCTTACGGAAATAAAGCTTTTGGAACCCATTTGTCTATGCAGATTTCCATTTGCCGATGTTTTAGTGAAATTAACGAAAGGGAATTTTTAAAGGAGCAAAAATAAATTTTCTCTGTCAAATCATCGTTTTTTGATTTTAGCTGACTTTCAGGGTGTCGGGATCTCCAAAATATTAAATCGACGGAAAGAAAGCTTTTGGAAACCATTTGTCTATGCAGATTTCCATTTGCCGGTGTTTTAGTGAAATTAACGAAAGGGAATTTTTAAAGGAGCAAAAGGAAATTTTCCCCGTCAAATCTTCGTTTTTGATTTTAGCGACTTTCGGTGGTGTCGAGATCTCCAAAATATTAAATCGAGGGAAAGAAAGCTTTTGGAACCCATTTGTCTCGCAGATTTCCATTTGACGGTGTTTTAGTGAAATTAAGGAAAGGGAATTTTTTAAGGAGCAAAAGGAAATTTTCTCTGTCAAATCTTCGTTTTTTTATTTTAGCTGACTTTCAGGGTGTCGGGATCTCCAAAATATTAAATCTTACGGAAATAAAGCTTTTGCAACCCATTTGTCTATGTAGATTTCCATTTGCCAGTGTTTTAGTGAAAATACCGAAAGTGATTTTTTAAAGTTGCAAAAGGAAATTTTCTCTGTGAAATCTTCGTTTTTTGATTTCAGCTGACTTTCAGGGTGTCGGGATCTCCAAAATTTAAATCGACGGAAAGAAAGCTTTTGGAACCCATTTGTCTCGCAGATTTCCATTTGACGGTGTTTTAGTGAAATTAACGAAAGGGAATTTTTAAAGGAGCAAAAGGAAATTTTCTCTGTCAAATCTTCGCTTTTTTTATTTTAGCTGACTTTCGTGGTGTCGGGATCTCCAAAATATTAAATCTCGACGGAAATAAAGCTTTTGGACACCATTTGTCTATGCGATTTCCATTTGCCGGTGTTTTAGTAAAATTAACGAAAGGCAATTTTTAAAGGAGCAAAAGGAAATTTTTCTGTCAAATCTTCGTTTTTTGATTTTAGCGACTTTCGGGCGTCGGGCTCTCCAAAATATTAAATCTTACGGAAATAAAGCTTTTGCAATCCATTTGTCTATGTAGATTTCCATTTGCCAATGGTTTAGTGAAAATACCGAAGTGATTTTTTAAAGGAGCAAAAGGAAATTCTCTCCGTGAAATCTTCGTTTTTTGATTTCAACTGACTTTCAGGGTGTCGGGATCTCCAAAATATTAAATCTGACGGAAATAAAGCTTTTGGAACCCATTTGTCTATGCAGATTTCCATTTGTCGGTGTTTTAGTGAAATTAACGAAAGGGAATTTTTAAAGGAGCAAAAGGAAATTTTCTCTATCAAATCTTCGTTTTTGATTTTAGCGACTTTCGGGGTGTCGGGATCTCCAAAATATTAAATGTTACGGAAATAAAGCTTTTGCAACCCATTTGTCTCTCGTAGATTTCCATTTGCCGAGTGTTTTAGTGAAAATACCGAAAGTGATTTTTTAAAGGAGCAAAAGGAAATTTTCTCTGTCAAATCTTCGTTTTTTTATTTTAGCGACTTTCGGGGTGTCGGGATCTCCTAAATATTAAATCTTACGGAAATAAAGCTTTTGCAACCGATTTTTCTATGTAGATTTCCATTTGCCAGTGTTTTAGTGAAAATACCGAAAGTGATTTTTTAAAGGAGCAAAAGGAAATTTTCTCCGTGAAATCTTCGTTTTTTGATTTCAGTGACTTTCGGGGTGTTGGGATCTCCAAAATATTAAATCGCGGAAATAAAGCTTTTGGAACCCATTTGTCTATGCAGATTTCCATTTGCCGGTGTTTTAGTGAAATTAACGAAAGGGAATTTTTAAAGGAGCAAAAGGAAATTTTCTCTGTCAAATCTTCGTTTTTGATTTTAGCGACTTTCGGGGTGTCGGGATCTCCAAAATATTAAATCGCGGAAATAAAGCTTTTGGAACCCATTTGTCTATGCAGATTTCCATTTGCCGGTGTTTTAGTGAAATTAACGAAAGGGAATTTTTAAAGGAGCAAAAGGAAATTTTCCTGTCAAATCTTCGTTTTTTTTATTTTAGCGACTTTCGGGGTGTGCGGATCTCCAAAATATTAAATCGAGGGAAAGAAAGCTTTTGGAACCCATTTGTCTATGCAGATTTCCATTTGCCGGTGTTTTAGTGAAATTAACGAAAGGGAATTTTTAAAGGAGCAAAAGGAAATTTTCTCTGTCAAATCTTCGTTTTTGATTTTAGCTGACTTTCGTGGTGTCGGGATCTCCAAAATATTAAATCTTACGGAAAGAAAGCTTTTGGAACCCATTTGTCTCGCAGATTTCCATTTGACGGTGTTTTAGTGAAATTAACGAAAGGGAATTTTTAAAGGAGCAAAAGGAAATTTTTCTCGTCAAATCTTCGTTTTTGATTTCAGGTGACTTTCGGGTGTCGGGATCTCCAAAATATTAAATCGACGGAAATAAAGCTTTTGCAACCCATTTGTCTATGTAGATTTCCATTTGCCAATGTTTTAGTGAAAATACCGAAAGTGATTTTTAAAGGAGCAAAAGGAAATTTTCTCTCGTGAAATCTTCGTTTTTTGATTTCAGTGACTTTCGGGGTGTTGGGATCTCCAAAGTATTAAATCGCGGAAATAAAGCTTTTGGAACCCATTTGTCTATGCAGATTTCCATTTGCCGGTGTTTTAGAGAAATTAACGAAAGGGAATTTTTATAGGAGCAAAAGGAAATTTTCTCTGTCAAATCTTCGTTTTTTGATATTAGCTGACTTTCAAGGTGTCGGGATCTCCAAAATATTAAATCTGACGGAAATAAAGCTTTTGGAACCCATTTGTCTATGCTTGATTTCCATTTGCCGGTGTTTTAGTGAAATTAACGAAAGGGAATTTTTAAAGGAGCAAGAGGAAATTTTCTCTGTCAAATCTTTGTTTTTTTATTTTAGCTGACTTTCAGGGTGTCGGGATCTCCAAAATATTAAATCTTACGGAAAGAAAGCTTTTGGAACCCATTTGTCTCTGCAGATTTCCATTTGACGGTGTTTTAGTGAAATTAACGAAAGGGAATTTTTAAAGGAGCAAAAGGAAATTTTCTCTGTCAAATCTTCGTTTTTTTATTTTAGCTGACTTTCAGGGTGTCGGGATCTCCAAAATATTAAATCTGACGGAAAGAAAGCTTTTGGAACCCATTTGTCTCTGCAGATTTCCATTTGAGGGTGTTTTAGTGAAATTAACGAAAGGGAATTTTTAAAGGAGCAAAAGGAAATTTTCTCTGTCAAATCTTCGTTTTTTATTTTAGCTGACTTTCGGGGTGTCGGGATCTCAAAATATTAAATCTTACGGAAATAAAGCTTTTGCAACCCATTTGTCTATGCAGATTTCCATTTGCCGGTGTTTTAGTGAAATTAACGAAAGGGAATTTTTAAAGGAGCAAAAGGAAATTTTCCCTGTCAAATCTTCGTTTTTTTATTTTAGCTGACTTTCAGGGTGTCGGGATCTCCGAAATATTAAATCTGAGGGAAAGAAAGCTTTTGGAACCCATTTGTCTATGCAGATTTCCATTTGCCGGTGTTTTAGTGAAATTAACGAAAGGGAATTTTTAAAGGAGCAAAAGGAAATTTTTCTCATCAAATCTTCGTTTTTTGATTTTAGCTGACTTTCGGGGTGTCGGGATCTCCAAAATATTAAATCTTACGGAAAGAAAGCTTTTGGAACCCATTTGTCTCTCGCAGATTTCCATTTGACGGTGTTTTAGTGAAATTAACGAAAGGGAATTTTTAAAGGAGCAAAAGGAAATTTTCTCTGTCAAATCTTCGTTTTTGATTTCAGTGACTTTCGGTGTCGGGATCTCCAAAATATTAAATCGACGGAAATAAAGCTTTTGCAACCCATTTGTCTATGTAGATTTCCATTTGCCAATGTTTTAGTGAAAATACCGAAAGTGATTTTTTAAAGGAGCAAAACGAAATTTTCTCTGTGAAATCTTCGTTTTTTGATTTCAGCTGACTTTCAGGGTGTTGGGATCTCCAAAGTATTAAATCTGACGGAAATAAAGCTTTTGGAACCCATTTGTCTATGCAGATTTCCATTTGCCGGTGTTTTAGAGAAATTAACGAAAGGGAATTTTTATAGGAGCAAAAGGAAATTTTCTCTCGTCAAATCTTCGTTTTTGATATTAGCTGACTTTCAAGGTGTCGGGATCTCCAAAATATTAAATCTCGACGGAAATAAAGCTTTTGGAACCCATTTGTCTATCAGATTTCCATTTGCCGGTGTTTTAGTGAAATTAACGAAAGGGAATTTTTAAAGGAGCAAAAGGAAATTTTCTATGTCAAATCTTTGTTTTTTGATTTTAGCTGACTTTCGTGGTGTCGGGATCTCCAAAATATTAAATCTTACGGAAAGAAAGCTTTTGGAACCCATTTGTCTCTGCAGATTTCCATTTGACGGTGTTTTAGTGAAATTAACGAAAGGGAATTTTTAAAGGAGCAAAAGGAAATTTTCTGTCAAATCTTTGTTTTTGATTTTAGCGACTTTCGGTGTCGGGATCTCCAAAATATTAAATCTTACGGAAAGAAAGCTTTTGGAACCCATTTGTCTCTCGCAGATTTCCATTTGACGGTGTTTTAGTGAAATTAACGAAAGGGAATTTTTAAAGGAGCAAAAGGAAATTTTCTCTGTCAAATCTTCGTTTTTTTATTTTAGCGACTTTCGGGTGTCGGGATCTCCAAAATATTAAATCGACGGAAAGAAAGCTTTTGGAACCCATTTGTCTCTCTATGATTTCCATTTGAGGGTGTTTTAGTGAAATTAACGAAAGGGAATTTTTAAAGGAGCAAAAGGAAATTTTCTGTCATCAAATCTTCGTTTTTTATTTTAGCTGACTTTCAGGGTGTCGGGATCTCAAAATATTAAATCTTACGGAAATAAAGCTTTTGCAACCCATTTGTCTATGCAGATTTCCATTTGCCGGTGTTTTAGTGAAATTAACGAAATGGAATTTTTAAAGGTTCAAAAGGAAATGTTCTCTGTCAAATCTTCGTTTTTTGATGTTAGCTGACTTTCAGGGTGTCGGGATCTCCAAAATATTAAATCTTGCAAAAATAAAGCTTTTCCAACCCATTTGTCTATGTAGATTTCCATTTGCCAGTGTTTTAGTGAAAACACCGAAAGTGATTTTTTAAAGGAGCAAAAGGAAATTTTCTCTGTGAAATCTTCGTTTTTTGATTTCAGCTGACTTTCAGGGTGTTGGGATCTCCAAAATATTAAATCTGACGGAAATAAAGCTTTTGGAACCCATTTGTCTATGCAGATTTCCATTTGCCGGTGTTTTAGAGAAATTAACGAAAGGGAATTTTTATAGGAGCAAAAGGAAATTTTCTCTGTCAAATCTTCGTTTTTTGATTTCAGCTGACTTTCAGGGTGTCGGGATCTCCAAAATATTAAATCTGACGGAAATAAAGCTTTTGCAACCCATTTGTCTATGTAGATTTCCATTTGCCAATGTTTTAGTGAAAATACCGAAAGTGATTTTTTAAAGGAGCAAAAGGAAATTTTCTCCGTGAAATCTTCGTTTTTGATTTCAGTGACTTTCGGGGGTGTTGGGATCTCCAAAATATTAAATCGACGGAAATAAAGCTTTTGGAACCCATTTGTCTATACAGATTTCCATTTGCCGGTGTTTTAGAGAAATTAACGAAAGGGAATTTTTATAGGAGCAAAAGGAAATTTTCTCTGTCAAATCTTCGTTTTTTGATATTAGCTGACTTTCAAGGTGTCGGGATCTCCAAAATATTAAATCTGACGGAAATAAAGCTTTTGGAACCCATTTGTCTATGCAGATTTCCATTTGCCGGTGTTTTAGTGAAATTAACGAAAGGGAATTTTTAAAGGAGCAAAAGGAAATTTTCTCTGTCAAATCTTTGTTTTTTGATTTTAGCCGACTTTCGGTGTCGGGATCTCCAAAATATTAAATCTTACGGAAAGAAAGCTTTTGGAACCCATTTGTCTCTAGATTTCCATTTGACGGTGTTTTAGTGAAATTAACGAAAGGGAATTTTTAAAGGAGCAAAAGGAAATTTTCTCTGTCAAATCTTCGTTTTTATTTTAGCGACTTTCGGGGTGTCGGGATCTCCAAAATATTAAATCGACGGAAAGAAAGCTTTTGGAACCCATTTGTCTCTGCAGATTTCCATTTGGGGGTGTTTTAGTGAAATTAACGAAAGGGAATTTTTAAAGGAGCAAAAGGAAAGTTTCTCTGTCAAATCTTCGTTTTTTTATTTTAGCTGACTTTCAGGGTGTCGGGATCTCAAAATATTAAATCTTACGGAAATAAAGCTTTTGCAACCCATTTGTCTATGCAGATTTCCATTTGCCGGTGTTTTAGTGAAATTAACGAAATGGAATTTTTAAAGGTTCAAAAGGAAATGTTCTCTGTCAAATCTTCGTTTTTTGATTTTAGCTGACTTTCAGGGTGTCGGGATCTCCAATATATTAAATCTTGCAAAAATAAAGCTTTTGCAACCCATTTGTCTATGTAGATTTCCATTTGCCAGTGTTTTAGTGAAAATACCGAAAGTGATTTTTTAAAGGAGCAAAAGGAAATTTTCTCTTTGAAATCTTCGTTTTTTGATTTCAGCTGACTTTCAGGATGTTGGGATCTCCAAAATATTAAATCTGACGGAAAAAAAGCTTTTGGAACCCATTTGTCTATGCAGATTTCCATTTGCCGGTGTTTTAGAGAAATTAACGAAAGGGAATTTTTATAGGAGCAAAAGGAAATTTTCTGTCAAATCTTCGTTTTTTGATATTAGCTGAGTTTCAAGGTGTCGGGATCTCCAAAATATTAAATCGCGGAAATAAAGCTTTTGGAACCCATTTGTCTATGCAGATTTCCATTTGCCGGTGTTTTAGAGAAATTAAGGAAAGGGAATTTTTAAAGGACTAAAAGGAAATTTTCTCTGTCAAATCTTCGTTTTTTGATATTAGCTAACTTTCGGGGTGTCGGGATCTCCAAAATATTAAATCGATGGAAATAAAGCTTTTGGAACCCATTTGTCTATTGATTTCCATTTGCCGGTGTTTTAGTGAAATTAACGAAAGGGAATTTTTAAAGGAGCAAAAGGAAATTTTCTGTCAAATCTTTGTTTTTTGATTTTAGCTGACTTTCAGGGTGTCGGGATCTCCAAAATATTAAATCTTACGGAAAGAAAGCTTTTGGAACCCATTTGTCTCTGCAGATTTCCATTTGACGGTGTTTTAGTGAAATTAACGAAAGGGAATTTTTAAAGGAGCAAAAGGAAATTTTCTCTGTCAAATCTTCATTTTTTTATTTTAGCGACTTTCGGTGTCGGGATCTCCAAAATATTAAATCGACGGAAAGAAAGCTTTTGGAACCCATTTGTCTCTTGATTTCCATTTGAGGGTGTTTTAGTGAAATTAACGAAAGGGAATTTTTAAAGGAGCAAAAGGAAATTTTTCTGTCAAATCTTCGTTTTTGATTTTAGGCGACTTTCGGGGTGTCGGGATCTCCAAAATATTAAATCTTACGGAAAGAAAGCTTTTGGAACCCATTTGTCTCTGCAGATTTCCATTTGACGGTGTTTTAGTGAAATTAACGAAAGGGAATTTTTAAAGGAGCAAAAGGAAATTTTCTCTGTGAAATCTTCGTTTTTTCATTTCAGCTGACTTTCAGGGTGTCGGGATCTCCAAAATATTAAATCGACGGAAATAAAGCTTTTGGAACCCATTTGTCTATGCAGATTTCCATTTGCCGGTGTTTTAGTGAAATTAACGAAAGGGAATTTTTAAAGGAGCAAAAGGAAATTTTCTGTCAAATCTTCGTTTTTTGATTTTAGCGACTTTCGGGTGTCGGGATCTCCAAAATATTAAATCGACCTGAAATAAAGCTTTCGGAACCCATTTGTCTAAGTAGATTTCCATTTGCCGGTGTTTTAGTGAAATTAACGAAAGGGAATTTTTAAAGGAGCAAAAGGAAATTTTCTCTGTCAAATCTTCGTTTTTTTATTTTAGCTGACTTTCAGGGTGTCGGGATCTCCAAAATATTAAATCTGACGAAAAGAAAGCTTTTGGAAACCATTTGTCTATGCAGATTTCCATTTGCCGGTGTTTTAGTGAAATTAACGAAATGGAATTTTTAAAGGTTCAAAAGGAAATGTTCTCTGTCAAATCTTCGTTTTTTGATTTTAGCTGACTTTCAGGGTGTCGGGATCTCCAAAATATTAAATCTTGCAAAAATAAAGCTTTTGCAACCCATTTGTCTATGTAGATTTCCATTTGCCAGTGTTTTAGTGAAAATGCGAAAGTGATTTTTTAAAGGAGCAAAAGGAAATTTTCTCGTGAAATCTTCGTTTTTTGATTTGGTGACCTTCGTGGTGTCGGGATCTCCAAAATATTAAATCGACGGAAATAAAGCTTTTGGAACTCATTCGTCTATGCAGATTTCCATTTCCCGGTGTTTTAGTGAAATTAACGAAAGGGAATTTTTAAAAGAGCAAAAGGAAATTTTCTCTGTCAAATCTTCCTTTTTTGATTTCAGCTGACTTTCAGGGTGTCGGGATCTCCAAAATATTAAATCTTACGGAAATAAAGCTTTTGGAACCCATTTGTCTATGCAGATTTCCATTTCCTGGTGTTTTAGTGAAATTAACGAAAGGGAATTTTTAAAGGAGCAAAAGGAAATTTTCTTTGTGAAATCATCCTTTTTTGATTTCAGCTGACTTTCAGGGTGTCGGGATCTCCAAAATATTAAATCTGACGGAAAGAAAGCTTTTGGAACCCATTTGTCTATGCAGATTTCCATTTGCCGCTGTTTTATTGAAATTAACGAAAGGGAATTTTTAAAGGAGCAAAAGGAAATTTTCTCTATCAAATCTTCGTTTTTTTATTTTAGCTGATTTTCAGGGTGTCGGGATCTCCAAAATATTAAATCTTACGGAAATAAAGCTTTTGCAACCCATTTGTCTATGTAGATTTCCATTTGCCAGTGTTTTAGTGAAAATACCGAAAGTGATTTTTTAAAGGAGCAAAAGGAAATTTTCTCTATCAAATCTTCGTTTTTGATTTTAGCGACTTTCGGGGTGTCGGGATCTCCAAAATATTTAATCTTACGGAAATAAAGCTTTTGCAACCGATTTGTCTATGTAGATTTCCATTTGCCGGTGTTTTAGTGAAAATACCGAAAGTGATTTTTAAAGGAGCAAAAGGAAATTTTCTCGGTGAAATCTTCGTTTTTTATTTCAGTGACTTTCGGGGTGTTGGGATCTGCAAAATATTAAATCGACGGAAATAAAGCTTTTGGAACCCATTTGTCTATGCAGATTTCCATTTGCCGGTGTTTTAGTGAAATTAACGAAAGGGAATTTTTAAGGGAGCAAAAGGAAATTTTCTCTGTCAAATCTTTGTTTTTTGATTTTAGCTGACTTTCAGGGTGTCGGGATCTCCAAAATATTAAATCTAACGGAAAGAAAGCTTTTGGAACCCATTTGTGTATGCAGGTTTCCATTTGCCGGTGTTTTATTGAAATTAACGAAAGGGAATTTTTAAAGGAGCAAAAGGAAATTTTCTCTGTCAAATCTTCGTTTTTTATTTTAGCGACTTTCGGGGTGTCGGGATCTTCAAAATATCAAATCGCGGAAATAAAGCTTTTGGAACCCATTTGTCTATGCAGATTTCCATTTGCCGGTGTTTTAGTGAAATTAAGGAAAGTGAATTTTTAAAGGAGCAAAAGGTAATTTTTCTCGTCAAATCTTCGTTTTTGATTTTAGCGACTTTCGGGGTGTCGGGATCTCCAAAATATTCAATCTTACAGAAATAAAGCTTTTGCAACCCATTTGTCTATGTAGATTTCCATTTGCCGGTGGTTTAGTGAAAATACCGAAGTGATTTTTAAAGGAGCAAAAGGAAATTCTCTCGTGAAATCTTCGTTTTTGATTTGGTGACTTTCGTGGTGTCGGGATCTCCAAAATATTAAATCTGATGGAAATAAAGCTTTTGGAACCCATTTGTCTATGCAGATTTCCATTTGCGGTGTTTTAGTGAAATTAACGAAAGGGAATTTTTAAAGGAGCAAAAGGAAATTTTCTCTGTCAAATCTTCGTTTTTGATTTTAGCCGACTTTCGTGGTGTCGAGATCTCCAAAATATTAAATCTAACGGAAAGAAAGCTTTTGGAACCCATTTGTCTATGCAGATTTCCATTTGCCGGTGTTTTAGTGAAATTAACGAAAGGGAATTTTTAAAGGAGCAAAAGGAAATTTTTCTGTCATATCTTCGTTTTTGATTTTAGCTGATTTTCAGGGTGTCGGGATCTCCAAAATATTAAATCTGACGGAAATAAAGCTTTCGGAACCCATTTGTCTATGCAGATTTCCATTTGCCGGTGTTTTAGTGAAATTAACGAAAGGGAATTTTTAAAGGAGCAAAAGGAAATTTTCTCTGTCAAATCTTCGTTTTTTATTTTAGCGACTTTCGGGGTGTCGGGATCTCCAAAATATTAAATCGACGAAAAGAAAGCTTTTGGAAACCATTTGTCTATGCAGATTTCCATTTGCCGGTGTTTTAGTGAAATTAACGAAATGGAATTTTTAAAGGTTCAAAAGGAAATGTTCTCTCTGTCAAATCTTCGTTTTTGATTTTAGCTGACTTTAAGGGTGTCGGGATCTCCAAAATATTAAATCTAACGGAAAGAAAGCTTTTGGAACCCATTTGTCTATGCAGATTTCCATTTGCCGGTGTTTTAGTGAAATTAACGAAAGGGAATTTTTAAAGGAGCAAAAGGAAATTTTCTCTGTCAAATCTTCGTTTTTTGATTTTAGCTGATTTTCAGGGTGTCGGGATCTCCAAAATATTAAATCTGACGGAAATAAAGCTTTCGGAACCCATTTGTCTATGCAGATTTCCATTTGCCGGTGTTTTAGTGAAATTAACGAAAGGGAATTTTTAAAGGAGCAAAAGGAAATTTTTCTGTCAAATCTTCGTTTTTTGATTTTAGCTAACTTTCGGGGTGTCGGGATCTCCAAAATATTAAATCTTACGGAAAGAAAGCACGGAACCCATTTGTCTCTGCAGATTTCCATTTGACGGTGTTTTAGTGAAATTAACGAAAGGGAATTTTTAAAGGAGCAAAAGGAAATTTTCTGTCAAATCTTCATTTTTTTATTTTAGCTGACTTTCAGGGTGTCGGGATCTCCAAAATATTAAATCTGACGGAAAGAAAGCTTTTGGAACCCATTTGTCTCTGCAGATTTCCATTTGAGGGTGTTTTAGTGAAATTAACGAAAGGGAATTTTTAAAGGAGCAAAAGGAAATTTTCTCTGTCAAATCTTCGTTTTTTTATTTTAGCTGACTTTCAGGGTGTCGGGATCTCAAAATATTAAATCTTACGGAAATAAAGCTTTTGCAACCCATTTGTCTATGTAGATTTCCATTTGCCGGTGTTTTAGTGAAAATACCGAAAGTGATTTTTAAAGGAGCAAAGGAAATTTTCTCTGTCAAATCTTCGTTTTTTCATTTCAGGCGACTTTCGGGCGTCGGGATCTCCAAAATATTAAATCGCGGAAATAAAGCTTTTGGAACCCATTTGTCTATGCAGATTTCCATTTGCCGGTGTTTTAGTGAAATTAACGAAAGGGAATTTTTAAAGGAGCAAAAGGAAATTTTCTGTCAAATCTTCGTTTTTGATTTTAGCTGACTTTCGGGGTGTCGGGATCTCCAAAATATTAAATCGGCTGAAATAAAGCTTTCGGAACCCATTTGTCTAAGTAGATTTCCATTTGCCGGTGTTTTAGTGAAATTAACGAAAGGGAATTTTTAAAGGAGCAAAAGGAAATTTTTCTGTCAAATCTTCGTTTTTATTTTAGCTGACTTTCGGTGTCGGGATCTCCAAAATATTAAATCGACGAAAAGAAAGCTTTTGGAAACCATTTGTCTATGCAGATTTCCATTTGCCGGTGTTTTAGTGAAATTAACGAAATGGAATTTTTAAAGGTTCAAAAGGAAATGTTCTCTGTCAAATCTTCGTTTTTGATTTTAGTGACTTTCGTGGTGTCGGGATCTCCAAAATATTAAATCTTGCAAAAATAAAGCTTTTGCAACCCATTTGTCTATGTAGATTTCCATTTGCCGGTGTTTTAGTGAAAATACCGAAAGTGATTTTTAAAGGAGCAAAAGGAAATTTTCTGTGAAATCTTCGTTTTTGATTTCAGGTGACCTTCGGGGTGTCGGGATCTCCAAAATATTAAATCGCGGAAATAAAGCTTTTGGAACTCATTCGTCTATGCGATTTCCATTTCCGGTGTTTTAGTGAAATTAACGAAAGGGAATTTTTAAAAGAGCAAAAGGAAATTTTCTCTGTCAAATCTTCCTTTTTTGATTTTAGCGACTTTCGGGGTGTCGGGATCTCCAAAATATTAAATCTTACGGAAATAAAGCTTTTGGAACCCATTTGTCTATGCAGATTTCCATTTCTGGTGTTTTAGTGAAATTAACGAAAGGGAATTTTTAAAGGAGCAAAGGAAATTTTCTTTGTGAAATCATCCTTTTTTGATTTCAAATTTGACTTTCAAGGTGTCGGGATCTCCAAAATATTAAATCGACGGAAAGAAAGCTTTTGGAACCCATTTGTCTATGCAGATTTCCATTTGCCGCTGTTTTATTGAAATTAACGAAAGGGAATTTTTAAAGGAGCAAAAGGAAATTTTCTCTATCAAATCTTCGTTTTTTATTTTAGCTGATTTTCGGGGTGTCGGGATCTCCAAAATATTAAATCTTACGGAAATAAAGCTTTTCCAACCCATTTGTCTATGTAGATTTCCATTTGCCAGTGTTTTAGTGAAAATACCGAAAGTGATTTTTTAAAGGAGCAAAAGGAAATTTTCTCTGTCAAATCTTCGTTTTTTGATTTTAGCTGACTTTCGGGGTGTCGGGATCTCCAAAATATTAAATCTTACGGAAATAAAGCTTTTGCAACCGATTTGTCTATGTAGATTTCCATTTGCCAGTGTTTTAGTGAAAATACCGAAAGTGATTTTTTAAAGGAGCAAAAGGAAATTTTCTCAGTGAAATCTTCGTTTTTTTATTTCAGCTGACTTTCAGGGTGTTGGGATCTGCAAAATATTAAATCTGACGGAAATAAAGCTTTTGGAACCCATTTGTCTATGCAGATTTCCATTTGCCGGTGTTTTAGTGAAATTAAGGAAAGTGAATTTTTAAAGGAGCAAAAGGTAATTTTCTCTGTCAAATCTTCGTTTTTTGATTTTAGCTGACTTTCGGGGTGTCGGGATCTCCAAAATATTCAATCTTACGGAAATAAAGCTTTTGCAACCCATTTGTCTATGTAGATTTCCATTTGCCAGTGGTTTAGTGAAAATACCGAAGTGATTTTTAAAGGAGCAAAAGGAAATTCTCTCCGAAATCTTCGTTTTTTATTTCAGCTGACTTTCGGGTGTCGGGATCTCCAAAATATTAAATCGACGGAAATAAAGCTTTGAACCCATTTGTCTATGCAGATTTCCATTTGCCGGTGTTTTAGTGAAATTAACGAAAGGGAATTTTTAAAGGAGCAAAAGGAAATTTTTCTGTCAAATCTTCGTTTTTTTGATTTTAGCGACTTTCGGGGTGTCGAGATCTCCAAAATATTAAATCGACGGAAAGAAAGCTTTTGGAAACCATTTGTCTATGCAGATTTCCATTTCCCGGTGTTTTAGTGAAATTAACGAAATGGAATTTTTAAAGGAGCAAAAGGAAATGTTCTCTGTCAAATCTTCGTTTTTTGATTTTAGCTGACTTTCAGGGTGTCGGGATCTCCAAAATATTAAATCTTACGGAAATAAAGCTTTTGCAACCCATTTTTCTATGTAGATTTCCATTTGCCGGTGGTTTAGTGAAAATACCGAAGTGATTTTTAAAGGAGCAAAGGAAATTCTCTCCGTGAAATCTTCGTTTTTTGATTTCAGTGACTTTCGGTGTCGGGATCTCCAAAATATTAAATCTGATGGAAATAAAGCTTTTGGAACCCATTTGTCTATGCAGATTTCCATTTGCCGGTGTTTTAGTGAAATTAACGAAAGGGAATTTTTAAAGGAGCAAAAGGAAATTTTCTCTGTCAAATCTTCGTTTTTTGATTTTAGCTGACTTTCAGGGTGTCGGGATCTCCAAAATATTAAATCTAACGGAAAGAAAGCTTTTGGAACCCATTTGTCTATGCAGATTTCCATTTGCCGGTGTTTTAGTGAAATTAACGAAAGGGAATTTTAAAGGAGCAAAAGGAAATTTTCTCTGTCAAATCTTCGTTTTTGATTTTAGCTGATTTTCAGGGTGTCGGGATCTCCAAAATATTAAATCGACGGAAATAAAGCTTTCGGAACCCATTTGTCTACGCTTGATTTCCATTTGCCGGTGATTTAGTGAAATTAACGAAAGGGAATTTTAAAGGAGCAAAAGGAAATTTTCTCCGTCAAATCTTCGTTTTTTGATTTTGGCGACTTTAAGGGTGTCGGGATCTCCAAAATATTAAATCTAACGGAAAGAAAGCTTTTGGAACCCATTTGTCTATGCAGATTTCCATTTGCCGGTGTTTTAGTGAAATTAACGAAAGGGAATTTTTAAAGGAGCAAAAGGAAATTTTCTCGTCAAATCTTCGTTTTTGATTTTAGCTGATTTTCGGGTGTCGGATCTCCAAAATATTAAATCGACGGAAATAAAGCTTTCGGAACCCATTTGTCTATGCAGATTTCCATTTGCCGGTGTTTTAGTGAAATTAACGAAAGGGAATTTTTAAAGGAGCAAAATGAAATTTTCTCTGTCAAATCTTCGTTTTTTGATTTTAGCTGACTTTCAGGGTGTCGGGATCTCCAAAATATTAAATTTGATGGAAAGAAAGCTTTTGGAACCCATTTGTCTATGCGGATTTCCATTTGCCGGTGTTTTAGTGAAATTAACGAAAGGGAATTTTTAAAGGAGCAAAAGGAAATTTTCTCTATCAAATCTTCGTTTTTTTATTTTAGCTGACTTTCGGGGTGTCGGGATCTCCCAAATATTAAATCTTACGGAAATAAAGCTTTTGCAACCCATTTGTCTATGTAGATTTCCATTTGCCGGTGTTTTAGTGAAAATACCGAAAGTGATTTTTAAAGGAGCAAAAGGAAATTTTTCCGTGAAATCTTCATTTTTTGATTTCAGCGAGGTTCGGGGTGTCGGGATCTCCAAAATATTAAATCGACGGAAATAAAGCTTTTGGAACTCATTCGTCTATGCAGATTTCCATTTCCGGTGTTTTAGTGAAATTAACGAAAGGGAATTTTTAAAGGAGCAAAAGGAAATTTTCTCTGTCAAATCTTCCTTTTTTGATTTCATTGACTTTCGGGGTGTCGGGATCTCCAAAATATTAAATCTTACGGAAATAAAGCTTTTGGAACCCATTTGTCTATGCAGATTTCCATTTCCGGTGTTTTAGTGAAATTAACGAAAGGGAATTTTTAAAGGAGCAAAAGGAAATTTTCTTTGTCAAATCATCCTTTTTGATTTCAGTGACTTTCAAGGAGTCGGGATCTCCAAAATATTAAATCGACGGAAATAAAGCTTTTGGAACCCATTTGTCTATGCGATTTCCATTTGCCGGTGTTTTAGTGAAATTAACGAAAGGGAATTTTTAAAGGAGCTTAAGTAAATTTTCTGTCAAATCTTCGTTTTTTTATTTTAGTTGACTTTCGGGGTGTCGGGATCTACAAAATATTAAATCTTACGAAAATAGGGCCTTTGGAACTCAGTTGTCTATGCGGATTTCTATCTGTCGGGGATTTAGTGAAAATACCAAAAGGGAATTTTTTCTAAGAAATCTTAATTTTTTTTTTTAATTTCAACAGACTTTGAGTGTCGTAATCCCCAAAATATTAAGTCTTACACAAATAAAGCTTTTGGAACCCATTTGTCTATGCAGATTTCCATTTGCCGGTGTTTTAATGAAATTAACGAAAGGGAATTTTTAAGGAGCTTAATGAAATTTTCTCTGTCAAATCTTCGTTTTTTTCTTTCAGCTGACTTTCGGGTGTCGGGATCTCCAAAATATTAGATCTTACGGAAATAAAGCTTTTGCAACCCATTTGTCTATGCAGATTTCCATTTGACGGTGTTTTAGTGAAAATACCGAAAGGGAATTTTATAGGAGCAAAAGGAAATTTTCATTGTCAAATCTTCGTTCTTTTATTTCAGCTGACTTTCGGGTGTCGGGATCTCCAAAATATTAAATCTTACGGAAATAAAGCTTTTGCAACCCATTTGTCTATGTAGATTTCCATTTGCCGGTGTTTTAGTGAAAATAGGGAAAGTGATTTTTTAAAGGAGCAAAAGGAAATTTTCTCTGTAAAATCTTCGTTTTTTGATGTCAGCTGACTTTCAGGGTGTCGGGATCTCCAAAATATTAAATCTGACGGAAATAAAGCTTTTGGAACTCATTGGTCTATGCGATTTCCATTTCCGGTGTTTTAGTGAAATTAACGAAAGGGAATTTTTAAAGGAGCAAAAGGAAATTTTCTTTGTCAAATCTTCGTTTTTTGATTTCAGCTGACTTTCAAGGTGTCGGGATCTCCAAAATATTAAATCTGACGGAAATAAAGCTTTTGGAACCCATTTGTCTATGCAGATTTCCATTTGCCGGTGTTTTAGTGAAATTAACGAAAGGGAATTTTTAAAGGAGCTTAAGTAAATTTTCTCTGTCAAATCTTCGTTTTTTTATTTCAGCTGACTTTCAGGGTGTCGGGATCTACAAAATATTAAATCTTACGAAAATAGGGCCTTTGGAACTCAGTTGTCTATGCGGATTTCTATCTGTCGGGGATTTAGTGAAAATACCAAAAGGGCATTTTTTCTATGAAATCTTAATTTTTTTTTTAATTTCAACAGACTTTCAGGGTGTCGTAATCCCCAAAATATTAAGTCTTACGCAAATAAAGCTTTTGGAACCCATTTGTCTATGCAGATTTCCATTTGCCGGTGTTTTAGTGAAATTAACGAAAGGGAATTTTTAAAGGAGCAAAAGGAAATTTTCTCTGTCAAATCTTCGTTTTTTGATTTCAGCTGACTTTCGGGGGTGTCGGGATCTCCAAAATATTAAATCGGACGGAAATAAAGCTTTTGGAACCCATTTGTCTATGCAAATTTCCATTTGCCGGTGTTTTAGTGAAATTAACGAAAGGGAATTTTTAAAGGAGCAAAAGGAAATTTTCTCTGTCAAATCTTCCCTTTTTTGATTTCAGTGACTTTCAAGGTGTCGGGATCTCCAAAATATTAAATCGCGGAAATAAAGCTTTTGGAACCCATTTGTCTATGCGAGATTTCCATTTGCCGGTGTTTTAGTGAAATTAACGAAAGGGAATTTTTAAAGGAGCAAAAGGAAATTTTTCTGTCAAATCTTCGTTTTCGATTTCAGTGACTTTCGGGGTGTCGGGATCTCCAAAATATTAAATGGGATGGAAATAAAGCTTTTGGAACCCATTTGTCTATGCAGATTTCCATTTGCCGGTGTTTTAGTGAAATTAACGAAAGGGAATTTTAAAGGAGCTTAACGAAATTTTCTCTGTCAAATCTTCGTTTTTTTATTTCAGTGACTTTCGGGGTGTCGGGATCTCCAAAATATTAAATCTTACGAAAATAAAGCTTTTGCAACCCATTTGTCTATGCAGATTTCCATTTGACGGTGTTTTAGTGAAAATACCGAAAGGGAATTTTAAAGGAGCAAAAGGAAATTTTCATTGTCAAATCTTCGTTTTTTTATTTCAGCTGACTTTCGGGGGGTGTCGGGATCTCCAAAATATTAAATCTTACGGAAATAAAGCTTTTGCAACCCATTTGTCTATGTAGATTTCCATTTGCCGGTGTTTTAGTGAAAATAGGGAAAGTGATTTTTAAAGGAGCAAAAGGAAATTTTCCGTGAAATCTTCGTTTTTGATTTCAGCTGACTTTCAAGGTGTCGAGATCTCCAAAATATTAAATCGCGGAAATAAAGCTTTGGAACCCATTTGTCTATGCAGATTTCCATTTGCCGGTGTTTTAGTGAAATTAACGAAAGGGAATTTTTAAAGGAGCTTAAGGAAATTTTCTCTTTGAAATCTTCGTTTTTGATTTCAGTGACTTTCGGGGTGTCGGGATCTCCAAAATATTAAATCTTATGGAAATAAAGCTTTTGCAACCCATTTGTCTATGTAGATTTCCATTTGCCGGTGTTTTAGTGAAAATACCGAAAGTGATTTTTTAGAGGAGCAAAAGGAAATTTTCTCTGTGAAATCTTCGTTTTTTGAGTTCAGCTGACTTTCAAGGTGGTGGGATCTCCAAAATATTAAATCTTACAGAAATAGAGCTTATGCAACCCATTTGTCAACGCAGATTTCCATTTGAAGTGTTTTAGTGAAAAAACCGAAAAGGAATTTTTAAAGGAGCAAAAGGAAATTTTCTTTGTCAAATCTTCGTTTTTTTATTCCAGTTGACTTTCAGGGTGTCGGGATCTCCAAAATATTAAATCTTACGGAAATAAAGCTTTTGGAACCCATTTGTCTACGCATATTTTTTTTTTTTTGTTTTTTTGCAGGGGTGTTTAGTGAAAATACCGAAAGGAAATTTTGAATGGAGTAAAAGGGAATTTTCTCTTTCAAATCTTTGTGTTCTGATTTCAGCCGACTTTCGGGGTGTCGGGATCTCCAAAATATTAAGTCTTACAGAAATAGAGCTTATGCAACCCATTTGTCAACGCAGATTTCCATTTGCAAGTGTTTTAGTGAAAAACCCGAAAAGGAATTTTTAAAGGAGCAAAAGGAAATTTTCTTTGTCAAATCTTCGTTTTTTTATTTCAGTTGACTTTCAGGGTGTCGGGATCTCCAAAATATTAAATCTTACGGAAATAAAGGTTTTGGAACCCATTTGTCTATGCAGATTTCCATTTGCCGATGTTTTAGTGAAAATACCGAAAGCAAAATTTTAAAGGAGCAAAAGGAAATTTTCTTTGTCAAATCTTTGTTTTTTGATTTCAGCTAACTTTCAGGGTGTCGGGATCTCCAAAATATTAAATCTTACGGAAATAAAGCTTTTGGAACCCATTTGTACGTGCGATTTCCATCTACGGGGTTTTAGTGAAAATACCGAAAGTGAATTTTTAAATGAGCAAAGGGAATTTTCTCGTGAAATCTTCATTTTCGATTTCAGCTGACTTTTAGGTTGTCGGCATCTCCAAAATATTAAATCTTACGGAAATAGAGCTTTTGAAACTCACTTGTCCATGCAGATTTCCATCTGCTTTGGGGTTTTAGTGAAAATACCAAAAGGGAATTTTTAAATGAGCACGGGGAATTTTCTCTTTGAGATCTTAAATTTTTTTTTTTATTTCAGCTGACTTTCGGGGTGTTGCGATCCCCAAAATATTAAATCTTACGCAAATAAAGCTTTTGGAACACATTTGTCTATGCAATTTTTTTTTTGTTTTTTTGCTGGGGTTTTGGTGAAATAACGAAAGGGAATTTTTAAAAGAGCACAAGGGAATTTTCTCTTTCGAATCTTCGTTTTCTTATGTCAGCTGACTTTCAAGCTTTCGGGATCTGCAAAATTTCAAATGTTAGAGAAATAATGCTTTCGTAACCCATTTCTCTACAGATTTCCATCTGTCGGGTTTTAGTGAAAATGCCAGAAGGTAATTTTTAAAGGACAAAAGGGAATTTTCTCTATGAAATATTCGTTTTCTGATTTCAGCTGACTTTCAGGATGTTGGGATCTCCAAAATATTGAATCTTACACAAATAAAGCTTTTGCAACCCCTTTGTCTATGCATATATATTTTTCTTTGGCGGGGTTTTAAGAAAATACCAACAAGAGAATTTTTAGAGGAGCAAAAGGGAATTTTCTCTGTCAAATCTTAATTTTTTTGATTTCAACTGACTTTTAGGTTGTTGAGATCTCCAAAATTTTAAATTTGTTGGAAATAAACCTTATGCAACCCATTTGTCTACGCAGATTTCCATTTGCAGGTGTTTTAGTGAAAAAACCGAAAAGGAATTTTTAAAAGGAGCAAAAGGAAATTTTCTTTGTCAAATCTTTGTTTTTTTATTTCAGCTGACTTTTAGGGTGTCGTGATCTCCAAAATATTAAATCTTACGAAAATAAAACCTTTGGAACTCACTTGTCTAAGCAGATTTCTATCTGTCGGGGTTTTAGTTAAAATACCGAAAGGGAATTTTTAAAGGAGCAAAAGGGAATTTTTTATTGGAAATCTTAATTTTTTTTTTTTGCAACAGACTTTCAGGGTGTCGCGATCCCCAAAATATTAAATCTTACACAAATAAAGCTTTTGCAACCCATTTGTCTATGCAGATTTCCATTTGCCGGTGTTTTAGTGAAAAAAACGAAAGCGAATTTTTAAAGGAGCAAAAGGAAATTTTCTTTGTCAAATCTTCGTTTTTTATTTCAGCTGACTTTCAGGGTGTCGGGATCTCCAAAATACTATATCTTACGGAAATAAAGCTTTTGGAACCCATTTGTCTATGCAGATTTCCATCTACCAGGGTTTTAGTGGAAATACCGAAAGTGAATTTTTAAATGAGCAAAAGGGAATTTTCTCTGTGAAATCTTCATTTTCTGATTTCAGCTGACTTTTAGGTTGTTGGCATCTCCAAAATATTAAATCTCACGGGAATAGAGCTTTTGAAACCCACTTGTCTATGCAGATTTCCATCTGCTGGGGTTTTAGTGAAAGTACCGAAAGGGAATTTTTAAATGAGCAAAAGGCAATTTTCTCTGTGAAATCTTAATTTTTTTTTTTTTAATTTCAGATGGCTTTCAGGGTGTCGCGATCCCCAAAACATTAAATCTTACGCAAATAAAGCTTTTGCAACCGATTTGTCTATGCAAATTTCCATTTGCCGGTGTTTTGGTGAAAATACCGAAGGGGAATTTTTAACGGAGCAAAAGGAAATTTTCTCTGTCAAATCTTCGTTTTTTGATTTCAACTGACTTTTAGGGTGTCGGGATCTCCAAAATATTAAATCTTACGGAAATAAAGGTTTTGGAACCCATTTGTCTATGCAGATTTCCATTTGCCGATGTTTTAGTGAAAATACCGAAAGCAAATTTTTAAAGCAGCAAAAGGAAATTTTCTTTGTCAAATCTTTGTCTTTTGATTTCAGCCGACTTTTAGGGTGTCGGGATCTCCAAAATATTAAATCTTACGGAAATAAAGCTTTTGCAACCCATTTGTCTATGCAGATTTCCATCTACCGGGGTTTTAGTGGAAATACCAAAAGTGAATTTTTAAATGAACAAAAGGGAATTTTCTCAGTGAAATCTTCATTTTCTGATTTCAGCCGACTTTCGTGGTGTCGGGATCTCCAAAATATTAAATCTTACGGAAATAGAGCTTTTGAAACTCACTTGTCTATGCAGATTTCCATCTGCCGGGATGTTAATGAAAATACCGAAAGGGAATTTTCTTTGTGAAATCTGAATTTTTTTTTATTTCAGCTGAATTTCAGGGTGTCGCGATCCCCAAAATATTAAATCTTACGCAAATAAAGCTATTGGAACACATTTGTCTATGCAGTCTTTTGTTTTTCTTTTTTTGCTCGGGTTTTGGTGAAATACCGTGAGGGAATTTTTAAAAGAGCACAAGGGAATTTTCTCTGTGAAATCTTCGTTTTCTTATGTCGGCTGACTTTCAAGCTGTCGGGATCTCCAAAATTTCCAATGTTAGAGAAATAATTCTTTCGTAACCCATTTCTCTAAACAGATTTCCATCTGTCGTGGTTTTAGTGAAAATACCATAAGGTAATTTTTAAAGGACAAAAGGGAATTTTCTCTATGAAATATTCATTTTTCTGATTTCAGCTGACTTTTAGGGTGTCGGGATCTCCAAAATATTGAATCTTATGCAAATAAAGCTTTTGGAACCCCTTTGTCTATGCATATATATATATTTTTTTTTTGGCGGGGTTTTAGTGAAAATACCAAAAAGGGAATTCTTAGAGGAGCAAAAGGGAATTCTCTCTATCAAATCTTAATTTTTTTGATTTCACCTGACTTTTAGGTTGTTGAGATCTACGAAATTTTAAATTTGTTGGAAATAAAGTTTATGCAACCCATTTGCCTACGCAGATTTCCATTTGCAGGTGTTTTAGTGCAAAAACCGAAAAGGAATTTTTAAAGGAGCAAAAGGAACTTTTGTTTGTCAAATCTTCGTTTTTTGATTTCAGCCGACTTTTAGGGTGTCGGGATCTCCAAAATATTAAATCTTACGGAAATAGAGCTTTTGGAACCCATTTGTCTATGCAGATTTCCATCTACCGGGGTTTTAGTGGAAATACCGAAAGTGAATTTTTAAATGAGCAAAAGGGAATTTTCTCTGTGAAATCTTCATTTTTTGATTTCAACTGACTTTTAGGTTGTCGGCATCTCCAAAATATTAAATCTTACGGAAATAGAGCTTTTGAAACTCACTTGTCTATGCAGATTTCCATCTCTTTGGGGTTTTAGTGAAAATGCGAAAGGGAATTTTTAAATGACCAAAAGGGAATTTTCTCGTGAAATCGTAATTTTTTTTTTTTTTTAATTTCAGCTGACTTTCGGGGTGTCGCGATCCCCAAAATATTAAATCTTACGCAAATAAAGCTTTTGCAACCGATTTGTCTATGCAAATTTCCATTTGCCGTGTTTTAGTGAAAATACCGAAAGGGAATTTTTAAAGGAGCAAAAGGAAATTTTCTCTGTCAACTCTTCGTTTTTGATTTCAGCTGACTTTGAAGGTGTCGGGATCTCCAAAATACTAAATCTTACGAAAATAAAGATTTTGGAACCCATCTGTCTATGCAGATTTCCATTTGCCGGTGTTTTAGTGAAAATACCGAAAGCGAATTTTAAAGCAAAGCAAAAGGAAATTTTCTTTGTCAAATCTTCATTTTTTTATTTCAGCCGACTTTTAGGGTGTCGGGATCTCCAAAATATTAAATCTTACGGAAATAAAGCTTTTGGAACCAATTTTTCTATGAGATTTCCATCTAGGGGTTTTAGTGGAAATACCGAAAGGGAATTTTTAAATGAGCAAAGGGAATTTTCTCTGTGAAATCTTCATTTTCTGATTTTAGCTGACTTTCGGGGGTATCGGGATCTCCAAATTATGAAATCTTACGAAAATAAAGCTTTTGGAACCCATTTGTCTATGCAGATTTCCATTTGCTTAGGTGTTTTAGTGAAAATACCGAAAGCGAATTTTAAAGCGGCAAAAGGAAATTTTCTTTGTCAAATCTTCGTTTTGTATTTCAGCCGACTTTTAGGCTGTCGGGATCTCCAAAATATTAAATCTTACGGAAATAAAGATTTTGGAACCCGTTTGTCTATGCAGTTTTCCATCTACCGGGGTTTTAGTGGAAATACCGAAAGTGAATTTTTAAATGAGCAAAAGGGAATTTTCTCTGTGAAATCTTCATTTTCTGATTTCAGATGACTTTCAGGGTGTCGGGATCTCCAAAATATTAAATCTTACGAAAATAGAGCCTTTGGAACTCGCTTGTCTATGCGGATTTCTATTTGTCGGGGTTTTAGTGAAAATACCAAAAGGGATTCTGTGAAATCTTAATTTTTTTGTTTATTTCAACAGACTTTCAGGGTGTCGCAATCCCCAAAATATTAAGTCTTACGCAAATAAAGCTTTTGGAACCCATTTGTCTATGCATATTTCCATTTGCCGGTGTTTTAGTGAAATTAACGAAACGGAATTTTTAAAGGAGCAAAAGAAATTTTCTGTCAAATATTCGTTTTTGATTTCAAATTGACTTTCGGTGTCGGGATCTCCAAAATATTAAATCTTACGGAAATAAAGCTTTTGGAACCCATTTGTCTATGGAGATTTCCATTTGCCGATGTTTTAGTGAAAATACCGAAAGTGAATTTTTAGAGAAGCAAAAGGAAATTTTCTTTGTCAAATCTTCGTTTTTTGATTTCAGCCGACTTTTAGGGTGTCGGGATCTCCAAAATATTAAATCTTACAGAAATAAAGCTTGTGCAACACATTTGTCTACGCAGATTTCCATTTGCAAGTGTTTTAGTGAAAAAATCGAAAAGGAATTTTTAAAGGAGCAAAAGCAAATTTTCTTTGTCAAATCTTCGTTTTTTTATTTCAGCTGACTTTCAGGGTGTCGGGATCTCCAAAATATTAAATCTTATGGAAATAAAGCTTTTGGAACCCATTTGTCTATGCAGATTTCCATTTGCCGGTGTTTTAGTGAAAATACCGAAAGCGAATTTTTAAAGCAGCAAAAGGAAATTTTCTTTGTCAAATCTTCGTTTTTTTATTTCGGCCGACTTTTAGGGTGTCGTGATCTCCAAAATATTAAATCTTACGGAAATAAAGATTTTGGAACCCGTTTGTCTATGCAGTTTTCCATCTACCGGGGTTTTAGTGGAAATACCGAAAGTGAATTTTAAATGAGCAAAAGGGAATTTTCTCTGTGAAATCTTCATTTTCTGATTTCAGCTGACTTTCAGGGTGTCGGGATCCCTAAAATATTAAATCTTACGAAAATAGAGCCTTTGGAACTCACTTGTCTATGCGGATTTCTATTTGTCGGGGTTTTAGTGAAAATACCAAAAGGGAATTTTTTCTGTGAAATCTTAATTTTTTTTGTTATTTCAACAGACTTTCAGGGTGTCGCGATCCCCAAAATATTAAGTCCTACGCAAATAAAGCTTTTGGAACTCATTTGTCTATGCAGATTTCCATTTGCCGGTGTTTTAGTGAAATTAACGAAAGGGAATTTTTAAAGGAGCGAAAGGAAATTTTCTGTCAAATCTTCGTTTTTGATTTCAGTGACTTTCAAGGTGTCGGGATCTCCAAAATATTAACTCTTACGGAAATAAAGCTTTTGGAACCGATTTGTCTATGGAGATTTCCATTTGCCGGTGTTTTAGTGAAAATACCGAAAGCGAATTTTTAAAGAAGCGAAAGGACATTTTCTTTGTCAAATCTTCGTTTTTTGATTTCAGTCGAATTTTAGGGTGTTGGGATCTCCAAAATATTAAATCTTACAGAAATAAAGCTTATGCAACCCATTTGTCTATGCAGATTTCCATTTGCAAGTGTTTTAGTGAAAAAACTGAAAAGAAATTTTTAAAGGAGCAAAACGAAATTTTCTTTGTCAAGTCTTTGTTTTTTTATTTCAGCTGACTTTCGGGTGTCGGGATCTCCAAAATATTAAATCTTACGGAAATAAAGCTTTTGGAAGCCATTTGTCTATGCAGATTTCCATCTACCGGGGTTTTAGTGGAAATACCGAAAGTGAATTTTTAAATGAGCAAAAGGGAATTTTCTCTGTGAAATCTTCATTTTCTGATTTCAGCTGACTTTTAGGGTGTCAGGATCTCCAAAATATTAAATCTTACGAAAATAGAGCCTTTGGAACTCACTTGTCTATGCGGATTTCTATCTATCGGGGTTTTAGTGAAAATACCAAAAGGGAATTTTTTCTGTGAAATCTTAATTTTTTTTTATTTCAACAGACTTTCAGGGTGTCGCAATCCCCAAAATATTAGGTCGTACACAAATAAAGCTTTTGGAATCCATTTGTCTATGCAGATTTCCATTTGTCAGTGTTTTAGTGAAATTAACGAAAGGGAATTTTTAAAGTAGCAAAAGGAAATTTTCTCTATCAAATCTTCGTTTTTTGATTTCAGCTGACTTTCAGGGTGTCGGGATCTCCAAAATATTAAATCTTACAGAAATAAAGCTTTTGGAACCCATTTGTCTATGCAGATTTCCATTTGCTGGTGTTTTAGTGAAAATACCGAAAAAGCGAATTTTTAAAGAAGCAAAGGAAATTTTCTTTGTCAAATCTTCGTTTTTTGATTTCAGCCGACTTTTAGGGTGTCGGGATCTCCAAAATATTAAATCTTATAGAAATAAAGCTTATGCAACCCATTTGTCTACACATATTTCCATTTGCAAGTGTTGTAGTGAAAAAACCGAATAGGAATTTTTAAAGGAGCAGAAGGAAATTTTCTGTGTCAAATCTTCGTTTTTTTATTTTAGCTGACTTTCAGGGTGTCGGGATCTCCAAAATATTAAATCTTACGGAAATAAAGCTTTTGGAACCCACTTGTCTATGCAGATTTCCATTTTTGGGGTTTTAGTGAAAATACCGAAAGGGAATTTTTAAATGAGCAAAGGGAATTTTCTCTCGTGAAATCTTAATTTTTTTTTTTAATTTCAGCTGACTTTCAGGGTGTCGCGATCCCCAAAATATTAAATCTTACGCAAATAAAGCTTGTGGAACACATTTGTCTATGCAGTCTTTTTTTTTTCTTTTTTTGATGGTGTTTTGGTGAAATACCGAGAGGGAATTTTTAAAAGAGCACAAGGGAATTTTCTCTTTCGAATCTTCGTTTTCTTATGTCGGCTGACTTTCAAGCTGTCAGGATCTCCAAAATTTCAAATGTTAGAGAAATAATACTTTCGTAACCCATTTCTCTAAACAGATTTCTATCTGTCGCGGCTTTAGTGAAAATACCATAAGGTAATTTTTAAAGGACAAAAGGGAATTTTCTCTATGAAATATTTGTTTTCTGATTTCAGTTGACTTTCAGGGTTTCGGGATCTCCAAAATATTGAATCTTACGCAAATAAAGCTTTTGGAACCCCTTTGTCTATGCATATTTTTTTTTTTTGGCGGGGTTTTAGTGAAAATACCAAAAAGGGAATTTTTAGAGGAGCAAAAGGGAATTTTCTCTGTCAAATCTTAATTTTTTTGATTTCAGCTGACTTTTAGGTTGTTGAGATCTCCGAAATTTTAAATTTGTTGGAAATAAAGCTTATGCAACCCATTTGTCTACGCAGATTTCCATTTGCAGGTGTTTTAGTGAAAAAATCGAAAAGGAATTTTTAAAGGAGCAAAAGGAAATTTTGTTTGTCAAATCTTCGTTTTTTGATTTCAGCCGACTTTTAGGGTGTCGGTGTGACACCCCGAACCCTTCGCAGGTCGTCACCAGCGCCAATGTTACACCTTATTACCTTTCTCCTTTGAAGAAGCGTCCTAATTCATAGACACATTTTTTTTTTAAACAAAATGGTCCCAGCGCGACTCATTAGCGGAAGAAAATTAAAACATCACCATCTCCCCCTACCAACCATGATACAAATACACACCACTAATTATCAGGATTTTATAGACAAGCCACGACACTTTATTTACATATATATTTTCAAGATGGGACTTCTTTTGGGTCAGTACATCAAAAAGGAAAAGCTACGACTCAGCCATGTCCAGCCTAAAACCTCAAAAAGAACTCTCGACCCTCTACATTTCACGTGCAACAATTCCCCATCATCAGTGTCGGCTAACTATCTCCAAAAAGGATCCAGCTCCTACTCGTCGCGCACGGGTCTCACACCCAACCCGGTGCATCAGGCGGTGGCGACGGCAACATCCCTCGCATCGCTCCATCCCGACGAACATGTACGGATATGAATTCGAATGACGGGGCCCCAGCCCAGGCCCACGTCGTACATCACTAGACAGCGTACTCGAATAAAAGTCGGTCAGAACAGAGGACAGTCTATCTCAGCACACTCGACCTCTACATCGGATGGTAGACCGTAAATACACCCCGCGTGACTGCAGGAAGCGGCATACTGCTAATCTGAAATGTGGGTCCCCAAAAGGGGTGAGTACAACCACTCAGCAGATAAGGAATCCAATAACAACTCAATGCATCATGCAAATCATACATGCATTCGGCGTTACCTTGAAGCCATGCGCATACTATCATGCATCATCTTATCAATTTATAACACATACATGTGTATCATCATCGTATCATACATGTCATCATCATCATGACATCATCACATCACACATGTCATCATCATCATGGCATCATTACATCATACATGTCATCATCATCATGACATCATCACATTACACATGTCATCGTGCCATATCATATATCATCATCATTATCATCACCATGCATATCATCATGCATATCATATCATGGGTGATCATCTTTATTTCACATCACATATCATCATCATTATCATGCATATCATCATGCATATCATATCATGGGTGATCATCATTATTTCACATCACATATCATCATCATCATCATCATCATGCATATCATCATGCATATCATATCATGGTTTAATTTCCACTTTTAGCTTTCAATTTGATCACCACATCACCCATTCCTCAAATCATCAATTTCATCATCCCCTCGGGCAAAGACCTCCGAGGCTTCCGGCATTCAGCCTCCTAGGCCACCGGCATCCGGCCCCCACATTCCGGGCATCTCGCATCCCAAGCGGCATCACGAGGCATTCCCTTCGCGCAGAAACCTCCGACAGGGCTTCCGGCATTTACACTCCCTGGCCGGGCATCCCGCACCCCAATCCTGGCATCGCGAGGCATTCCCTTCGGGCAGAAACCTCCGACAGGGCTTCCGGCCCCCCACATTCCGGGCATCCTGAATCTCCCACGGCAATCGGGCAATGCATCTCTATACATTCCGGCCTCATTCTCCACCACAACCACTCGCTCACTTATCATCATCCACATTTACCAATATTTTGATCTCAATTTAACATGGCATATGGCGTGACATCACACAAGTCATACTTGGCATAGGATCCACACATGCATCACAATTCAATGTCATACATACACCAAGACTTTATCATACATGCAACAAGATAAATTTAATGAAATTTATGGCCAATAAAATAATCTATTTTATTTTATTTTTCTTTTCTTTTTATTTATTTATTTTTATTTATTTATTAAATTCCAACTTTTGTCATTTCCATAAATTTAATATCAACAAATTCCCAAAATTATAAAAATCACAGCAAATATTAAACAAGCCAATAGGATGATAATTTCATACAAAATACATGGCCAAATAGCATTTCACAAAATTTCCCAATTTTCACAAAGCATCATATAATTTTCGGATGAAACCAGAATGCACGGTTTCCGAAGAAATTCGATTAAAATATCCATAAGGCCTCAACAAATTACGAAATTTTACATAGTTATAGCCAAGACAGTTTCGTACAACTTTCATGAAGAACTCCAAGCGAGATTCTTTTTAGATTATTTTATACAGTCTCATGAAGCTTCTGCATCCACTACCGCATCGTCCAGTGTACACATCTCTGAAATATTGAGATTTCACCTACCTATTCTCTTTAGTTTCCTCTGAAATTTGGATATGTTATACATTAATATGTCCTATACAAGTTGCATGAAGAGATCTAAGTCAAATAACCAAATTATAGTCGTCATCTATGTCCATGAATTCTCGGGTGTCTCGGAATACATCACCAGAATCATCGTCTTCAAGATCTAGTTGATTTACTAGGTTATACTTGTTCATTTCACTTCAAATTTGATTATGTTGTATTTTAATATGTCCCCTACAACTTCCATGAAGAAATCGTAGAGATATTTTCAACACAAACCAACATGCAACCACGAATCCAGCAAGAGGTCAGTAAAAACTTTCCAGATCTGAGGTCTCCGTAGGATGAGACTTTAACCCCTAAAATCTCCATAATTTTCCACGAAATTTTAGTATGTTGTAGTAAAGGATGTTTTATACAACTCTCATGAAGAAATCGAAGCCAAAATCGGACTCTAAACATACATGCAAGCTCAAACAAGTTACTGACTCACACGATCCGAGCAAGAACAGTCACACCATTCACACACAACTCATCCATGCTTCGGTTTTTCTCATCTAACACCCAAAAGCTCAACATGAAAACGACATACAAGCATGCAAGAGAAGCTAGAGGACTCCCACTTGCCTCTAGATCGGTCGGTCGACGGCGTACGGCGGCGAACAAGGCGGCACACGGCGGACGGACGGCGGTTCCTCCTCCTCTCCCTCTCGGCCGCTCCTCCTCTCTCTCGAAATCTCTCTCTCTCTCTCACTCCCTTGGGCGAATGAGGTAAAACCAGCCACCTTCTCTCTCTCTTCCCTTCTTATACCCCCCTAATCCTCATCATTACTTGCCTTAACCATGGCCAATGCATGGCCTTCTCCTTTGCCACTTGTCTTATTGAATTTTGAATTGGGTTTGGGCTTCTTGGGCTTAGGCCATCCGGCCACTCTTGGCCCTCCCCCTTGCTCGACGGCAGCCCACTTGTGGGCTTCAATGGGCCGGCCAACTTGGCCCATTAAAGTTCCACTCTTGGGCTTAAGGCCCAATCGAATTTTTACCCTCTTTTTTTTTTTTTTTTTGAATTCTTCTATAAATGTTTTTAAATTTCAATTTTTCATCTTGGCCAAAGTCTTGGGACATCTCGTTTATTGAAATTTAATTTATAAAGTACATGGCCAAGCATAGATTATTAATCTATCAAATTTAAATTCTCACATGCACATGCACAAATTATCTATTTAAAAAGACTAATGGCTAAAGCATAAGCCATAGGAAATTTATCACCTATTTAGAGACTTTAACACACCTTATGGCTTGACATTGAATTTTGGGATGCCACAATTCTCCCCTCCTTAGAGAATTTCGTCCTCGAAATTCAAACACCACTCGCGCCTTCTTGAAACAAATAGGGATACTTTTACTTCATCTGATCCTCACTTTCCCATGTGGCTTCCTCCATATCATGATGTCGCCATAATACCTTAACTAGAGGAATCTTCTTAGTCCTAAGAATTTGCTCCTTTCGGTCCAATATCTGCACAGGCTCTTCAATGTACCTTACTTTCTCATCCATTTTGATGGCTTCATGATTGAGTATGTGACCAGGATTCGGCTGGTACTTCCTCAACATCGATACATGAAACACATCGTGCAGATTTTCTAACTTAGGAGGTAACGTTAAACGATAAGCTACATCCCCTATCCTCTCAAGTATTTCAAAAGGTCCAACAAATCTAGGGCTTAACTTACCCTTCATCCCGAATCGAGATATTCCTTTCATTGGAGATACCTTAAGGAATACATGGTCTCCTACACTAAATTCCAAAGGCCTTCTACGCCTATCTCGCGTAGCCTTTCGTCTACTACGAAATTTGTTCTAAGTCTTTCTCTAATAATTTCAACAGCCTCAGTGGTAACTCGTACCAGTTCGGGTCCTGTCAATTTCCTTTCACCTACTTCACTCCAACAGACAGGAGTCCTACATCTCCTTCCATATAATGCTTCATAAGGAGCCATGCCTATACTTTTCTGAAAGCTATTATTATAGGCAAACTCTACCAAATGCAATCTTTCATCCCAATTTCCTTTGAAATCGATTACACAAGCTCTTAACATATCCTCTAATATCTGGATTACTCTTTCTGATTGACCATTTGTTTGGGGATGAAAAGCAGTACTAAATTGAAGCTTAGTCCCTAATGCAATTTGAAGACTTCTCCAAAAATTCGAAGTAAACCTCGAATCCCGATCTGAAGTAATGGTCACTGGAACACCATGTAAGCGTACCACTTGACTTACATACATGTCCGCATACTTATCCATTGGGTAGTCCATGCGAATCGCTAAGAAATGTGCCGACTTAGTCAAACGATCCACTATCACCCAAATTGAGTCATGATTACTTGATGTCCTTGGCAATCCTTGCACAAAGTCCATCGTTATATGTTCCCATTTCCATTCTGGAATGTCTAATGGTCTCAAAAGTCCTGCGGGTTTACGATGTTCCGCTTTCACTTGCTGGCACATCAAACATTGAGATATGTACTTAGCCGTATCTGCCTTCATACCATTCCACCAAAATTGCTGACGCAAATTCCTGTACATCTTTGTACTACCTAGGTGGATACTATAATTACTCTTATTTGCCTCCGACAGAATTTCCTTCCTCAACTCCTCATGGGGTTTCAATTGTCTGGATGCATAGGCTACAACTTTGCCATACTGCATCAACACACATCCCAGTCCTTTGTGAGATGCATCACTATACATTGTGAAACCATCAGGTCCAGTAGGTATAGTCAGAATTGGAGCTGAAGTCAATTTCCTTTTGAGCTCCTGAAAACTCCTTTCACATTCTCCATTCCATTCAAACTTCACATTCTTTCGGGTCAATTTAGTTAAAGGTCCTGCCAGTCGTGAAAATCCTTCAATGAACCTTATATAATAACCAGCCGGTCTAAGAAACTTCGTATTTCGGTAGGTGTCGTTGGTCTCGGCCAATTTACTACCATTTCAACTTTTCTTTGGGTCTACTACAATTCCTTTTCCGACACCACATGTCCTAAAAATATTATCTGGTCCAACCAGAACTCACACTTACTAAACTTGGCATACAACTTATGCTCTCTCAGAGTCTGCAAAACTATTCTCAAATGTTGCTCATGCTCTTTAGGCCCTTTTGAATATACCAGAATATCATGAATAAAAACAATCACAAACTGGTCTAAATAAGACTGAAATATTCTATTCATCAAATCCATAAATGCAGCCGGCGCGTTAGTCAATCCAAATGGCATAACAAGGAACTCGTAGTGTCCATAACGAGTCCTAAACGCAGTCTTAGGAATGTCCTCCTTCTTAATTCTCAACTGATGGTATCCCAACCTCAAGTCAATCTTAGAGAAGACCGAACTTCCCTGGAGTTGGTCAAATAAGTCATCAATTCTAGGCAAAGGATACTTATTCTTAATGGTCACCTGATTCAACTTCCTATAGTCAATACACAAGCGCATCGATCCATCTTTCTTTTTCACAAACAAGACCAGTGCACCCCAAGGTGAAGCACTTGGTCTAATGAATCCTTTGTCAAGCAATTCTTGCAGTTGCACTTTCAACTCCTTCAATTCAACTAAGGCCATTCTATATGGGGCTTTTGATATTGGTCCCATTCCAGGCATTAATTCAATTTCAAATTCAATCTCCCGCTCTGGCGGCAATCCAGGCAATTCCTCAGGAAATACATCTTGAAATTCGTTAACTACACGAACTTCCTCAAGATTAGGCTCCTCCCTTGCATAATCTCTAACTATGGCTAGGTACCCTTGACATCCCTTGTCAAGTAACTTACGGGGGCTTCTCTTGCCCGAAATAAGTGCTACGGAAAATGGGTTTGGCCTCCTAAAAATTCACAACTAGATCGATCGGAGTAAAACGAATTGAACCACTCTTCTATAACAATCCATTCTAGCCCGATACTTACGAAGCCAGTCCATTCCTATAATAACGTCAAAATCATACATAGCCATTACAACCAAATCTATTTCCATGTCCTTTCCTCCCATTGATATCTTACAATTTCCACACACCAGCGTAGACAATACCATATCCTTTAAAGGCGTGGAAACACAAAGAGGCGTCTCAAGAGGCATAACTTCTATCTTATTCAAACGTCTATATCTTTCGAGACACAAACGAATGCGTTGCACCCGTGTCAAACAATGCATATGCCTTTTCACCATTAATAAGAATCGTACTGAAATAACATTTTTGGAAGCTTCCGCTTCCTCCGGGTGATCGCATACACCCTTCCTTGTGCGAGTGGTCTCGAGGATTTCCTTGTGGGTTTGACCTAATGACACTCACGATATCCACTGTCGCACCGAGCCAACACTCACTTGCGACCTCTCTTGTGGGCAATTTCTCCTAAGATGACCCACTTGTCCATAGCCAAAACATTTCAATTGTCCAGTACAAGGTCCTGGGCCATGGCGTCCATTACACTTCTGACAAATACCAGGCTGATAGGGTGCTTTCCCTATATTCGAACCACTTCTTGCCCCTCCAAAATTCCCAAAGTTACTTTTCTTCTTCACATTCCAGGTCTGACCTTGACCAGAATAAGGTCTCTTACCCTTTCTCACATCATTAAAATTCAACGGTTTCTTAAACTCCGAACGTTCCCTCAACAATTCCTGCTCCACTAACTGCGCCCTTTCATAAATCTCATTATAATCTCTTATGTTCAAAGGCACCAGTTGCTTCCTAATGTCAGTCCTCAACCCTTTCAGGAATCTCTTAGCCTTCTCTTCCTAATCCTCAATCAATCTAGGAGCATATCTAGACAATTCAGAAAATCTAGCCTCATACTGATCTACTGTCAACCCATTTTGTTCTAATTGAACAAATTCAGTAATCTTCCTATCCTTAGCACAATCAGAAAAATGCTTCCTATTGAAAGCCCTAACAAACTCCTCCCAACTCACATCAGTACCTGGTGGAAAGATTATGTCCTTGAAGCTCTCCACCAAAACTTCGCATTTCCCTCCCGGTACTTTCTGCTAAAACTATTTTCTCAGCATCAGTGCAGTCCAACAGCCGGAAAATTCGTTCCATTCCATCAATCCATTGCTCCGCCTCCTCAGGACTTCCCATTCCATTAAACTTAAGTGGCTTCAGCTTCAAAAACTGCTCCACTAGTCCTTGAGTATGGCGTTCTGCTCCGGGCTGTTGCTGCGCCTGCCTTTCCATCATATTTCCAATATTGGCTAATGCCTGCAGGATATCTTCCATTCGGGGTTCAGCCCTTGCAGCAGAGGCTTCAGCCCTCGATGGATGAGCACTTCCAGCTCGCACCATGACTTTCCTGCAATTTCCAAGCATTGCCTCAGGAATAATCTGAGACTCACTGCCTCCATTCAAAGCAATTACTATCACTACATAAGTAACATATACATGTTACTGGTACCTAAAAGCAACTCAAAATAAACGGCTAGGGATCTACGAGTGAATATTCATCACCCGTTATTCAATTATTTCATTTTAGATCCTATGGTGTGCATTGTCATCATGTTCCTCATTCTCCAAATGAGGCTCCTTATCACTCCACCTATAACCATTCGCTACGATACCAAAAAGGGCGGTTTGTGACACCCGAACCCTTCGCAGGTTGTCACCAGCGCCAATGTTACACCTTATTACCTTTCTCCTTTGAAGAAGCGTCCTAATTCATAGACACATTTTTTTTTTAAACAAAACGGTCCCAGCACGACTCATTAGCGGAAGCAAATTAAAACATCACCATCTCTCCCCCTACCAACCATGATACAAATACACACCACTAATTATCAGGATTTTATAGACAAGCCACGACACTTTATTTACATATATATTTTCAAGATGGGACTTCTTTTGGGTCGGTACATCAAAAAGGAAAAGCTAGGACTCAGCCATGTCCAGCCTAAAACCTCAAAAAGAACCCTCGACCCTCTACATTTCACGTGCAACAATTCCCCATCATCAGTGTCGGTTAACTATCCCCAAAAAGGATCTAGCTCCTATTCGTTGCGCACGGGTCTCACACCCAACCCGGTGTATCAGGCGGTGGCGGCGGCAACATCCCTCGCATCGCTCCATCCCGACGAACATGTACGGATATGAATTCCTGAATGACAGGGCCCCCAGCCAGGCCCACGTCGTACATCACTAGACAGCGTACTCGAATAAAAGTCAGTCCGAACAGAGAGGGACAGTCTATCTCAAAGACACTCGACCTCTACATCGGATGGTAGACCGTAAAATACACCCCGCGTGACGGGGAAGCGGCATACCGCTAATCAAACGTGGGTCCCAAAAGGGGTGAGTACAACCACTCGAGATAAGGAATCCAATAACAACTCAATGCATCATGCAAATCATACATGCATTGCAGGCGTTACTTACCTTGAAGCCATGCGCATACTATCATGCATCATCTTATCAATTTATAACACATACATGTGTATCATCATCGTATCATACATGTCATCATCATCATGACATCATCACATCACACATGTCATCATCATCATGGCATCATTACATCATACATGTCATCATCATCATGACATCATCACATTACACATGTCATCGTGCCATATCATATATCATCATCATTATCATCACCATGCATATCATCATGCATATCATATCATGGGTGATCATCTTTATTTCACATCACATATCATCATCATTATCATGCATATCATCATGCATATCATATCATGGGTGATCATCATTATTTCACATCACATATCATCATCATCATCATCATCATGCATATCATCATGCATATCATATCATGGTTTAATTTCCACTTTTAGCTTTCAATTTGATCACCACATCACCCATTCCTCAAATCATCAATTTCATCATCCCTTCGGGCAAAGACCTCCGAGGCTTAGGCATTCGGCCTCCCGAGCCACGGGCATCCAGCCCCCCACATTCCGGGCATCTCGCATCCCAACCGGCATCACGAGGCATTCCCTTCGTGCAGAAACCTCCGACAGGGCTTCCGGCATTTACACTCCCGGCCGGGCATCCCGCACCCCAATCCCGGCATCGCGAGGCATTCCCTTCGGGCGAAACCTCCGACGGGGCTTCCGGCCCCCCACATTCCGGGCATCCTGAATCTCCCAGGGCAATCCGGCAATGCATCTCTATACATTCCGGCCTCATCCTCCACCACAACCATTTCCTCACTTATCATCATCCACATTTACCAATATTTTGATCTCAATTTAACATGGCATATGGCGTGACATCACACAAGTCATACTTGGCATAGGATCCACACATGCATCACAATTCAATGTCATACATACACCAAGACTTTATCATACATGCAACAAGATAAATTTAATGAAATTTATGGCCAATAAAATAATCTATTTTATTTTATTTTTCTTTTCTTTTTATTTATTTATTTTTATTTATTTATTTAAATTCCAACTTTTGTCATTTCCATAAATTTACTATCAACAAATTCCAAAAATTATAAAAATTGCAGCAAATATTAAACAAGCCAATAGGATGATAATTTCATACAAAATACATGGCCAAATAGCATTTCACAAAATTTCCCAATTTTCACAAAGCATCATATAATTTTCGGATGAAACCAGAATGCACGGTTTCCGAAGAAATTCGATTAAAATATCCATAAGGCCTCAACAAATTACGAAATTTTATATAGTTATAGCCAAGACAGTTTCGAACAACTTTTATGAAGAACTCCCAGCGAGATTCTTTTTAGATTATTTTATACAGTCTCATGAAGCTTCTGCATCCACTACCGCATCGTCCAGTGTACACATCTCTGAAATATTGAGATTTCACCTACCTATTCTCTTTAGTTTCCTCTGAAATTTGGATATGTTATACATTAAGATGTCCTATACAAGTTGCATGAAGAGATCTAAGTCAAATAACCAAATTATAGTCGTCATCTATGTCCATGAATTCTCGGGTGTCTCGGAATACATCACCAGAATCATCGTCTTCAAGATCTAGTTGATTTACTAGGTTATACTTGTTCATTTCACTTCAAATTTGAGTATGTTGTAGTTTAATATGTCCCCTACAACTTCCATGAAGAAATCGAAGAGAGATTGTCAACACAAACCAACATGCAACCACGAATCCAGCAAGAGGTCAGAAAAAACTTTCCAGATCTGAGGTCTCCGTAGGATGAGACTTTAACCCCTAAAATCTCCATAATTTTCCACGAAATTTTAGTATGTTGTAGTAAAGGATGTTTTATACAACTCTCATGAAGAAATAGAAGCCAAAATCGGACTCTAAACACACATGCAAGCTCAAACAAGTTACTGACTCACACGATCCGAGCAAGAACAGTCACACCATTCACACACAACTCATCCATGCTTCGGTTTTTCTCATCTAACACCCAAAAGCTCAACATGCAAACGACATACAAGCATGCAAGAGAAGCTAGAGGACTCCCACTTGCCTCTAGACCGGTCGGTCGACGGCGTAGGGCAGCGAACAGGGCGGCACACGGCGGACGGACGGCGGTTCCTCCTCCTCTCCCTCTCGGCCGCTCCTCCTCTCTCTCGAAATCTCTCTCTCTCTCTCACTCCCTTGGGCGAATGAGGTAAAACCGGCCACCTTCTCTTTCTCTTCCCTTCTTATACCCCCCTAATCCTCATCATTACTTGCCTTAACCATGGCCAATGCATGCCCTTCTCCTTTGCCACTTGTCTTATTGAATTTTGAATTGGGTTTGGGCTTCTTGGGCTTGGGCCATCCGGCCACTCTTGGCCCTCCCCCCTTGCTCGACGGCAGCCCACTTGTGGGCTTCAATGGGCCGGCCAACTTGGCCCATTAAAGTTCCACTCTTGGGCTTAAGGTCCAATCGAATTTTTACCCTCTTTTTTTTTTTGAATTCTTCTATAAATGTTTTTAAATTTCAATTTTTCATCTTGGCCAAAGTCTTGGGACATCTCGTTTATTGAAATTTAATTTATAAAGTACATGGCCAAGCATAGATTATTAATCTATCAAATTTAAATTCTCACAAGCACATGCACAAATTATCTATTTAAAAAGAAATTTATCACCTATTTAGAGACTTTAACACACCTTATGGCTTGACATTGAATTTTGGGATGCCACAGTCGGAATCTCCAAAATATTAAATCTTACGCAAATAAAGCTTTTGGAACCCATTTGTCTATGCAGATTTCCATCTACCGGGGTTTCAGTGGAAATACCGAAAGTGAATTTTTAAATGAGCAAAAGGGAATTTTCTCTGTGAAATCTTCATTTTCTGATTCCAGCTGACTTTTAGGTTGTCGGCATCTCCAAAATATTAAATCTTATGGAAATAAAGCTTTTGGAACCCATTTGTCTAAGCAAATTTCCATCTACCGGGGTTTTAGTGAAAATGCCGAAAGTGAATTTTTAAATGAGCAAAAGGGAATTTTCTTGGTGAAATCTTCATTTTCTGAATTCAGCTGACTTTTAGGTTGTCGGCATCTCCAAAATATTAAATCTTACGGAAATAGAGCTTTTGAAACTCACTTGTCTATGCAGATTTCCATCTGCTGGGGTTTTACGAAAATACCGAAAGGGAATTTTTAAATGAGCAAAAGGGCATTTTCTCTATGAAATCTTAATTTTTTTTTTAATTTCAGCTGACTTTCGTGGTGTCGTGATCCCCAAAATATTAAATCTTACGCAAATAAAGCTTTTGCAGCCGATTTGTCTATGTAGATTTCCATTTGCCGGTGTTTTAGTGAAAATGCGAAAGGGAATTTTTAAAGGAGCAAAAGGAAATTTTCTCGTCAAATCTTCGCTTTGATTTCAGCTGACTTTCGGGGTGTTGGGATCTCCAAAATATTAAATCTTACGGAAATAAAGCTTTTGGAACATATTTTTCTATGCAGATTTCCATTTGCCGGTGTTTTAGTGAAAATACCGAAAGCAAATTTTTAAAGCTGCAAAAGGAAATTTTCTTTGTCAAATCTTCGTTTTTTCATTTCAGCCGACTTTTAGGGTGTCGGGATCTCCAAAACATTAAATCTTACGGAAATAAAGCTTTTGGAACCCATTTGTCTATGCAGATTTCCATCTATCGGGGTTTTAGTGGAAATACCGAAAGTGAATTTTTAAATGAGCAAAAGGGAATTTTCTCGGTGAAATCTTCATTTTCTGATTTCAGCTGACTTTCGGTGTCGGGATCTCCAAAATATTAAATCTTACGAAAATAGAGCCTTTGGAACTCACTTGTCTATGCGGATTTCTATCGTCGGGGTTTTGGTTAAAATACCAAAAGGGAATTTTTTCTGTGAAATCTTAATTTTTTTTTATTTGAACAGACTTTCGGGGTGTCGCGATCCCCAAAATATTAAGTCTTATGCAAATACAGCTTTTGGAACCCATTTGTCTATGCAGATTTCCATTCGCCGGTGTTTTAGTGAAATTACCGAAAGGGAATTTTTAAAGGAGCAAAAGGAAATTTTTCTGTCAAATCTTCGTTTTTGATTTTAGCTGACTTTCGGGTGTCGGGATCTCCAAAATATTAAATCTTACTGAAATAAAGCTTTTGGAACCCATTTGTCGATGCAGATTTCCATTTGCCGGTGTTTTAGTGAAAATACCGGAAGCGAATTTTTAAAGAAGCAAAAGGAAATTTTCTTTGTCAAATCTTCGTTTTTTGATTTCAGCCGACTTTTAGGGTGTTGGGATCTCCAAAATATTAAATCTTACGGAAATAAAGCTTATGCAACCCATTTGTCTATGCAGATTTCCATTTGCAGGTGTTTTAGTGAAAAAAACCGAAAAGGAATTTTTAAAGGAGCAAAAGGAAATTTTCTTTGTCAAATCTTTGTTTTTTGATTTCAGTTGACTTTCAAGGTGTTGGGATCTCCAAAATATTAAATCTTACGGAAATAAGGCTTTTGGAACCCATTTGTCTATGCAGATTTCCATTTGCCGGTGTTTTAGTGAAAATACCGAAAGCGAATTTTTAAAGAAGCAAAAGGAAATTTTCTTTGTCAAATCTTCGTTTTTTGATTTCAGTTGACTTTCAAGGTGTTGGGATCTCCAAAATATTAAATCTTACGGAAATAAGGCTTTTGGAACCCATTTGTCTATGCAGATTTCCATTTGCCGGTGTTTTAGTGAAAATACCGAAAGCGAATTTTTAAAGAAGCAAAAGGAAATTTTCTTTGTCAAATCTTCGTTTTTTGATTTCAGCCGACTTTTAGGGTGTCGGGATCTCCAAAATATTAAATCTTACAGAAATAAAGCTTATGCAACCCATCTGTCTACGCATATTTCCATTTGCAAGTGTTTTAGTGAAAAAGCGGAAAAGGAATTTTTAAAGGAGCAAAAGGAAATTTTCTGTGTCAAATCTTTGTGTTTTGATTTCAGCTGACTTTCAGGGTGTCGGGATCTCCAAAATATTAAATCTTATGGAAATAAGGCTTTTGGAACCCATTTGTCTATGCAGATTTCCATCTACCGGGGTTTAAGTGAAAATACCGAAAGTGAATTTTTATATGAGCAAAAGGGAATTTTCTTTGTGAAATCTTCATTTTCTGAATTCAGCTGACTTTTAGGTTGTCGGCATTTCCAAAATATTAAATCTTACGGAAATAGAGCTTTCGAAACTCACTTGTCTATGCAGATTTCCATCTGCTGGGGTTTTAGTGAAAATACCGAAAGGGAATTTTTAAATGAGCAAAAGGGAATTTTCTCGTGAAATCTTAATTTTTTTTTTTTTTAATTTCAGCTGACTTTCGGGGTGTCGCGATCCCCAAAATATTAAATCTTACGCAAATAAAGCTTTTGCAACAGATTTGTCTATGTAGATTTCCATTTGCCGGTGTTTTAGTGAAAATACCGAAAGGGAATTTTTAAAGGAGCAAAAGGAAATTTTCTCTGTCAAATCTTCGTTCTTTGATTTCAGCTGACTTTCGGGGTGTCGGGATCTCCAAAATATTAAATCTTACGGAAATAAAGCTTTTGGAACCTATTTGTCTATGCGAGATTTCCATTTGCCGGTGTTTTAGTGAAAATACCGAAAGCAAATTTTAAAGCTGCAAAAGGAAATTTTCTTTGTCAAATCTTCGCTTTTTTCATTTCAGCTGACTTTTAAGGTGTCGGGATCTCCAAAATATTAAATCGACGGAAATAAAGCTTTTGGAACCCATTTGTCTATGCGAGATTTCCATCTATCGAGGTTTTAGTGGAAATACCGAAAGTGAATGAGCAAAAGGGAATCTTCTCTGTGAAATCTTCATTTTCTGATTTCAGCTGACTTTCAGGGTATCGGGATCTCCAAAATATTAAATATTACGAAAATAGAGCCTTTGGAACTCACTTGTCTATGCGGATTTCTATCTGTCGGGGTTTTAGTGAAAATACCAAAAGGGAATTTTTTCTGTGAAATCTTAATTTTTTTTTTATTTCAACAGACTTTCAGGGAGTCGCGATCCCCAAAATATTAAGTCTTACGCAAATAAAGCTTTTGGAACCCATTTGCCTATGCAGATGTCCATTCGCCGGTGTTTTAGTGAAATTACCGAAAGGGAATTTTTAAAGGAGCAAAAGGAAATTTTCTCTGTCAAATCTTCGTTTTTTCATTTTAGCTGACTTTCAGGGTGTCGGGATCTCCAAAATATTAAATCTTACAGAAATAAAGCTTTTGGAACCCATTTGTCTATGCAGATTTCCATTTGCCGGTGTTTTAGTGAAAATACCGAAAGCGAATTTTTGAAGAAGTAAAAGCAAATTTTCTTTGTCAAATCTTCTTTTTTTGATTTCAGCCGACTTTTAGGGTGTTGGGATCTTCAAAATATTAAATCTTACGGAAATAAAGCTTATGTAACCCATTTGTCTACGCAGATTTCCATTTGCAGGTGTTTTAGTGAAAAAACCGAAAAGGAATTTTCAAAGGAGCAAAAGGAAATTTTCTTTGTCAAATCTTTGTTTTTTGATTTCAGCTGACTTTCAAGGTGTTGGGATCTCCAAAATTTTAAATCTTACGGAAATAAAGCTTTTGGAACCCATTTGTCTATGCATATTTCCATTTGCCGGTGTTTTAGTGAAAATACCGAAAGCGAATTTTTAAAGAAGCAAAAGGAAATTTTCTTTGTCAAATCTTCGTTTTTGATTTCAGCCGACTTTTAGGGTGTCGGGATCTCCAAAATATTAAATCTTACAGAAATAAAGCTTATGCAACCCATCTGTCTACGCATATTTCCATTTGCAAGTGTTTTAGTGAAAAAACCAAAAGGAATTTTTAATGGATCAAAAGGAAATTTTCTGTGTCAAATCTTCGTGTTTTGATTTCAGCTGACTTTCAGGGTGTCGGGATCTCCAAAATATTAAATCTTACGGAAATAAAGCTTTTGCAACCCATTTGTCCATGCAGATTTCCATCTACCGGGGTTTAACACCGAAAGTGAATTTTTAAATGAGCAAAAGGGAATTTTCTTTGTGAAATCTTCATTTTCTGAATTCAGCTGACTTTTAGGTTGTCGGCATCTCCAAAATATTAAATCTTACGGTAAAAGAGCTTTTGAAACTCACGTGTCTATGCAGATTTCCATCTGCTGGGGTTTTAGTGAAAATACCGAAAGGGAATTTTTAAATGAGCAAAAGGGAATTTTCTCTGTGAAATCTTAATTTTTTTTTTATTTCAGTTGACTTTCAGGGTGTTGCGATCCCCAAATATTAAATCTTACGCAAATAAAGCTTTTGCAACCGATTTGTCTATGTAGATTTCCATTTGCCGGTGTTTTAGTGAAAATACCGAAAGGGAATTTTTAAAGGAGCAAAAGGAAATTTTCTCTGTCAAATCTTCGTTTTTGATTTCAGCTGACTTTCAGGGTGTCGGGATCTCCAAAATATTAAATCTTACGGAAATAAAGCTTTTGCAACCCATTTGTCTATGCAGATTTCCATCTATCGGAGTTTTAGTCAAAACACCGAAAGTGAATTTTTAAATGAGCAAAAGGGAATTTTCTTTGTGAAATCTTCTTTTTCTGAATTCAGCTGACTTTTAGGTTGTCGACATCACCAAAATATTAAATCTTACGGTAATAGAGCTTTTGAAACTCACTTGTCTATGCAGATTTCCATCTCTGGGGTTTTAGTGAAAATACCGAAAGGGAATTTTTAAATGAGCAAAAGGGAATTTTCTCTGTGAAATCTTAATTTTTTTTTTTTTATTTCAGTTAACTTTCAGGGTGTCGCGATCCCCAAAATATTAAATCTTACGCAAATAAAGCTTTTGCAACCGATTTGTCTATGTAGATTTCCATTTGCCGGTGTTTTAGTGAAAATACCGATGGGGGAATTTTTAAAGGAGCAAAAGGAAATTTTCTCTGTCAAATCTTCGTTTTTTGATTTCAGCTAACTTTCAGGGTGTCGGGATCCCCAAAATATTAAATCTTACAGAAATAAAGCTTTTGGAACCAATTTGTCTATGCAGATTTCCATTTGCCGGTGTTTTAGTGAAAATACCGAAAGCAAATTTTTAAAGCTGCAAAAGGAAATTTTCTTTGTCAAATCTTCATTTTTTCATTTCAGCCGACTTTTAGGGTGTCGGGATCTCCAAAATATTAAATCTTACGGAAATAAAGCTTTTGGAAGCCATTTCTCTATGCAGATTTCCATCTACCGGGGTTTTAGTGGAAATACCGAAAGTGAATTTTTAAATGAGCAAAAGGGAATTTTCTCTGTGAAATCTTCATTTTATGATTTCAGCTGACTTTCAGGGTGTCGGGATCTCAAAAATATTAAATCTTACGGAAATAGAGCCTTTGGAACTCACTTGTCCATGCGGATTTCTATCTGTCGGGGTTTTAGTGAAAATACCGAAAGGGAAGTTTTTTTGTGAAATCTGAATTTTTTTTTATTTCAACTGACTTTTAGGGTGTCGCGATCCCCAAAATGTTAAGTCTTACGCAAATAAAGCTTTTGGAACCCATTTGACTATGCAGATTTCCATTCGCCGGTGTTTTAGTGAAATTACCGAAAGGGAATTTTTAAAGGAGCAAAAGGAAATTTTCTCTGTCAAATCTTCGTTTTTGATTTTAGCTGACTTTCGTGGTGTCGGGATCTCCAAAATATTAAATCTTACAGAAATAAAGCACGGAACCCATTTGTCTATGCAGATTTCCATTTGCCGGTGTTTTAGTGAAAATACCGACAGCAAATTTTTAAAGCGCAAAAGGAAATTTTCTTTGTCAAATCTTCATTTTTTCATTTCAGCCGACTTTTAGGGTGTCGGGATCTCCAAAATATTAAATCTTACGGAAATAAAGCTTTTGGAACCCATTTGTCTATGCAGATTTCCATCTACCGGGGTTTTAGTGGAAATACCGAAAGTGAATTTTTAAATGAGCAAAAGGGAATTTTCTCTGTGAAATCTTCATTTTCTGATTTGAACTGACTTTCAGGGTGTTGGGATCTCCAAAATATTAAATCTTACGGAAATAAAGCTGTTGGAACCCATTTGTCTATGCAGATTTCCATTTGCCGGTGTTTTAGTGAAAATACCGAAAGCGAATTTTAAAGAAGCAAAAGGAAATTTTCTTTGTCAAATCTTCGTTTTTTGATTTCAGCCGACTTTTAGGGTGTCGGGATCTCCAAAATATTAAATCTTACAGAAATAAAGCTTATGCAACCCATCTGTCTACGCATATTTCCATTTGCAAGTGTTTTAGTGAAAAAACCGAAAAGGAATTTTTAAAGGATCAAAAGGAAATTTTCTTTGTCAAATCTTCGTTTTTTGATTTCAGCTGACTTTCAGGGTGTCGGGATCTCCAAAATATTAAATCTTACGGAAATAAAGCTTTTGCAACCCATTTGTCTATGCAGATTTCCATCTACCGGGGTTTTAGTGAAAACACCGAAAGTGAATTTTTAAATGAGCAAAAGGGAATTTTCTTTGTGAAATCTTCATTTTCTGAATTCAGCTGACTTTTAGGTTGTCGGCATCTCCAAAATATTAAATCTTACGGAAATAGAACGTTTGAAACTTACTTGTCTATGCAGATTTCCATCTGCTGGGGTTTTAGTGAAAATACCGAAAGGGAATTTTTAAATGAGCAAAAGGGAATTTTCTGTGAAATCTTAATTTTTTTATTTCAGTTGACTTTCAGGGTGTCGCGATCCCCAAAATATTAAATCTTACGCAAATAAAGCTTTTGCAACCGATTTGTCTATGTAGATTTCCATTTGCCGGTGTTTTAGTGAAAATACCGAAAGGGAATTTTTAAAGGAGCAAAAGGAAATTTTCTCTGTCAAATCTTCGTTTTTGGATTTCAGCTGACTTTCGGGGTGTCGGGATCTCCAAAATATTAAATCTTACGGAAATAAAGCTTTTGGAACCTATTTGTCTATGCAGATTTCCATTTGCCGGTGTTTTAGTGAAAATACCGAAAGCAAATTTTTAAAGCTGCAAAAGGAAATTTTCTTTGTCAAATCTTCGTTTTTTCATTTCAGCCGACTTTCAGGGTGTTGGGATCTCCAAAATATTAAATCTTACGGAAATAAAGCTTTTGGAACCCATTTGTCTATGCAGATTTCCATTTGCCGGTGTTTTAGTGAAAATACCGAAAGCGAATTTTTAAAGAAGCAAAAGGAAATTTTCTTTGTCAAATCTTTGTTTTTTGATTTCAGCCGACTTTTAGGGTGTCGGGATCTCCAAAATATTAAATGTTACAGAAATAAAGCTTATGCTACCCATCTGTCTACACATATTTCCATTTGCAAGTGTTTTAGTGAAAAAACCGAAAAGGAATTTTTAATTGATCAAAGGGAAATTTTCTGTGTCAAATCTTCGTTTTTTGATTTCAGCTGACTTTCAAGGTATCGGGATCTCCAAAATATTAAATCTTACGGAAATAAAGCTTTTGCAACCCATTTGTCTATGCAGATTTCCATCTACCGGGGTTTTAGTGAAAAGACCGAAAGTGAATTTTTAAATGAGCAAAAGGGAATTTTCTTTGTGAAATCTTCATTTTCAGAATTCAGCTGACTTTTAGGTTGTCGGCATCTCCAAAATATTAAATCTTACGGTAATAGAGCTTTTGAAACTCACTTGTCTATGCAGATTTCCATCTGCTGGGGTTTTAGTGAAAATACCGAAAGGGAATTTTTAAATGAGCAAAAGGGAATTTTCTCTGTGAAATCTTAATTTTTTTTTTTTATTTCAGTTGACTTTCAGGGTGTCGCGATCCCCAAAATATTAAATCTTACGCAAATAAAGCTTTTGCAACCGATTTGTCTATGTAGATTTCCATTTGCCGGTGTTTTAGTGAAAATACGGAAAGGGAATTTTTAAAGGTGCAAAAGGAAATTTTCTGTGTCAAATCTTCGTTTTTGATTTCAGCTGACTTTCGGGGTGTCGGGATCTCCAAAATATTAAATCTTATGGAAATAAAGCTTTTGCAACCCATTTGTCTATGCAGATTTCCATCTACCGGGGTTTTAGTGAAAACACCGAAAGTGAATTTTTAAATGAGCAAAAGGGAATTTTCTTTGTGAAATCTTCATTTTCAGAATTCAGCTGACTTTTAGGTTGTCGGCATCTCCAAAATATTAAATCTTACGGAAATAGAGCTTTTGAAACTCACTTGTCTATGCAGATTTCCATCTGCTGGGGTTTTAGTGAAAATACCGAAAGGGAATTTTTAAATGAGCAAAAGGGAATTTTTCTGCGGGAAATCTTAATTTTTTTTTATTTCAGTTGACTTTCGGGGTGTCGCGATCCCCAAAATATTAAATCTTACGCAAATAAAGCTTTTTCAACCGATTTGTCTATGTAGATTTCCATTTGCCGGTGTTTTAGTGAAAATACCGAAAGGGAATTTTTAAAGGAGCAAAAGGAAATTTTCTCTGTCAAATCTTCGTTTTTTGATTTCAGCTGACTTTCAGGGTGTCGGGATCTCCAAAATATTAAATCTTACGGAAATAAAGCTTTTGGAACCTATTTGTCTATGCAGATTTCCATTTGCCGGTGTTTTAGTGAAAATACGGAAAGCAAATTTTTAAAGCTGCAAAAGGAAATTTTCTTTGTCAAATCTTCGTTTTTTCATTTCAGCTGACTTTTAGGGTGTCGGGATCTCCAAAATATTACATCTTACGGAAATAAAGCTTTTGGAACCCATTTGTCTATGCAGATTTCCATCTACCGGGGTTTTAGTGGAAATACCGAAAGTGAATTTTTAAATGAGCAAAAGGGAATTTTCTCGTGAAATCTTCATTTTCTGATTTCAACGACTTTCGGGGTGTCGGGATCTCCAAAATATTAAATCTTACGAAAATAGAGCCTTTGGAACTCACTTGTCTATGCGGATTTCTATACGTCGGGGTTTTAGTGAAAATACCAAAAGGGAATTTTTTTTTTGTGAAATCTTAATTTTTTTTTATTTCAACTGACTTTCAGGGTGTCGCGATCCCCAGAATATTAAGTCCTACGCAAATAAAGCTTTTGGAACCCATTTGTCTATGCAGATTTCCATTCGCCGGTGTTTTAGTGAAATTATTGAAAGGGAATTTTTAAAGGAGCAAAAGGAAATTTTCTCTGTCAAATCTTCGTTTTTTGATTTTAGCTGACTTTCACGGTGTCGGGATCTCCAAAATATTAAATCTTACAGAAATAAAGCTTTTGGAACCCATTTGTCTATGCAGATTTCCATTTGCCGGTGTTTTAGTGAAAATACTGGAAGCGAATTTTTAAAGAAGCAAAAGGAAATTTTCTTTGTCAAATCTTCGTTTTTTGATTTCAGCCGACTTTTAGGGTGTTGGGATCTCCAAAATATTAAATCTTCTGGAAATAAAGCTTATGCAACCCATTTGTCTATGCAGATTTCCATTTGCAGGTGTTTTAGTGAAAAAACCGAAAAGGAATTTTTAAAGGAGCAAAAGGAAATTTTCTTTGTCAAATCTTTGTTTTTTGATTTCAGCTGACTTTCAAGGTGTTGGGATCTCCAAAATATTAAATCTTACGAAAATAGAGCCTTTGGAACTCACTTGTCTATGCAGATTTCTATACGTCGGGGTTTTAGTGAAAATATCGAAAGGGAATTTTTAAAGGAGCAAAAGGGAATTTTTTCTGTGAAATCTTAATTTTTTTTTATTTCAACAGACTTTCGGGGTGTCGCGATCCCCAAAATATTAAATCGTACGCAAATAGAGCTTTTGCAACCCATTTGTCTATGCAGATTTCCATTTGCTGGTGTTTTAGTGAAAATATCGAAAGCGAATTTTTAAAGGAGAAAAAGGAAATTTTCTGTGTCAAATCTTCGTTTTTGATTTCAGCTGACTTTCGGGGTGTCGGGATCTCCAAAAGATTAAATCCTACGGAAATAAAGCTTTTAGAACCCATTTGTCTATGCAGATTTCCATCTACCGGGGTTTTGGTGGAAATCCCGAAAGTGAATTTTTAAATGAGCAAAAGGGAATTTTCTCTGTGAAATCTTAATTTTTTTTTGTTTCAGCTGACTTTCAGAGTGTTGCGATCCCCAAAATATTAAATCTTACGCAAATAAAGCTTTTGCAACCAATTTGTCTATGCAGATTTCGATTTGCTGGTGTTTTAGTGAAAATACTGAAAGGGAATTTTTAAAGGAGCAAAAGGAAATTTTCTTTGTCAAATCTTTGTTTTTTGATTTCAACTGACTTTCAGGGTGTCGGGATCTCCAAAATATTAAATCTTATGGAAATAGAACTTTTGGAACACATTTGTCTATGCAGATTTGCATCTACCGGGGTTTTAGTGAAAATACCGAAAGTGAATTTTTAAATGAGCAAAAGGGAATTTTCTCTGTGAAATCTTCATTTTCTGATTTCAGCTGACTTTTAGGTTGTCGGCATCTCCAAAATATTAAATCTTACGGAAATAGAGCTTTTGAAACTCACTTGTCCATGCAAATTTCCATCTGCCGGGGTTTTAGTGAAAATACCGAAAGGGAATTTTTAAATGAGCGAAAGGGAATTTTTCTGTGAAATCTTAACTTTTTTTTTTTTATTTCAGCTGACTTTCAGTGTGTCGTGATCCCCAAAATATTAAATCTTACGCAAATAAAGCTTTTGGAACACCTTTGTCTATGCATTTTTTTTTTGTTTTTTTGCTCGGGTTTTGGGGAAATACCGAAAGGGAATTTTTAAAAGAGCACAAGGGAATTTTCTCTTTCGAATCTTCGTTTTCTTAAGTCGGCTGACTTTCAAGCTGTCGGGATCTCCAAAATTTCAAATGTTAGAGAAATAATGCTTTCGTAACCCATTTCTCTACACAGATTTCCATCTGTCGGGGTTTTAGTGAAAATGCCAGAAGGTAATTTTTAAAGGACAAAAGGGAATTTTCTCTATGAAATATTCGTTTTCTGATTTCAGCTGACTTTCGGGTGTCGGGATCTCCAAAATATCGAATCTTACGCAAATAAAGCTTTTGGAACCCCTTTGTCTATGCATATTTTTTTTTTTTTGGCGGGGTTTAGTGAAAATACCAAAAAGGGAATTTTTAGAGGAGCAAAAGAGAATTTTCTCTGTCAAATCTTAATTTTTTTATTTCAACTGACTTTTAGGTTGTTGAGATCTCCGAAATTTTAAATTTGTTGGAAATAAAGCTTATGCAACCCATTTGTCTATGCAGATTTCCATTTGCAGGTGTTTTAGTGAAAAAACCGAAAAGGAATTTTTAAAGGAGCAAAAGGAAATTTTCTTTGTCAAATCTTCGTTTTTTGATTTCAGCTGACTTTCGGGGTGTCGGGATCTCCAAAATATTAAATCTTACGAAAATAAAGCTTTTGGAATCCATTTGTCTATCCAGATTTTTTTTTTGCCGGGAGTTTAGTGAAAATACCGAAAGGAAATTTTTAATGGAGTAAAAGGGAATTTTCGCTTTCAAATCTTTGTGTTTTGATTTCAGCTGACTTTCACGGTGTCGGGATCTCCAAAATATTAAATCGTACCGAAATAAAGGTTTTGGAACCCATTTGTTTATGCAGATTTCTATCTACCGGGGTTTTAGTGAAAATACCGAAAGGGAATTTTTAATGGAGCGAAAGGGAATTTTCTCTGTGAAATCTTCATTTTTTTATTTCAGCTGACCTTTAGGTTGTTGGGATCTCCAAAATATTAAATCTTACGAAAATAGAGCTTTTGGAATTCACTTGTCTATGTAGATTTCCATCTGCTGGGGTTTTAGTTGAAGTACTGAAAGGGAATTTTGAAATGAGCAAAAGGGAATTTCTATGTGAAATCTTATTTTTTTTATTTCAACTGACTTTCAGGGTGACGCGATCCCCAAAATATTAAATCATACGCAAATAAAGCTTTTGCAACCCATTTGTCTATGCAGATTTCCATTTGCCGGTGTTTTAGTGAAAATACCGAAAGGGAATTTTTAATGGAGCAAAAGGAAATTTTCTTAGTCAAATCTTCGTTTTTTGATTTCAGCTGACTTTCAGGGTGTCGGGATCTCCAAAATATTAAATGTTACAGAAATAAAGCTTTTGGAACCCATTTGTCTATGCAGATTTTTTTTTTTTGCCGGGGTGTTTAGTGAAAATAGCGAAAGGAAATTTTTAATGGAGTAAAAGGGAATTTGCTCTTTCAATTCTTTGTGTTCTGATTTCAGCTGACTTTCAGGGTGTCGGAATCTCCAAAATATTAAATCGTATCGAAATGAAGGTTTTGGAACCCATTTGTCTATGCAGATTTCTATCTACCGAGGTTGTAGTGAAAATACCAAAAGGGAATTTTTAAATGAGCAAAAGGGAATTTTCTTCGTGAAATCTTCATTTTCTGATTTCAGCTGACTTTTAGGTTGTCGGCATCTCCAAAATATTAAATCTTATGGAAATAGAGCTTTTGGAACTCGCTTGTCTATGCAGATTTCCATCTGCCGTGGTTTTAGTGAAAATACCAAAAGGGAATTTTCTCTGTGAAATCTTAATTGTTTTTTTTTAATTTCAGCTGACTTTCGTGGTGTCGCGATCCCCAAAATATTAATTCTTACGCAAATAAAGCTTTTGGAACCCATTTGTCTATGCAGATTTTTTTTTGTTTGCTGGGGTTTTGGTGAAATACCGAAAGGGAATTTTTAAAAGAGCAAAAGGGAATTTTCTCTTTCAAATCTTCGTTTTCCTATTTCAGCTGACTTTGAAGCTGTCGGGATCTCCAAAATTTTAAATGTTACAGAAAGAAAGCTTTTGTAACCCATTTCTCTGCACAGATTTCCATCTGTCGGGGTTTTAGTGAAAATACCGAAAGGTAATTTTTAAGGACAAAAGGGAATTTTCTCGGTTAAATCTTCATTTTCTGATTTCAGCTGACTTTTAGGGTGTCGGGATCTCCAAAATATTGAATCTTATAAAAAAAAAGCTTTTGGAACCCCTTTGTCAATGCAGATTTTTTTTTTTTGCGGGGTTTTTGTTAAAATACCAAAAAGGGAACTTTTAGAGGAGCAAAAGGGAATTTTCTCTGCCAAATCTTCGTTTTTCTGATTTCAGCAGACTTTTAGGTTGCTGGGATCTCCAAAATTTTAAATCTGTTGGAAATAAAGCTTTTGCAACCCAATTGTCTATGCAGATTTCCATTTGCCGGTGTTTTAGTAAAAATACCGAAAGGGAATTTTTAAAGGAGCAAAAGAAAATTTTCTTTGTCAAATCTTCATTTTTTCATATCACTGACTTTCGGGGGTGTCGGGATCTTCAAAATATTAAATCTTACGGAAATAAAGCTTTTGGAACCCATTTGTCTATGCAGATTTTTTTTTTTTTTGCCGGGGTGTTTAGTGAAAATAGCGAAAGGAAATTTTTAATGGAGTAAAAGGGAATTTTCTCTTTCAAATCTTTGTGTTCTGATTTCAGCTGACTTTCAGGGTGTCGGGATCTCCAAAATATTAAATCGTACCAAAATAAAGGTTTTGGAACCCATTTGTCTATGCAGATTTCCATCTACCGGGGTTTTAGTGAAAATACCGAAAGGGAATTTTTAAATTAGCAAAAGGGAATTTTCTCTGTGAAATCTTCATTTTCTGATTTCATCTGACTTTTAGGTTGTCGGGATCTCCAAAATATTAAATCTTATAGAAAGAGCTTTTGGAACTCACTTGTCTATGCATATTTCCATCTGTCGAGGTGTTAGTGAAAATACCGAAAGGGAACTTTTAAAGGTGCAAAAGGGAATTTTCTCTGTTAAATCTTAATTTTTATTTTATTTCAGTTGGCTTTTAGGGTGTCGGGATCCCCAAAATATTAAATCTTCCGCAAATAAAGTTTTTGGAATCTATTTGTCTATGCAGATTTTTTTTTGGGGTTTTAGTGAAATACTCGAAAGGGAATTTTTTAAAAGAGTAAAAGGGGATTTTCTCTGTCAAATCTTCGTTTTCTTATTTCAGCTGACTTTCAAGTTGTCGGGATCTCCAAAATTTTAAATGTTACAGAAATAAAGTTTTAACCCATTTCTCTGCACAGATTTCTATCTGTCGGGGTTTTAGTGAAATACCGAAAGGGAATTTTTAAAGGAGGAAAAGGGAATTTTCTCTGTGAAATCTTCATTTTTTTATTTCAGCTAACTTTTAGGGTGTTGGGATCTCCAAAATATTAAATCGTATGGAAATAAAGCTTTTCAAACCCATTTGTCTATGCAGATTTCCATCTGTTGGGGTTTTACTGAAACTATCGGAAGGGAATTTTTGGAGGAGCAAAAGTGAATTTTCTCTGTGAAATTTTTGTTTTTTTTTTTTTATTTCTGCTGACTTTCAAGGTGTCGGGATCTCTAAAATATTAAATCTTACTGAAATAAAGTTTTTGGTACCCAATTTTCTATGGAGATTTCCATATGTCACGGTATTACTGAAAATACCAAAAGGGAATTTTTAAAGAAGCAAAAGGGAATTTTCTCTGTCAAATTTTCATTTTTCTGATTTCAGCTGACTTTTAGGTTGTTGGGATCTCCAAAATATTAAATCTTGAATACTGTTATGTTTGTGATATGAACAGTGTTGACATGCAGGAAGGATCTTGATGCAGCCCGCATTGAAGACCAGCTCTCTCAAGCAAGAAGATCGGCCTGCATTCAAGCTAGACGAAACCGTGAAGCCGTATCGACATCTTGAGTCCATTCTGGAAGCTTGAAAGACACCTTGGGAGCTCACATGATGCTTTTACTAGTTTATAGTTTCCATGCTCTTTACTATTTCTCCTAGTTTCAATGCTCTATCTTTATTTCTCCTAGTTTCAATGCTTTGTCTTTATTTCTTTGACGATATAAGCCATCCAATTTCTTGTAGAAGACAGACGACTTTTGATGAATGAAAACTTTGCTTTGAAGCAAGTATCGTGAACCTTTTAGAGTTCATACCCTTGAAAACCTATAAGAGTTTTCACTCCGTCCTTGAAGAGTTGGAGCTTTCAAAATCTGCATCCTTGAAGAGTTGCAGTCATCAATCTAGAAAAATCGGTGCCCTCTCAACTTCCTTGGAGGCCTAGAAGAGCAACCAACGGAGTTTTTATCTTTTCCTGTTCTGTTAGTTATTTCCAACCCAAATTAGACCATCCTACAGTGCTTATTTCAGAAAACCCAAAAGAGAGAAATTGTACATCCAGAAGCCTTTGTTCATTTGGCTTTGGAATCAAGTCGATCTGATCTGTATTGACAAATATACGACTGTTCTACTGAGCTCGCGCAGTGCTGAAATTCATGTTTGTCCTGTTTCCCGTGTGCGAGTCACTCTCCCGATCCTACTGTTTGAGAAAGCCTACCCTTGGCTTGCATCATTTCGTATCAGAGCTTTGGAGGAGAGGACAATGCCTCCAAGACAAGCTAGACGTCGTGGCGGCAGAACCATTCCCCTCGATGAATTGCACACACTCGCTGAGAATATGCAACAACAAATTGACGAATTGACGCAAGAAGTTCAGCGTTTGAGGGCTGAAGCAAATAATTCTCCACCCTGTTCTAGGACTGAAGATTCCCATGGTGACTCTTCCTCTTCAGAGAGTGTTCAATCTATTCATGGTCGGAGGCATGTTTGACATCGTTTACAACATATTCGTGAGCTAGATTGGGAAAAAGAAGTCAAGAAAGATGTTCTAGAATTTACAGGTACTGAGTCTTCTGATGAAATTGTTGATTGGCTAACACTTGTGAATGAGGTGTTTGAGCATCGAAATGTTTCGGAGAATTGTCGAGTTGGGATCATTGCTATGTAATTCCGAGGCAAGGCGATTGCTTGGTGGAGACGTGAAAAACAAACTCACCAAGCCGTTGGCAAAGCACCAATCACTTTGTGGAGAAAGATGGAGGGCAAGATTTAAAAATATTTTCTTCCCAAAGGATATAAGAGAGAGCTCTACCAGTGGTACCAAAATCTAAAACAAGGTACGTGAACGGTGGACCAATACACCAATGAATTCAATGAGTTGGTGATTCGTAATAATATCCAGGACCCGGAGGACGTGCTTGTGAACAAATACTTGAACGGTCTTCAATTTTACATTCAAGACGCCTTGGAAGTCCTCGACATTTGGGACTTAGGAGATGCACACCAACAGGCACTCAAAATGGAGCGCTCTCATTCTTGGAGACAGCAATCAACTACCATGACAAGTTGGGCCACCAAGAGTACCACTAGCACTACTGCTAAAGTTGCTGAGGCTACAACGCAATCTGCTAGTAAGCCTTCTACTTAGCCCCATGTTTCGAAGCAACCTGCTATGTTCGAAATACGTTGCTATTCTTGTGGGGAGTTGGGTCATCGTGCTAGCAATTGTCGAATCAATAAGAATCGACCAACCGGTAAAGCCTTCTTGGTGGATAATGATTCTGATGAGAATGCTGAGGATCCACTTGAAGAGGAGTTGAACAATGATGAAGAAGCTGCGGATGATGAACAAATAGTGCATGCTGACACTGGTGAACTTCTTATGGTGAGGAAAATTTTTCTTACTCCTCGAGATGACACTGGAGATAGGTGGCTGTGTACTAATATTTTTCATTCTGCTTGCACAATCATGGGAAATGTGTGTCAATTAATTATTGACTCTGGTTGTTGTGAGAATATAATTTTTTAAGTAGCGGCAAATAAGCTGAAGTTGGAATAAAAAACTCACCCTACGCCTTATAAAATGTCGTGGTTGAAGAAAGGCGCTAAGGTAACTGTTTCAAAACGATGCCTTGTTAATCTGTCTATTGGTTCTGTTTATAATGACAAGATATGGTGTGATGTTCTGCCGATGGATGCTAGTCACATTATTCTTGGTCGACCATGGCAATTCGATAGGAGGACTACACATGATGGTTATCGAAATACATATTCTTTTGAATTTGGAGGCAAGAAGATTACGTTGGCACCTAGTAGGGAGCCTTTGAAAACTCCTGTAGTTGAGAATTCCTTCTCCCCTACATTGCTTACAATGAAGGATATGAAGGATGCTTTGAAAAGAGTTCGTATCTTATATAGTTTGCTTAATAAAACAGGTGAGAAGAATGAAGTTGACTCTATCGTACCTCATCGAGTTCGACCTCTTTTGGACGAGTTCAAGGATATCTTCCTGATGGACTTACCCAATGGTCTCCCTTCTATGAGAGATATTCAGCATCAAATTGACTTGATGCCCGGAGCCTCTTTGCCGAATCTCGCTCATTACCGAATGAGTTCGACCAAACATGAGGAATTGCATTGACAAGTTATGGAGCTATTGAATAGGAGAGCCTCAGTCCGTGTGCCGTTCCAACTCTTTTAGTGCCTAAGAAAAATGGTACTTGGAGGATGTGTGTCGACAGTAGAGCGATCTACAAGATCACCATCAGGTGTTGATTTCCTATTCCTCGCCTTGATGATCTCTTAGATCAACTTTCTGGTGCAATTATATTCTCGAAGCTAGATTTGAAGAGTGGATATCATCAAATTAGAATCAAACCTGGAGATGAATGGAAGACAGCATTCAAAACGAAGGATGGGCTATATGAGTGGCTAGTCATGCCATTCGGATTGTCGAATGCACCATCGACATTCATGAGGTTTATGACTCAGGTGTTGAAGCCTTTTCTGGGAAAGTTTGTTGTTGTTTATTTTGATGATATCTTGATTTTTAGCAAGTCTACTAATGAGCACTTGCAACAATTGTATGCGGCTCTTGACAAGTGCTATTTTATGGTACCACAAATCCTTTTCTTGGGGTTTCATATTTCGAAGAATGGCATTTCGGTGGATGATTCTAAGATCAAGGTGATTCAAGAATGGCCAACTCCAACAAATGTGCATGAAGTGCAAAGTTTTCATGGCCTTGCTTTGTTCTATCGACGATTTATTGCGCATTTTAGCACCACTGTGGCCCCACTCACTTATTGCATGAAGAAGAGAGTTTCTGAATGGACGAATACAGCTCAGAAAAGTTTTGAACAGCTCAAAGAAAAATTGAGCATAGCCCCAGTACTTGCATTGCCTAATTTTGATCTCGTTTTTGAAGTGCATTGTGATGCATCAAGTACTGGCATAGGAGGAGTTCTAAGTTAAAGAGGTCAACCCATCGCCTTCTTTAGTGAAAAATTGAATGGTGCCAAACTTCGTTATAGCACCAATGATCTGGAATTCTATGCATTATTTCGCACACTTGAGTATTGGTGACCATATCTTATTCATCGAGAGTTTATTTTATATATTGATCATGAAGCTCTGAAGTATATTTTCAGACAGTAAAAGCTTAACTCCAAGCGTGCAAAATGGGCTGAATACATCTAGGAGTTCACTTTCATTATTAAGCATAAGGCTGGAGCTCAGAATCAGGTTGCCGATGCCCTTAATCGAAAGAACAACTTGCTCTATACGATGCATTCTACTGTTCTTGGATTTGATTCTTTTCAGGAGTTATATCAAGAAGACCCACAATTTTCCAAGATCATTCCCAATGCACAAGAAAAGAAGCTTGCTGATTTTACTGTATGTGATGGTTTTCTTTTCAAAGGAAACCATTTATGTGTGCCGGACTGTTCTCTTCGGCAAGAGACGAGGTAAGTCTCTGTGATTGTGTGGCTGAGTGGTTAGGATGCCCTAGGCGTATTTCCTTTTTAGTCAGAGTTTAGGGGGTGAACTTGCTGAGACATTGTCTCACGTCATCGTGGGCTCATTTCTTTTTAGGTCCTTAAATGGAACAAAGTCATGTATGCTATGGGGTTCCGAGGGAGGTAGACTTCCAGCATTCCTATTTCCCAGTTTTTGGGACTGACCTGACCCATGAGCTTGTGGAGTCCATTGTTTGGGTCGATGAAGGTCTACCCCATCTAGTACCTCATCGTTTCAATGAGTGGTACCTTCACAAGTCCGATGGGAGTCAGGAGGGTCCTACAGGTGGTTTTGACGGGCATCCTGTCGTAACAGGGGAATGGGAGATAGGGCACCCTCTGAATATAGACACCTGATGGTACCGTGAAGGATCCGGAGCCGAGGATTGGAGAGCCTGCAGTTTAGAATCTCCATAACTCTTTTTGATCTAGACTTCTGTCTATAGGTCTTTTGGTAGACTTTTGTATATGACTCAGTGCGTATATAAAAGCGTGTTTTGGCTGTGAATCTATTTTCCTGCTTTTCTATCCCATGTTATTTACTGTCAAGGGTTTCTAATTTACTTCCACATGTGCAATAAAACGAATGGGTCGGCGACGCGTACTAGTACGTCCCAATTTTATCGACCACCGAGGGATGGGCACGCGCTCGAGGATTGGGACGTGACACCACCCAGGCCACTAGAGTAGCCGCTGTAGCCTACCGTCACCCGCAGCAGCCTCTGCCGGTCCTTCCTTGCCATTTTAGCCGTTGGTTCACTCTCCTTCGGCCCAAAGCAGAACTGAAGGCCAATAGGGAGTTTTGGACTTCAAGGTCCGTTTTCAAGCCCGTCCGGTCTCCGTTCGGTATCACTGTAGGGTTGTTTATCGCCCGTCTTCGCGTCGCCGTCGTCGTGGACTCACCAGATCGCTCAACTGGGGAGTTTACTTGCTAAATTATACTTAGGGAGTTAATGATGCTTAAAGGTTGATTAATTTAGGTTAATTAAGGTTTAGGTTGTTAGTTAGAACGAATTAGCGATTTAATATTCGTTTGTGCATGTTAAGTGATTAGACTGGTGTAATTAAGGACTAGATAGATCGTTCTATTTATCTAGATAGGTTCAGAAATTTTCCCAGTTCGTTTGGGCGGTTAATTAAGTATTTCCAGCCTAAGTTGCTATTTTGGCATTTAATTGTATTTATTTAACTATTTTTGGTATTTATTTAATTATTTATTATATTCAAAAAATTATATTGGGATAGCCGGTGACCGGAATTTTGTGCTGATTGCAATGGTACACTTGGTTTATTTAATTGAGTGTTAATTTGTGCAAATTGAGTGGTGATTGGAATTTTGGTTATTTATTCCAAAATTGTGAAATTTTGGTAATTATTTAGAAATTACCGGGTGTCGGGTTTTGATACCAAAAATGGTTTTAAAGACTATATCAAATAGTGGGATTTTAAAAAGAATGGTATCCATTTTTCTAGTCCAAATTGATCGTGTACCCACACATAATTATTTTATTGTGTATTTTTAATACGAAGAAAATAGGTCAAGTTCACCATTTTAATTGAGGCATTTGAGTGCAATGCACGGTATCCTAGGTCGAGATTGAATGGTCGTGTGTTGGTTAAGAGAGGCCATCCCTAAAATGAGTTGGGTGGATGTGCCCCTACATGGGATGCCTTATCAATGGATGCCGGTCGCAATAGAGGCCGGGCCGATGCTCCTTTATGGAATGCCGTCGACATAGGACGTTGCCGTGCTCGATGGGGTGAGACGACGCCTGGTTACGCTAGAAGATTGCCGAACTTCGAGTAGGCTGTGCTCGAGTGTGGCCATGATTAACAATTGGAACGCATGTTGAGTGAAATTGACGCGCCGAATTATGGGACAAAATTGTGTGACATGGAATGGGACGTGTCATAACGATTTGGCTCTATAATTGGGACCCCTGTGGTTGTTTAAGAGATGAATTGTGGTGTTCCAATTGTCTGAGTATGAATACTATTATATCTGTGATATGAACTGTGCTGACATGCAGGAAGGATCTGAGACGAGGTAAGTCTCTGTGATTGTGTGGCCGAGTGGTTAGGCATAATAGGCGTATTTCCTTTTTAGTTGGAGTTTAAGGGGTGAACTTGCTGAGACATTGTCTCACCCCGTCGTGGGCTCATTTTTTTTTCAGGTCCTGAAATGGAACAGCATCATGTACGCTATGGGGTTCCAAGGGAGGTAGACTTCCAGTGTTCCTATTTCCTAGTTTCCAGGATCGACCTGACCCTTGAGCTTGTGGAGTCCAATGTTTGGGTCGATGAGGGTCTACCCCACCTAGTACCTCATCGTTTCAAGGCGTGGTACCTTCACAAGTCCGATGGGAGTCGGGAGGGTCCTATAGGTGGTTTTGATGGGCCTCCTATCGGAATAGGGGAATGGGAGATAGGGCACCCTCTGAATATAGACACTCCTGATGGTACCGTGAAGGATCCGGAGTCGAGGATTGGAGAGCCTGCAGTTTAGAATCTCCATAACTCTTTTTGATCTAGACTTCTGTATATAGGTCTTTTCGTAGACTTTTGTATATGACTTAGTGTGTATTTAAAAGCGTGTTTTGGCTGTGACTCTATTTTCTTGTTTTTCAATCCCATGTCGTTTACTATCAGGGGTTTCTAATTCACTTCCACATGTGCAATAAAACGAATGGGTCGGCGATGTGTCCTGGTACGTCCCAATTTTATCGACCATCGAGGGATGGGCACGCGCTCGAGGATTGGGACGTGACACCACCCAGGCCGCCGGAGTAGCTGATGTAGCCTGCCGTCACCCGCAGCAGCCTCTGCCGGTCCTTCCTTACTGTTTTAGCCGTTGGTTCCCTCTCCTTCGGCCCAAAAGAAGAACTAAAGGCCAATAGGGAGTTTTGGACTTCAAGCCCGTCCGGTCTCCATTCGGTGTCACCATAGGGTTGTTTATCGCCCGTCTTCGCGTCGCCGTCGTCGTGGACTCACCGGATCGCTAAATTGGTGAGTTTACTTGCTAAACTCTACTTAGGGAGTTAATGATGCTTAAAGGTTGATTAGTTTAGGCTAATTAAGGTTTAGGTTGTTAGTTAGAACGAATTAGCGATTTAATTATTCGTTTATGCATGTTAAGTGATTAGACCGGTGTAATTAAGACTAGATAGATCGTTCTATTTATCTAGATAGGTTCGGAAATTTTCCCAGTCCGTTTGGGCGGTTAATTACGTATTTCCAGCCTAAGTTGCTATTTTTGCATTTAATTGTATTTATTTAACTATTTTTGGTATTTATTTAATGATTTATTATATTCAAAAATTATTATCGGGATTCTTGGTGACCGGAATTTTGTGCTGATTGCAATGGTGTGCTTGGTTTATTTAATTGAGTGTTAATTTGTGCAAATTGAGTGGTGATTGGAATTTTGGTTATTTATTCCAAAATTGTGAAATTTTGGTAATTATTTAGAAATTACCGGGTGTCGGATTTTGATACCGAAAATAGTTTTAAAGACTATAACTATATCAAATAGTGGGTGTGGCACCCCCAAACAGCTAAGGTCGCCACAGCTACCTAAAAGCTCTACCTAATGAATACCAGTTACAAATTTTTGATATAAAGAGGTTTAAAGAAGGACCGAGGTCCATAGGCATTTTTTTATTTTTATTTTTAAAAGAGTTTAGCGCAGCTCATAGCGAAATTAAAGACAAGTCTCACCATCCCTCTACTCTCTTAATGATGGCACAATACACACCAGCTACACATCAAAGGAAAACATAAGCCGAGCCACTTTTATTTACATTTTAAGATGGACATCTTGGGTCGGTATAACCAAAAAGCCAAGACTTTTAACTAAACTCGGCTACAGCTCAAAAGAGAGATCTCGACCCCCTATATCGATCATGTATAACCCTCCATCTACAAGTGTCGACTATCCCAAAAAGTCAGCTCCCCCTCCTCACGCGGGCTGTCACACCCATCCTGGTGCATCGGGCGGTGGCGGTGGCAACATCCCTCGCATCACTCCGCCACGACGGACGTGGATAGACAAGAACTCTTGGACGACCGGGGCCCCAGCCAGGCCCACATCATACATCACCAGCACCCGAACCCGTATGAACGTCAAACCAGGGATGGTAACACAATCAAGCTCCGTACAATCGACCTCCACGTCATATGGAAGGCCGTAAAAGGTACCCCACGTGACCGGAGAGAGAGGCATCTTTCTACTCTGAAATGTTAGTCCCCAAAGGGGTGAGTACAACCACTCAGCAGGTAAAAGGTCCATTAAACTACTCAATGCATCAAACAAACAATCATAACATCATAGTAGAGTACATATCATTCATGCATCTAAACATAACTTACCTTGCAGCTATGCATATGTCATCATACCATATGTGCATACACCATCATGCACTCATCATCAAGCATTCATGCATATCCATGCCTTATGTGCACATACCACCATGCACTCATGCACATCATATCATACCGCCATGCTTACATGTCACCATGCCATGCATGATTCAATTTCAACTTTTTATCTTTCAATTGGGTCACCACATTTTTCTTTCCTGGGACCAATAATTTGCATCTCACATTATATCGCTCGCACCCAACTAGGCATCGCGAGGAATCTCCGGCACACACCTCTGGGCATCCAGCACCCCCACACTCCGGGCATCTCGTATCCCAACTAGCATCACGAGGTATCCCGCCGGCACACACCTCCGAGGCTTCCGGCACCCCCACATTCCGGGCATCTCGAAACTCCCAAGAACATCCGGCACCCCCACATTCCGGGCATCCTGACAATCCCAGGGCATTGTCGGCTCACACCTCCGACGGTATCCTCATTTCCCATAATTCATATTCACATTTGTGTCTCAATATCAGCATGGCACATGATGTGATGGCAACAAAGTCAATTCAGCTTTTGATCTTATATGTAATGCCAAATATTATCACATGTGCAGTAAGATTCAATCACTTAAAATAATATAATTCATGGGGCTCATACAAAACAGAATAGTCCATGCATTACAGCTTTTGAAATTCGCACAATCCAGCTTGCACAGTTTTAGAAATTTTTTTAATTTAATACACAAATGACCTTAAAAAATTATGAAATTCGAACATGTGATAGTCAAGACATAAAGGAAGATATTCCATGAAGAACACTACACCAAAAGATTCCCATATAATGCAATACAGAACACGCATCACAGCACTACTAATTCTGTCCGTTCCACTTGCACAGTTTTTGAAATATTTTTGGTTAAATAGACAAATGAACTTTAAAAATTACAAAATTTGAATATGTTGTAGGCAAGACATAAAAAAAGATATTTCATGCAGAACACTTTCCCAAAAGAATCTCATAAAAAATGGTGTAGACCACGCATTGCAACTTACAAGGTCCGAACTCAAACATATTGCACAGTTTTAAAAACATCTCCGATTAAATACCCAAATGACATTCAAAAATAACGAAATTTGACTATGTGATAGCCAAGACCTTTGAGGTAAATACTTCATGAAGACATCGAAGTCAGATTCGTCCTAAGGAATGAAATATTGTGGCATCCCAGAAATTCAAAGCCAAGCCTTAAGGTGTGTTAAAATCTTTAATTAGGTGGTAGAATTTCCATGGCTTATGTTTTAGCCATTAGTCTTTTAATTTGATGATTTGTGCTTGTGATTGTGGAAATTTAAATTTAATAGATTAATAATCTACGCTTGGCCATATGATTCATAAATTAAATCTCGATAATTAAAATGTCCCAAGACTTTGGCCAAGATGAAATTGAATTTGAGAATATTTATAAAAAGAATTTCAAAAAAAAAAAAAGGGAAAAAGAGGGTTATTTTTGGAATGGGCCTTGGACCCATTGGCCTAAGCCTAGTGGGCCGAATGGCCGGCCCAAATGGAAGCCAAGGGGAGGATTTCGACCAGCCCAAGGGAGTGGCCGGATGGGCCTAAGCCCAAGCCCATTCAAATTCAAAAATAAAAATTACATGTGGCACAAAGGAGAGCATGCATTGGTTGGACATTAGGTGAATCAATCATTACTAATCATGGGCTTTAGGGGATATAAAAAGAGAGAGAGAAGAGGAGTGGCCGGTTCTTCTTGATCATTTGGCCGAGAAAGGGTGAGAGAGAGAGAGGGTGTTCGAGAGAAAGGGAGAGAGAGGAGGCGGAGCCGAGAGGGAGGTGCCGCCGTGCGCTCGCCGTTCGACCGCCTTGTCCGACCACTGTACGCCGTCGTTCATCGCCGTTTGCTCACCTTAGAGGCAAGTGGAGTCCGTAACTTCTCTTGCATGTTTGTTGCGGTGTTTGCATGTTAGATTTTAGGTGTGATTTGTGCGAAAAACCGAGGTAAGAGTGGGTTATTTGTAAACCGTGTGACTGTTCTTGTTCGGTTTGTTGAAGTCAGTAGCTTGTTCGAGTTTGCATGTGTGTTTGGAGTTCGATTTTGGCTTCGGTGTCTTCATGAAAGTTTAAGCTAACGTCTTGTACTATGACATACTAAAATTTCGTAGAAAACGATGGAGATTTGAGGGGTCAAAAGTTCCATTGTACGGAGACTTTAGATTTGCGAAATTTTCACTGACCTCTTGCTAGATTCTTGTTTGCATGTTGATTTCTGTTGAAGATATCACTTTGTTGTCTTCTTGAAAGTTGTAGGAAACACATTAAGCTACAACATACTCAAATTTGAAGCAAAAATAACAAGTATAGCTCGGAGAATCGGTTAGATCTTGAAAATGATGGTTCTGGTTAAGTATCTCGAGACACCTGAGACTTCATGGACTAAAATGGTGACCATAATCTGGTTATTTGGCCTAGATCTCTTCATGAAACTTGTAAAGGACACCTTGGTACATAACATACTCAAATTTCAGAGGAAAAAAAAAGAGATTTGATGGGTGAGATCTACAAATTTCGGAGAAGTGTGTTCTGGACGTCGCGGTCGTGGTTCCAGAAGCTTCGTAGGGTTGTAGAAATTAATATAAAAATAATTTGGTTTAGGTTTCTTCATGAAAAGTGCACGAAAATGTGTTGGCTATCACCCTGTAAAATTTCGTAATTTTTGAAGGCCATATGAGTATTTTAATCGAAATTATTTGGAAACTGTGCAAGTCTGGCCATTACCCGAATATAAGGTGCTATTTCATGGAAATTGTGAAATTATGAGAAATTCAATTTGGCCATGAATTTTATATGAAATTGTAACCCTATTAGTGATTATTTGAATATTATGATTTTGGGAAAATCATAGATATTAAATATTTATTTATGAAAATAAATAAATATAATAATAAAATAAATATAATAATAAAATAAAAATAATAATGGATTATTTTATTGGCCATAGATTCGATTTAATTAATTCATGTTATTATGTGATAAAGTCTTGGTATGGGTGTGACATTGAATTGAGAAGTATATGTGATGAAGTCTTGATATGTGTGTATGACATGGAATTGAAATGTATGTACGTATTCAATGTTGAGCATGATCTTGAACTGTCATCACATCATATGTCATGATAAATTGAATCATAATAATGTGAATTGAGAAGACCGTCGGAGGTGTGAGCCGACGATGCCCCGGGAGTATCGGGATGCCTGGCTAGAAGGGTACGGCCGGTTGCCCGGTGGTCATGAGTGGCCGAATGCCGGAGGGTCCTCGGGAGACCGAGTGGTGTCGAGATGCCCAGAGAGTAGGGGAGCTGGAAGCTCAGCATGGTAATTATGTCGAGGGATACCTCGCGACGCCGGATTGGGTGCGAGATGCCTGGCCTGAAGGGTGCGGCCGGTTGCCCGGTGGCCTTAAATGGCTGGATACCGGAGGGTCCTCGTGATGCCAGTTGGGGTACGAGATGCCCGGAGAGTGGGGGAGCCGGATGATCTGAAAATTGTAACTCGATGCATGGGGGACACAAACATTGGTCCCGGGAATGAGAAATATGATGGTCCAAGATGAAATTGGAATTAAATCATGCATGATAATACATGATAATGATATGCATGATGATATGCATGATGATAATGACATATGCATGATGATGTGTATGATGAGGATGATATATGCATGATATATGCATGATGATATGCATGATGATAATGACATATGCATGATGATGTGCATGATGAGGATGATATATGCATGATGATATGCCTGATGATGCATGATGGTATGCGCATGGTTACAAGGTAAGTAACGCCTGCAATGCATGTATGAATTGTATGGTGCATTGAGTTGTTATTGGATTTCCTTATCTGCTGAGTAGTTGTACTCACCCCTTTTGGGGATAACATTTCAGATTAGAAAGATGCCGCTTCCTACCGTCACGCGAGGCACCTTCTATGGTCTCTCGTCAGATGTAGAAGTAGATTGTACGGAGATCGACTGCGTCACTATCCCCGGACTGACATTTGTGCGAGTGCGTGTGCTGATCATGTACGACGTGGGCCTGGCTGAGGGCCCAGTCATCCAGGAGTTTTTGTCTGTTCATGTCCGCCGAGACGGAGTGTTTAGGGGAATGTTGCTGCCACCACCACCCGATGCACCTGGATGGGTGTGATGGTTGCGTGAAGGGTAGAGAGCTGGTGTCATCTTTTTGGGAGTAGCCGCCCTTTGTTGGATGGGGGATGTCATGTGATTTTCTTTAGGGGTCGTAGTATCTTTTTGGGATGAGGCCGAGTGTGGCTAAAAATCTTGGTCTCCTTTTGTTGTATCGACCCGTGAAAAACCCATCATGATAATATGTAAATAAAAGTGGCATGGCTTATCTTTTAAATCCTGATGATTAGTGGTGTGTATTTGTATCATGGATTGGTAGGGGGATAGATGGTGATGTCTAATTTGCTTCCGCTATGAGTCGCGTTGGGACCGATTCGTTTTTTTAAAAAAAAAAAATGCCTGTGATTAACGACACTTGTTTTAAGTACAAGATAGAAAGAGGAAAGAAAGTGTAACATCGGCGCTGGTGACGACCCTAGAAGGGTTCGGGGTGTCACAAATATAGGCGGTTGAAACCCCTGTTCCTAGTACTGAAATTTCCAGATCCAGTCTTTCCAAAGAATAACAATTTCACCCACTTATACTTGTTTTTTTCCCAAATTTGAGTATGTTATACTCCAAGAAGTCCTTAACAACTTTCATTTAGAAGTCAAAGCCAAAATCCAACTCGAACATCACATGCAAGTCACTAGAACATCCAAAGTCTAGCTGTTTTCTCAAGAACAATATACTAGCCTAGAACACCACTCTTAAAACTTCATTTTTTTCACATCCTAGACATCCGAAATTTGTCACCATTCAATCACACACACTAGGCACAACATGCAAGAGTAGATCAAGGATCCCACTTGCCTCTAGACCGAGCAAACAGCGAGCACAACGGCGACGGGACACGACGGCGACGGACGGCGGACGCACGGCCCTCCTCCTTCCTTCTTCTCTTCTTCCTTTCTTCCTTTCTTCCTTCTCTTTCTCTCCTCTCTCTCTCTCGGACGAACTCTCCTCTCTCTCTCATTCTCTCTCGCTTAAACCGGCCATCATTTTCCCCTAATTTCCTTCCCATCATCATTATCAATCATCACTTTTTGCATGGAGGACACTTGGCCATCACCTTGTGACAAATGGGGGAGACATGCAACCGGATTCCCCCCCTTCCTTCGTGCGACAACAACCCCTCATGGGCTTGGGCCAGCCTTGGGTCGGGCAGCTTCTCTTCCTTGGGCTTTGTGGGCTGGTCGAGAAAAGGAGTTGAGGCTATGAGCTGGTTTGGTCTTTAAATGTCCAGCCCATCCTCATCCTAATTGAAATTTATAATTCACAAAACTTTGTGACCTAATTTAATAAATTCCAAGCCATAAATCACATGGCCAAAATCTCAATGCAAAACATGAATTAAAGCACCTCTAAGGATTGACAAGCAATTCTAGGATGCCACAATTCTCCCCTTCTTAGAGAATTTCGTCCTCGAAATTAGACATTACTTATGTCTCCTCGAACAAATGAGGGTACCTTTCCCTCATCTCGTTTTCACTCTCCCATGTGGCTTCCTCCACATCATGATGTCGCCATAATATCTTAACCAAAGGAATCTTCTTAGTCATAAGAATTTGCTCCTTTCGATCCAGTACTTGCACAGGCTCTTCGATGTACCTCACTTTCTCATCTACTTTGATGGCTTCATGATCGAGTATGTGACCAGGATCCGGCTGGTACTTTCTCAGCATCGACACATGAAACACATCATGTAAATTTCCCAATTTAGGAGGCAGCGCCAAACGATAAGCTACATCTCCTATTCATTCAAGTATCTCAAAAGGTCCAACAAATCTAGGGCTTAACTTACCCTTCATTCCAAATCGAGATATTCCTTTCATAAGAGATACCTTAAGAAATACGTGATCTCCCACATTAAACTCCAAAGGCCTTCTACGCCTATTAGCATAATCTCTCTGCCTATTCTGGTCTGTCTTAAGTCTTTTCCTGATTATTTCGACCGCTTCTGTAGTAACTTGTACTATCTCTGGTCCTGTTAATTTTCTTTCACCTACTTCATTCCAATAGACAGGAGTCCTACATCTCCTTCCATATAATGCTTCATAGGGAGCCATGCCTATACTTTTCTGAAAACTATTATTATAGGCAAACTCCACCAAATGCAATCTTTCATCCCAATTACCTTTAAAGTCAATGACACATGCTCTCAGCATATCTTCTAGAGTCTGAATTACTCTTTATGTTTGTCCATCTGTTTGAGGATGAAAAGCAGTACTAAATTGAAGCTTTGTCCCTGAGGCATCTTGAAGACTTCGCCAAAAATTTGAAGTAAACCTAGAGTCTCGATCAGAAGTGATCGTTATAGGAATACCATGCAAGCGTATTACTTGGCTTACATACATCTCAGCAAGTTTACTCATCGAGTAGTCTATACGGACAGTTAGGAAATGAGCAAACTTCGTCAAACGATCCACTATTACCCAAATAAAGTCATGACCATTTGATGTCCTTGGCAGTCCTTGCACAAAGTCCATCGTTACATGTTCCCACTTCCATTCTGGTATATCCAATGGTCTCAACAGTCCTGCGGGTTTGCGGTGTTCCGCCTTTACTTGCTGACATGTTAAGCATTGAGAGACATGCTTAGCTATATCCTTCTTCATGCCATTCCACCAAAATTGCTGACGTAGATTCCTGTACATCTTTGTACTTCCTTGATGAATACTATAATTACTCCTATGTGCCTCCGACAAAATTTCCTTCTTCACTTCTTCATTGTCGGGAACACAGAGTCGTCCTTGGCATCTTACCACTCCATCTTCAGAGACTTGAAATTCTGGTCTTTTTCCTAAAGACACTGCATCTCTTACTTTCATAATCTCCGGGTCAGATTCTTGCAGGATCTTAACTTTTTGAATAATTTCAGGTTCAATCCTTAATGCACTAAGCATATTGGTAAGACAATCCACTTTTAATTTAAACTCTGAGTCCGCTACGGACTTTAACAAGCTCCATTCCGCCATTCTTAAACTGGCCATCTCCATAGCCGACTTACGACTAAGAGCATCCGCTACCTTATTCGCCTTTCCTGGATGGTATCGTATCTCACAGTCATAATCTTTCAACAACTCCATCCACCTCCTTTGTCTCATGTTCAATTCCTTTTGTGAAAATAGATACTTTAAGCTCTTGTGATATGTATAGATTTGAAACTTTTCTCCATACAGATAGTGTCTCCATATCTTCAAGGCAAACACTATAGCCGCCAATTCTAAATCATGCGCTGGGTAATTCAGCTCATGAGGTTTCAATTGCCTCGATGCATAGGCTATGACCTTGCCATGCTGCATCAAAACACATCCCAGTCCTTTATGAGATGCATCACTATACACTGTAAAACCATCATATCCAGACGGTATAGTTAGGATTGGAGCTGAAGTCAATTTTCTTTTAAGTTCCTGAAAGCTTCCTTCACATTCCCCACTCCATTCAAACTTCGCGTTCTTTCGAGTCAATTTTGTTAAAGGGCTTGCCAATTGTGAAAACCCTTCAATAAACCTTCTATAATAACCAGCCAATCCTAAGAAACTCTGTATTTCAGTAGGTGTTGTCGGTCTCGGCCAATTTATTACCATCTCAACTTTCACTGGGTCCACTGAAATTCCTCCTCCTGACACCACGTGTCCTAAAAATGCTATCCGGTCCAACCAAAATTCACATTTGCTGAATTTAGCATACAACTTATAATCCCTCAAAGTTTGCAAAACTGTACTCAAGTGTTGCTCATGCTCTTCAGGTCCTCTAGAATATACCAGGATATCATCAATGAAAACAATCACAAACTGATCCAAATAAGGCTTAAATATTCTATTCATTAAATCCATGAATGCAGCCGATGCATTTGTCAATCCAAATGGCATAACTAAGAACTCATAATGTCCATAACGAGTCCTAAATGCAGTCTTAGGAATGTCTTCTTTCTTAATCCTTAACTGATGGTATCTCGATCTCAAGTCAATCTTAGAAAAGACCGAACTTCCCTGGAGTTGGTCAAATAAATCATCAATTATTTATAGTCACTTGATTCAGTTGCCTATAGTCAATGCACAAGCACATCGACCCATCTTTCTTTTTCACAAACAAGACTGGTGCACCCCAAGGTGAAGAACTTGGCCTAATGAATCCTTTATCAAGCAACTCCTATAGTTGCACTTTCAACTCCTTCAGTTCCATTAAGGCCATCCTATATGGGGCTTTCGATATTGGTCCTGTTCCAGGCATTAATTCAATTTCAAACTCAATCTCTCGTTCCGGCAGTAATCCAGGCAACTCCTCAGGAAATACATCTTGAAATTCATTAACCACTCGAATCTCATCAAGCTTAGGCTCTTCCTTAGTATAATCTTTAACCAAGGCAAGGTACCCTTGACATCCTTTGTTAAGTAACGCACGGGCTTCTATTGCTGAAATAAGTGCTATAGATAGGTTGGTCTGACCTCCCAAAAATTTACAACTAGACTGATCAGGTAAAATAAATTGGATCACTTTTCTATAACAATCCATTTTGGCCCTATGCTTATGAAGCCAATCCATTCCCATGATAACATCAAAATCATACATAGCCATTACGACCAAGTCTATTTCCATATCCTTTCCTCCCATTGTTATCCTACAATTTCTACACGCGAGCGTAGACAATACCATATCCTTTAAAGGCGTAGAAACACAAAGAGGCATCTCAAGAGGCGTAGTTTCTATTTTACTCTACTGTTTATATCTTTCAGACACAAACGAATGCGTAGCACCCGTATCAAACAATGCATATGCCTTCTTGCCATTTATGAAAATCGTACCTGATATAACATTTCTGGAAGCTTCCGCTGCCTCTTGGGTGACCGCATACACCCTTCCTTGTGCTGGTGGCCTCTGAGGATTCCTTGGTAGGTTTGGTCTGACAGCACTCTACTGTCCCTGTCGCACCAAGCCAACACTCATTTGCGACCTTTCTTGTGGGCAATTCCTCCTAAGGTGTCCCACTTGTCCACAACCATAACATCTCAGTCGTCCATTGCAAGGTCCTGGGCCATGACTCCCATCACACTCAGGCTGATAGGATGCTTTCCCTATATTCAGGCCATCTCTAGCTCTCCCAAAATTTCCAAAATTGCTCTTTTTCTTCGCATTCCAAGTTTGACCTTGACCAGGATAGGGTCTCTTACCCCTTCTCACATCACTAAAGTTCAACTGTCTTTTAAACTCTGATTGCTCTCTTACCAGCTCTTGCTCCACTAACTGTGCCCTTTCATAAATCTCATGATAATCTCTTATGTTCAAAGAAACCAGTTGTTTCCTAATATCAGTCCTTAATCCTTTCAGAAATCTCTTAGCATTCTCCTCACGATCCTCAATCAATCTAGGAGCATACCTAGACAATTCATAAAATTTTGCCTCATACCGATCCACTGTCAGCTCTTTTTGTTCCAATTGAACAAATTCAATGATTTTCTTATCCTTAGCACAATCAGAGAAATGCTTCCTATTGAAAGCTCTAACAAACTCCTCCCAGTTCACATCAGTACCTGGTGGAAAGATGGTATCCTTCGAAGCTCTCCACCAAAACTTTGCGTTTCCCTCCAGCTGGTACTCTTCCAAAACTATTTTCTCAGCATCATTGCAGTCCAACAACCGGAAAATTCGCTTCATTCCATCAATCCAATGTTCCGCCTCCTCAGGACTTCCTATTCCACTAAACTTAAGTGGCTTCAATTTCAGAAATTGTTCCACCAATCCTTGAGGGCGACGTTCCATTCCAGGTTGTTGCTGTGCTTGCCTATCCATCAGATTTCCAAAGTTGGCCAATGCCTGCAGGATATCTTCCATTCGGGGTTTAGCCCTTGCAGCAGAGGCTTCAGCCCTTGATGGATGAGCACTTCCAGCTCGCACCATGACTAACCTACAATTTCCAAGCATTGCCTCAGGAATAATCTGAGACTCACTGTCTCCTTTAAAAACAACAGCAACTAAAGAAAATGAGTAACATAATCATGTTACTGGTACCTAAAAGCAACTCATAATAACCGCTAGGAATCTACGAGTGAATACCCATCACCCGTTATTCAAGATTACCCAACTATTCCAGTTAATATCCTATGGTGTGCATTGTCATCATGTTCCTCAATTTCCAAATGAGGCTCCTTATCACTCCAATCTATATCCATTGCTCTGATACCAAACCGGCTGTGGCACCCCCAAACAGCTAAGGTCACCACGGCTACCTAAAAGCTCTACCTAATGAATACCAGTTACAAATCTTTGATATAAAGAGGTTTAAAGAAGGACCGAGGTCCATAGGCATTTTTTTTTTAAGAGTTTAGCGCAGCTCATAGAGAAATTAAAGACGAGTCTCACCATCCCTCTACTCTCTTAATGATGGTACTATACACACCAGCTACACATCGAAGGAAAACATAAGCCGAGCCACTTTTATTTACATTTTAAGATGGACATCTTGGGTCGGTACAACCAAAAAGCCAAGACTTTTAACTAAACTCGGCTACAGCTCAAAAGAGAGATCTCGACCCCCTATATCGATCGTGTATAACCCTCCATCTACAAGTGTCGGCTATCCCAAAAAGTCAGCTCCCCATCCTCACGCGGGCCGTCACACCCATCCTGGTGCATTGGGCGGTGGCGGCGGCAACATCCCTCGCATCACTCCGCCACGGCGGACGTGGACAGACAAGAACTCTTGGACAACCAGGCCCCCAGCTAGGCCCACATTATACATCACCAGCACCCGAACCCGTATGAACGTCAAACCAGGGATGGTAACACAATCAAGCTCTGTACAATCAACCTCCACGTCAGATGGAATGCCGTAAAAGGTACCCCGCGTGACCGGAGAGAGAGGCATCTTTCTACTCTAAAATGTTGGTCCCCAAAGGGGTGAGTACAACTACTCAGCAGGTAAAAGATCCATTAAACTACTCAATGCATCAAACAAACAATCATAACGTCATAGTAGAGTACATATCATTCATGCATCTAATCATCCTTACCTTGCAGCTATGCATATGTCATCATACCATATGTGCATACACCATCATGCACTCATCATCAAGCATTCATGCCTATACCATCATGCCATAGGTGCATATACAACCATGCACTCATCATCAAGCATTCATACATATCCATGCCTTATGTGCACATACCACCATGCACTCATGCACATCATATCATACCGCCATGCTTACATGTCACCATGCCATGCATGATTCAATTTCAACTTTTTATCTTTCAATTGGGTCACCACATTTTTCTTTCCCGGGAACAATAATTTGCATCCCACATTCTATCGCTCGCACCCAATCAGGCATCGCGAGGAACCTCCAGCACACACCTCCGGGGATCCGGCACCCTCACACTCCGGGTATCTCGTATCCCAACTAGCATCACGAGGTATCCCGCCGGCACACACCTCCGAGGCTTCCGGCACCCCCACATTCCGAGCATCTCGAAACTCCCGAGGACATCCGGCACCCCACATTCCGGGCATCCTGACACTCCCAGGGCATTGTCGGCTCACACCTCCGACGGTATCCTTATTTCCCATAATTCATATTCACATTTGTGTCTCAATGTCACCATGGCACATGATGTGATGGCAACAAAGTCAATTTAGCTTTTGATCTTATATGTAATGCCAAATATTATCACATGTGCAGTAAGATTCAATCACTTAAAACAATATAATTCATGGGGCTCATACAAAACAGAATAGTCCATGCATTACAGCTTTTGAAATTCGCACAATCCAGCTTGCACAGTTTTGGAAAACATTTTAATTTAATACCCAAATGACCTTAAAATATTATGAAATTCGAACATGTGATATTCAAGACATAAAGGCAGATATTACATGAAGAACACTACACCAAAAGATTCCCATATAATGCAATACAGAACACGCATCACAGCACTACTAATTCTGTCCGTTCCACTTGCACAGTTTTTGAAACATTTTTGGTTAAATAGACAAATGAACTTAAAAAATTACGAAATTTGAATATGTTGTAGGAAAGACATAAAAAAAGATATTTCATGCAGAACACTTTTCCAAAAGAATCTCATCCAAAAAGTTATAGACCACATATTGCAACTTACAAGGTCCGAACTCAAACAGATTGCACAGTTTTATAAACATCTCCGATTAAATACCCAAATGACCTTCAAAAATTATTAAATTCGACTATGTGATAGCCAAGACCATGAGGTAAATACTTCGTGAAGACATCGAAGTCAGATTCGTCCTAAGAAATGAAATATAGGCGGTTGAAACCCCTGTTCCTAGTACTGAAATTTCCAGATCCAGTCTTTCCAAAGAATAACGATTTCACCCACTTATACTTGTGTTTTTTTCCAAACTTTGAGTTTGTTATACTCCAAGAAGTCCTTAACAACTTTCATTCAGAAGTCAAAGCCAAAATCCAACTCGAACATCACAGACAAGTCACTAGAACATCCAAAGTCTAACTGTTTTCTCAAGAACAATATACTAGCCTAGAACACCACTCTTAAAACTTCATTTTTTTCACATCCTAGACATCCGAAATTTGTCACCATTCAATCACACACACTAGGCACAACATGCAAGAGTAGATCAAGGATCCCACTTGCCTCTAGACCGAGCAAACAGCGAGCACAACGGCGACGGGACACGGCGGCGATGAACGACGGACGCACAGCCCCTCCTCCTTCCTTCTTCTCTTCTTCCTTTCAATCTTCTCTTTCTCTCCTCTCTCTCTCTCTCGAATGAACTCTCCTCTCTGTCTCCTTCTCTCTCGCTTAAACCGGCCATCATTTTCCCCTAATTTCCTTCCCATCATCATTAGCAATCATCACTTTTTGCATGGAGGACACTTGGCCATCACCTTGTGAAAAATGGGGGAGACATGCAACCGGATTCCCCCCCTTCCTTCGTGCGACAACAGCCCCTCATGGGCTTGGGCCAGCCTTGGGTCGGGCAGCTTCTCTTCCTTGGGCTTCGTGGGCCGGTCGAGAAAGGGGTGAGGCTATAGGCTGGTTTGGTCTTTAAATGTCCAGCCCATCCTCATCATAATAATCCACCTTAAATCTTAATTATAAAATCACCTAATTGAAATTTATAATTCACAAAACTTTGTGACCTAATTTAATAAATTCCAACCCATAAATCACATGGCCAAAATCTCAATGCAAAACAAGAATTAAAGCACCTCTAAGGATTGACAAGCAATTCTAGGATGCCACAGTGGGATTTTAAAAAGAATGGTATCTATTTTTCTAGTCCAAATTGACCATGTACCCACACATGATTATTTTATCGTGTATTTTTAATACGAAGAAAATAGGTCAAGTTCACCATTTTAATTGAGGCATTTGAGTGCAATGCACAGTATCCTAGGCCAAGATTGAATGGTCGTGTGTTGGTTAAGAGAGTCCGTCCCTGAAATGAGTTGGGTGGATGTGCCCCTACATGGGATGCCTTATCAATGGATGCCGATCGCAATAGAGGCCGGGCCGATGCTCCTTTATGGAATGCCGTCGACATAGTGACGTTGCCTTGTTCGATGGGGTGAGACGACACCTGATTACACTAGAAGGCCGCCGAACTTCGAGTAGGCCGTGCCCGAGTGTGGCCATGATTAACAATTGGAACACATGTTGAGTGAAATTGACATGCCGAATTATGGGACAAAATTGTGTGATATGGAATGGGACGTGTCATAACGATTTGGCCCTATAATTGGGACCCCTGTGGCTGTGTGAGAGATGAATTATGGTGTTCCAATTGTCTGAGTATGAATACTATTATATATGTGATATGAACTGTGCTAACATGCAGGAAGGATCTGAGATGAGGTAAGTCTCTGTGTTTGTGTGGCTGAGCGATTAGGCATAATAGGCGTATTTCCTTTTTAGTTGGAGTTTAAGGGGTGAACTTGCTGAGACATTGTCTCACCCCGTCGTGGGCTCATTTTTTTCAGGTCCTGAAATGGAATAGCATCATGTACGCTATGGGGTTCTAAGGGAGGTAGACTTCCAGCGTTCCTATTTCCTAGTTTCCGAGACCGACTTGACCCTTGAGCTTGTGGAGTCCAGTGTTTGGGTCGATGAGGGTCTACCCCACCTAGTACCTCATCGTTTCAAGGCGTGGTACCTTCACAAGTCCGATGGGAGTCAGGAAGGTCCTATAGGTGGTTTTGAGGGGCCTCCTGTTGGGACAAGGGAATGGCAGATAGGGCAACCTCAAAATATCGACACTCTTGATGGTGCCATGGAAGATCTTGAGCCAAGGACTAGAGAGCCTGGAGTTTAGAATCTCTGTAACCCTTTTTGATCTAGACTTCTGTATATAAGTCTTTTGGTAGACTTTTGTATATGACTCAGTGTGTATATAAAGTGTGTTTTGGCTGTGAATCTGTTTTCTTATTTTTCTATCCCCTGTTGTTTACTATTAGGGGTTTTTAATTCTCTTCCATATGTGCAATTAAATGAATGGGTCGGCGACGCGTCCTGGTACGTTGCAATTTTATCGACCACCAAGGGATGGGCACGCGCTCGAGGATCGGGGCATGACACTGCCCAGGCTGCCGGAGCAGTCGCCGTAGCCTGCCATCACCCACAGCAGCCTCCGCTGGTCCTTCCTCACCGTTTCAGCCGTTGGTTCCCTCTCCTTCGGCCCAAAGCAGAACTGAAGGTCAATAGGGAGTGTTGGACTTCAAGGCCCGTTTTCAGGCCCATCCAGTCTCCATTCGTTGTCGTCGCAGGGTTGTTTATCGCCTGTGTTCGCGTCGTCGTCGTCGTGGACTCACCGGATCGTTAAACCGGTGAGTTTACTTGCTAAACTCTACTTAGGGAGTTAGATATTTAAGGGTTGATTAGTTTAGGCTAATTAAGGTTTATGTGGTTAGTTAGAACAGATTAGCGATTTAATTATTTGTTTGTGCACGTTAGGTGGTTAGACCAGTGTAATTAAGGACTAGATAGATTGTGCTATTTATCTAGATACGTTTGGAAATTTTCCCAACCTGTTTGGGCGGTTAATTAAGTATTTCTGTCCTAAGTTGCTATTTTTGGTAATTAATTGCATTTATTTAATTATTTATGTATTTATTTAATTATTTATTTATTGTCCGAAAATTATATCAGCATAGCCAGTGACTGGAATTTCGTGATTGGTTTATTTAATTGAGTGTTAAATTGTGCAAATTGAGTGGAAATTGTGATTTTGGGTATTTATTCCAAAATTGCGAAATTCTGATATTTGATTGGAAAAATCCCAAGTGTCGGGTTTTGACACCAAAAATGGTTTTGAGGACTTGATCGAATCGTGGGATTTTAAAAGTGTGAATATCAGTTTTTCTGGTTCAAATTGAATCGTCAACTTGTGCGAGCATTATTGAATCGTTAGCTTGTGCGAGTATTATTGAATCGTCAGCTTGTGAGACCATTGAACTGTCAGCTTGTGTGAACAATATTGTACGTCAACTTGTGCGAGCATTCTTGTACGTTAGCTTGTGTGAGCATTGAATCGTTAGCTTGTGTGAGCATTAATATATATCAGCTTGGGTGAGGTATATTATATATATCAGCTTGTGCGAGCAACCATCTATATCAGCTTGTGTGAGCTATTATCTATCAACTTGTGGGAGCAATGATACGTTAGCTTGTGTGAGCAATTATCAATCAGCTTGTGTAAGCAGTAATCGAATTGATTGAATTGATAGATTGTATTGATCGTATTGATTGTATCGAATTGAGTGGATCGATTGATCGATGGGATTGAATCAATTGATTGAATATATGAATTGTACTGACGTGCAAAAAAGAATTAAGGCAAGGTAAGTCCTCTGTCTTGTGTGCATAGATTGCCTCTAGGTGTATTTCCTTCCTAGTCGGAGTTTAGGGGGTGAACTTGCTGAGACATTATCTCACCCCGTCGTGAGCTCAATCTTTTCAGGTCCTTAGATGACGGTTCCTTCGGAACGTTTTGGGCAACCCAAGAGGGTTACTGAGCAGGTTACTGACATTCCTATTCCGGGGGTCGGGGTGTATGAACTCGTGACAACCACCGTCTGGGTCGATGCGGGCCTACCTTAGAGGGTTCCCCATTGATTCAAAGCGTGCTATCGTCACATGCTCAATGGACCTAAAGAGAGTCCCCTACAGGATTGTGAGGTCCTAGCTTCGGTGATAGGCGTCGCTCATGGCGAAAGTACTACTGCCCCTCCCGGTGCAGTGCTGGACCCAAGTTCCCAGGAGAGATCGGAGTTTTTAGTTGGGGATTCATGCACCTAGAGGACTTGTAGACTTTTCTCTCTAGGTAGGCTTTTGTCTTTAGACCAGTCTTGTATATAAACCGGGGTGTTTATATAAGTGTTTTGGTTGTGAATGTGTTTCCTACTTTTCTATCCCATGTTCGTTGTTGTAAGGGGTTTTGTTTCGCTTCCGCATGTGCATTAAAACGAATGGGTCAGCGACGCGTCCTGGGATGTCGCAAATTTTATCGACCACCGAGGGATGGGCACGTGCTCAGGGTTCGGGGCGTGACAGCATTCCCAAAGGAGCATCGGTCCAGCCTCTACTACGACCAGCATCCGTTGACGTGGGGCATCTGAACTTAATCAGGCATCATCCCACGTAAACGCATTACGATGGGTTCACTACCCCACGTAAACGCATTAGGGTACTTAAGTGATCACACACACATCCATACTCTGCCAAAAACATCGTGCTTTGCACTCAATTACTTCTATTTCAAATAATGAACTTGGCCTATTTTCTTCATATTAAAAACACCTAGTAAAATACTTGTACGTGGACACACGGTCAAATCAAACCATAAAGCGTGCTATTCTCTCATTTTCGACGTAAAATACCGACACCAGGTATTTTTCTAATTAAATATCAAAATTCCATGTTTTTGAAATAATAATTCAAAAATCATCACCAAGCACTCAATTGCATAAATTAACAATCAATTGCACAAACCAACACTACCATGACGATCAGCACGAAATTCTAACAATCGGTTATCCCGGTATAATTTTTGCTAATTAATAAATAATTAAATAAATTGGAAAATAATTAAATTATACCACTAATTAATCTACCTAAGCTAATCTAACCACCTAATTTGTGATATCCCAATTTCCAAGTCTGTTTTCGATGAGATGAAATGGGATTTTCATCAACGTGCCTATAGCCTTTTTCTCTAAATTGGCCACTCACGAGTTAACTAATCTATTAGGTGAAGCTGTTAAGGAATCTAAATGCGACTGACTAGAGAATTTGATCAGAAAACGACAGAGATATGTAACTGAGAGTTGGTGATTCCACCTAATTATAAAATTCATGTCGAACGTCACTAGACCGACTTTTTGTCAGTTTTTGTACCCTGTGTCTATACTTGAGATCTTGAGATTTATATGACAACCAAGAGTCGCTTATGAGTCGAAGATGCACATTGTGGATCGAAAATGATCGACCACAGGTCAAATGCACAAAAAGTTCCTAAAAGCTACCCGGTAGATTATGACGTGTTAGAATCGCGCCAGATTGAAATCAACCGATAAATTGAACCCGATCTTAGAAATTGGAAGTTGTTTCATGTCACAAATCATTTTAGGAACGTCGACTCATCCTCAAAAGATTTTTTACAAACAAAGTTTTTCGGTGAAAAATCAAGAATTGATGGAGTTGGATCGGGAAAGTTGGTAGGCTTGCTTTTGGTCGCACTTTTGGGAGCCAAGATGATTCTATGGGCAAGGAAAAATGTGGATTTAAGTGTGGTTACATTGGATGAACTTATGAGCTTCAATTTGGATTGATGGGCTTAGGAATTGAATGAAATTGAATGAATTTGATGTACAAATGTCTAAAATTCGTATGCCATGGGGGGAGAGACATTTTGCACCTATTGGCAAGGTTGTGGAGGAAGTTTGAGGAGAGAGAATGGCTGATGTCATGGGTGGTCATGGTGGGGGCAAGAGTGAGGAGGTTTCGACAAGTGTTGAGCTCTTGAAGGCTCACCAAAGTGGCCCCTCTTCAGTAGCCCTTCTTCCTCCTTGAAGTGTGGCTTTCTCCATGGTTGAGGCCTTGAGAAACCTTGAGAAAACTAGAGGAGAGTCAAGAAACCGAGCCAGCCCCTTCGCCCTTGCCGTCAACCTCATTTCCTCCCTTGTTTTCTCCTTATGCTGGTTTCTGCTCCAGCTGACCTTTCGCCAAAGATATGAGTTGAAAGTGGTCTTCCCGGATGAATTACCGAACGATCCACCCATCACCGTGACCAGCACATCTAGACCGTCCCAAAGACCCCGACTTCGCCCCGAACGAAGCCATCGGCTGTCCTGTACAGCTGCCTCAAGATGCCCTGTACGGCTGCTTCAAGCTGTCGATTGCCAGTCCCTCGGTCCCCTGCCCACCTGCACTGTTTCGCGGTTTTCTTCGTTTTTCTCCCATTTTGACCCTTCCTTTGCCCATTTCATCCACCTACAAGACCCCCTTGACCCACGGGAGCCGCTAGTTGCCGACCACCTACTCGCCGGAGCTCCAATCAGCTCGTTTTCGCTGTTGAAACCGCTGGTTTCCCCTTTGCAGTTCAGCCAAGAACAGAAGCAGAAACTAGGAAGGGTCTTCAGACTTCGTGGCCCGTTTTCAAGCCCTTCCCGGCCTTAGTTGGTGTTGCCGCTTGGAGGATTGTCGCCTGCCTCACCGTTGCCGTAGCTATGGACTCACCGGAATGCAAAGCCGGTGAGTTTACTCACTAAACCTCGCTTAGGAGGTTAATTATGCACCCCCATCTTCTTCCCCTCCATTTCTTTGCTTTCATTTCCTCTAACTTCATCATCTTCTTCCTTTTCTTCTTTCCTTGTTCATCACCCCCCATCTCCACCACCATCACCATCCGCTCATCTCACCACCATCCTCCATTTCCACCACCACCATGCCACCATCATCCTCACTGTTGCACACCGTCCACCCAAGCCGTGCCCGACGAGGCGGGATGATGCCCAATTATGTCGGAAGACCGCCAACTCGTGTATTGGCCGTGGCCTGAGGGATCGTAATAATCGGAACACGTGTGAATGATTGTGATGCATTGCGCTTGATTATGGGGTAAAACGGTTATGCATGTACGGGACGTGCCAAAACGGGGTTTACCATATAATCATGACTCGTGTGGATGCTTGGTGCATGAGAGTTATGCGTTCTGATTATTGGTTAAGATTGTTGTATTTATAATGGCATATGTAACGTACTAATATGTGGGGTTGTGCCAAGGCAAGGTAAGATTGTATGCCGTTGCATGTTTAGGCTGCGTCCGAGACGAATTTGTGTCCTAATCAAGGTGTAGGCTATTAACTCGCTAAGATTTATTTTACCCCGTTGTTATTAACCATTTTTCAGGGCCGTAGCGAGGAGAACTACCAGGTGCGGTTGTGGTGGGCACGAGATGCGACACCTTTTTGGCTAGCCCTGCCATTAGTGAAGTTTAGGTTAACCCTAACCCCTAAAGGTTTTTGAGAGGGTCGATAGGAAGTGGCTGTAGAAAGGCTTGCAATTATTAAACTTCCCAGGGATAACAATGGACAAATAAATATGTTGTTTTCGGCAATATTTGTTGTGTTTTACTATCCCTGTTGTTTGTTTATTAACTAGGTGTTTATTTTAACTGCTTCCGCACGCGTTTAATCGAAAGATAAAAAGAATGTGTCAGCAATGTGTCCTGGGACGTTGCAATTTAATTGATCGCTAAGGGTGTTTGCGCGCTTGGGGTTTGGGGCGTGACATCCTCGTTTGAAGTGGTATTAGAGCCTGGTCATTGTCTGGAGTGATAAGGTGTGATGGGTTTTGGGATAGTTAGCTAGGAAAAACATTTTCCTTACACCCATGCTTGTGATTGATTAATTGTTTTGCACGGGTCGCTTAGATTTCTAATTCCTTGTTGGAATTGGAAAACAGGTTTCTGTAAGGACCTTGCAAGATGAGCGATCCTGAGCAGAGAGCCCCTTGAAGAAGGGCTATAGCGGCTTTGACATGTGCCGGGGGAAGGGCACCGACTTAAGCTGGTGCTAGAGGAAGAGCACCGAGACGTGCTAGTGCTAGAGGGAAAGCACCGGTGTAGGAGGATGCTAGAGAGAAGGCACTAGTTGATCCTAGGGTTGACGGGATCTTACAAGTCCTGGAGACCTTAGGAAACATGGTCGGGCAGCAAGCTCAAAATCAAGCTACTACTGCCGCTGCCGCCACTATTGCCACTAATGCTGTTGCTGCACCTGCTGAAGTCCCACCTGGAAATGGGAGTGGTGAATGGCCTATGCACAAGTTGGTGGAGCAATTTCTAAGATTAAAACCGCCAAAGTTTACTGAAGCAGGTGACCCGGAGGCTACAACCCTTTGGGTCCAAGAGTTGGAGTAGGCTTTTGCACTACTAAGGTGCTCAGAGAAGGACAAGGTGACCTTGGCCGTATATCAACTGCAAAGTAACGCGAGCACGTGGTGAGAGACCACTAAAGGAAGGGTATTTCCCAAGGGTACAATCCCGGAGTGGGATGCATTCGTTGAGATTTCTATGGAAAGTATTTTTCAGACGGTGCTAGAGAATACAAGATGGCTGAGTTCCAACGCCTTCGCCATAAGCAGATGACTGTAGATCAATACGAGGCAAAGTTCGATGAGTTGTCGAAGTACACATCGAGGTTGATCGAGGACTTGGTGTATAGAGCAAGAAGGTTCAAAGATGGCCTAAAGCTAAAGATTAAAGACCCGCTGGTGCCGCTGAATCTCAAGGACTATGATGAACTGTACGAGAGGGCCCAGCTGATTAAGAGGAACTTGAATGAGCGAGCAGCCGCATTTGGGTTGTGGTTTGTGCACAATAGAGACAATAATCGGTTTGGGAAGAGGCCGATGACTAGAGGAAAGTATCCCATCCATCCCAATAGAAAAGGCGGTATTGGAAAGCCGGCACCCAATGCAAATTGCGTGCGCCGATTTTGTGGACGGAAGCATGGATCAGCCTTGTGTCTTGCTAGAATGGGAGTTTGCCGTAGATGTGGCCAACACGGCCACTAGGTGAAGAATTGTCAATGCAGGCACATGGGAGCACAGGCGCCACTACTACAAAAAGGGCAATCAGGAGGGAGTGCGTCACATAACACACAACAAGGCATTTTGAGTAGGCCTCCGGTGCAAGGAATGGTGTATGTTGTCACCATAATGGAGGCGAAGAACTCGCAGAACGTGGTTACAAGTATGATTTCATTGCACGACCATGTTGCTTATGCTTTATTTGATCCTGGAGCCATGCATTCATTTTTTGCTAAGCAATTCGTTAAGTTAGTAGGGTTAAGCCCAAAATCGTTGGAAACGGTCATTACTATATCCACCCCATTAAAGGATAAAGTGTTGTCTGTAATAGGGTGTCCTAGTTGCAAGTTAGTGCTTGGTGGTCGAGAGGAAAGAATAGATTTGATTGTGCTTGCGTTTTTTTATATTGATGTGATTATAGGAATGGATTGGCTCACCAAGCAATGAGCTACCATAGACTGTTATCGTAAAACGATTCAGTTTAACCCGTTAGCGGGTGGTAGTTTTGAGTTTGTTGGAAATCGAGGAGAACCCTTGATTACTTTAATTTTGTCACTTGAGGCAACCTGGTTATTGGATGTGGATTGCCAAGGTTATTTGGCAACCATGGTTGATACGTTAGTGGAAGAGCCAAGGATGGAGGGCATCGCCGTAGTACGGGAATTTTCTGACGTTTTTCCTATGGAATTGCTTGGTTTGCCCCCAAAAAGGGAGATAGATTTCTGATTGAGTTGGCCCCTGGGACGGAACCAATTTCTAAGGCTCCTTACCGCATGGCACTATCAGAGTTAAAGGAGTTAAAGGTGTAAATGTAGGAGTTGTTGGACAAAGGAATTATTCGTCCAAGTGCATCGCCTTGGAGAGCGCCAGTTTTGTTCGTAAGGAAGAAAGATGGTTCGTCACGTCTTTGCATCGACTATTGACAACTCAATCAAGTAACGATCAAGAACAAGTATCTGTTGCCAAGGATAGATGACTTGTTTGATCAGTTGCAGGGAGTTTCGATATTTTCCAAAATTGATCTAAGGACAGGTTACCATTAGCTGAGGATTAAGAAGGAGGATATACTAAAGACGGCGTTTTGTACATGTTATGGTCACTACGAGTTCACTGTAATGCCGTTTGGATTAACCAATGCCCCAGCTACTTTCACGGATCTGATGAATCGTGTGTTCAAGGAGTACCTAGACCAGTTCGTGATTGTGTTCATCGATAACATCTTGGTGTATTCGAAGAGCCCGAAGGAGCATGAACAACACTTAAGGACGGTACTTCAAACCTTGTGGGAACACGAGCTGTACGCCAAGTTCAGTAAGTGTGAGTTTTGGCTAACTTGCGTAGCTTTCTTGGGTCACGTGATTTCTGGTGAAGGGATTTCCGTGGACCCGACCAAGATTGAAGCTATTATGAACTGGCCAAGACTAACGACAGTGACCGGGGTTCGAAGTTTCTTGGGATTGGTAGGTTAATATAGACGGTTTGTGGAAAGATTCTCTACTATAGCCATGTCTCTGACGCGATTGCTAAAGAAGGAAGAAAAGTTTGAATGGACAGATAAATGCGAGCGTAGTTTCCAAGAGCTTAAGCAAAAGCTGACTACCACACCCGTGTTGACCATTCCATTTAGTTTTGGAGGATACGAGATTTATAGCGATATGCCGTACAAAGGAATGTGCTGTGTTTTAATGTAACATGGGAGAGTTGTTGAATACCCGTCCCATCAGTTGAAGCCTCATGAGTTGAATTATCCAACCCATGACTTGGAATCGGCAGTGATCATTTTTGCCCTGAAGATTTGGAGGCATTACTTGTGCGGAGAAAAGTTCCAGATCTTTACGGACCATCAAAGCCTGAAGTATTTGTTCTCTTAAAAGGAGTTGAACATGAGGCAGCGTCGTTAGATGGAGCTTTTTAAGGACTATGACTACGACATCTTGTATCATCCTAGAAAAGCCAACAAAGTCACGGATGCGCTCAGTCGAAAGTCATTGATTGCACGTATGATGGTTCAAGTTTGAGGTATGCCACCTTTCAAGTCTCATGGCTATCCTCAAAATTGAACCAGAAGTGCAGGTGAAGATTAAGATGCTGCAATCGACAAACCTTGAAATCCAAAAAGTTCTGCAAGAGAATGCGGAAAAGAGGAAAACTAATTTTCAAGTCATGGGGGATGGATTATTGAAGTTTCGAGGATGATTGTGCATGCCCAATGATGTGGAGCTTAAGGAGGAAATTTTGTCAAAAGCCCATCGTAGTAGTTATAGAATTCATCCGGGTAAGACAAAGATGTATCAGAATCTGCGCTAGTGCTATTGGTGGAATGGTATGAAGGCCGATATCACTAAGCATGTCGCCAAGTGTTTGATGTGCCAACATGTAAAGGCACAACATTGCAAACTTGGTGGACTGTTGCAACCCTTAGAGATTCCCGAGTGGAAATGGGAACATATTACAATGGATTTTGTGATGGGATTACTGAGGAGTCAGCAAGGTAATGATTCCATCTGGGTTATGGTTGACAAATTAACGAAGTCTGCGCACTTCATCGCCGTACAAAAGGACTTTGCATTAGACAAATATGCTGAATTGTATGTGCGACGGATAGTTTGTCTCCATGGAGTGCCAATGACGATCATGTTAGATCGAGACCCAAAGTTTACGGCAGTTTTTTGGAAAAGTTTACAAACTACCTTAGGAACAAAGTTGCAATATAGCATGACCTACCATTCACAGACATATGGCTAGTCTGAAAGGACTATTCAGACGCTCGAGGATATGTTGCGAGCTTACGTAATAGACTTCAAAGGAAGCTTGGAGGAACAACTTCATCTAGTTGAGTTCGCCTACAACAATAGCTATCAACAGAGCATCAAGATGGCACCATTTGAAGCGTTGTATGGCAGAGCTTGCAAAACTCCTGTCTGTTGGGATAAAGTTGGAGAGTGTAAGATTACGGGCCCTAAGTTGGTTTAGTAGTCAGTGGACGCCGTTAAAGTCATTCGAGAAAGGCTTAATACCACCCAAAGCTGTCAAAAGAGTTATGTCGATAAACGGCGTAGGCCTTTGGAATTCCAACTAGGTGAACACGTATTCCTCAAAGTGTCGCCGATGAGAGGTACTTCGCGTTTTAGTAAAAAAGGGAAGTTAAGCCCGAGGTACGTTGGCCCTTTTGAGATTTTGGAACGGATTGGGACTTTGGTATATCATCTCGTGTTGCCACCGAGACTTGCTCAATTGTATGATGTCTTCCACGTGTCTATGTTGAGAAAGTACGAACTTGATCCGACCCACATGCTGAATTTCGATGATAAAAAAGTGGACGAGAGGGTGTCGTATATGGAGAGACCGGTTTGGATAGTAGACCGAGCAGAGCAAGTGCTACGCAGCAAGACGATTCCATTAGTCAAAGTGGTCTGGCAACACCATGGAATGGAGGGAGCCATGTGGGAAAGCGAAGAGTCGATGAGACCTCAACACCCTCACATTTTAATTTAAGAGTTGTAATGGTTTAAATTTCGATGACGAAATTTTTATAAGAGGGGAAGAGTCGTGATATCTCGAAATTTGACCCTATTTCAAAATATATGAAATGATTATTTCATCGATGTGCTTATAGTTACTTGACTCTGAATTGATCTTTCACGAGTTAATTGATTTATTGAGCGAGGCCGTAAAGGGTTAGAATGCGAAAGACTAGAGAATTCAATCGGGAATGATTTTTTAATCGACCATAAGGATCGACAAGGGTCAATACTAAGCTGTATAAATCAATTAGCGAACGGATATAAATCGATTTGACAGAAGTGCATAGTCGATTTGCGAGTGATTCTGCACGATTATGATATTCACGTCGAATAATAATAAACCGATTTTCTATTGATATTTGTTGACACCTAAATTTTTACACAAAAATCATTTCCAAAAAATGGGAACTTGTTTTTCCACAAAAATGTTTCATGTCAAATTATTGCATATAAATTATCTAGGTGTTTAGTATAGTTTTTTTTAAATGGAAGATGTTTCTCCTTAATTTTTTTTTTAATTAAATTAAATTAAATTAAATTAAAAATATTAAAAATATTAAAAAAAGAAAAAAAAAAAAAGAAGAAAAAAGTTGGAGTTGATGATCTGAATGTGACTAGCCAAGACCAGGAGTCAGATTGTAATTAAAACGGCAAGTTGGGGCCAAAATGCAATTTCCAAAAGTTGAGGGACTAATTTGCAAATTTTGCAAAATTTTGCCCGAACCCTTAAATCATTATCTTGGCCCTCAATTGAGTTGAAATTGAACTTGGGTCAGGTCTAATTAATCGAATCGGGCAAAAAGGACCTAATTGCATTGAATTTGGCATTTTCGGGCAAGAAAATGGCCAACTTTGAGGGACATTCTTGCAAAATTAGGTAGAGACAATTGCAAAAAATGGTCAAGATCTTAAACTAATATACATGATCTTGCTAATTGATCAAAAAAGCAGCCAAATTAGTGGATTAAAGCACTCAAATCAGCAGCCAAAACTCGGTCCACGAGTTGGTCGATTCGATTCTTTGAGTAAGAAGATTTGGTGGCCCCACCATATCCTCCTCAGCTTCCCAACCAGCCCGATCTTGGCACGTGATGGAAGACCATCTATAGTAGTGCAAGTGGACGAAAATTGGCCAAAGAGATTGATGAATTCAGTGGATAAGATCTATGAAGCGTGCTCTTTGGGGGGATAAGAGGTAGGGGACGAGAAGAACGAGGCAGAGCTCGGAATCGTACCCAAAAAAACCCCCCTCAGAAGCAACTCCAGAAGAAAAAAACCTAGAAATTCCAGACTGACCTTGAGAGAGAAAAGTGGAATTTTCACACATCTGAGGCCAAAATTAGCCAAAACCTTCAACTAGAGAGTGAAACTTCACTCAAAGATATTTTTATCCATAGGTCGCACGTCCCAAATGGAGTTCGGGAAGGTCTCCTAAAGCCCCCCGAAAATCACCCTCCTGGCGGGCCAAGGGAGTCCTAAGATTTTTCTAAGTGTTGAGCCCGGTTGGTCACGAGTGAGGAAAAGCGAGTGTTTTTTAGAAAAGGGAGAGACAAATGAGGAAATCCATGAGTTACAAGCCAAACTATAATACATATAGTTTGGGTTGGATTTGATTTGGCCAACAAAAGAGGTTCTAAAGCCTAATTTTGGAGGTCAACGAAAACCTTCATTGTCAGCTTTTTCTTCTGCAGATCTTACTTTCAGTTTGAAGGAGCCATTTTCCACGTGCCCCCCGGAGGATAATTTCTCATTTCCTCGACCAGGAGTCACTTGAAAACGAAACTAGGAAGAAAGGTAAGCATCTTAGATGTATTTTTGTTTGAGTTCGAACATGTTTTGATCACAAAAATCAAGAGGAAAACTAATCCGGAGACCTGATTTTCGAGGTTGAAATATTTCCAAGTGTTTAAAGTCTCTCCAATACCCCTACATGCTTGACTTGTTCCTCCCCCTTTGCATGCGTTTTTTGTCATTGTGACTTTGATGAATGTTATATGGGGGTATAAATAATGCATAGGACAACCCGGTTTAGTCTTTAAATCTCCTTGTGAACCATGAAACCGCCCATAATGTGAGCCAAAAACCAAGCCACTCCACATTGAGACATGGTTGGTCAGCATAGATCATGCATGTATGCTTCTTGAAGAGTTCGTTTTGATGCATCTGGTTAATCGTTTTCAGTGATGTTTGTTGCATTTGAAAGTAAATGTTACCTATTTTCATCTGGATGGAGTGGTATTTCATATAAATGTTGTATGTGATGGCTGTCGAGGCTTCAATCTGAGCATATGATATGTCAGTTTGACTTGGGTTCAACATCAGATTTGCAAAACGACCCCAACCCGCATATTGAAGGTCGTTTTCAGCTTGGTTCTTGCGTGTTCTAGGCTGTGATCTCTAGCTAAACCTGTTCTTTGCATGTAATAGTATATCCATGATGCTTTTCTTTCACATGAGATTGCTTATGGGTCGAAATTGACGGCCACGAACATGGCCCGAAGAATCTGTTTTGAAGAGATTTGATGCAAGCTAAGTACTCGATAAAATGTCGGAACCAAGTTTCGATTTTGAAAGGGTCGATGTGAGTTCGATTATTGTGATAATCATGTGTTGTGTTGTTCAATGTTAGCATATTTCAGTTTAGGGAATTAATTTTAAATAAAAACTTAAAAAATGAAAAAATATGAAAATTTCAAAAAAATTATAAAAATGATGCATGATATCAAATTATGATAGAAATGACATCTAGGAAATTTTCCTAATTTTAAAAGGTCATTTTCTTAATTTAATGATATTTTGGTATTTTATAACCATTTTTGTAAATAATCTATTTTGCGTAGATTAAAATTAATTAGAGTAATTTCATGCATCTAGAGTAATTTCATGCATATTTAACTTCTCATTTTGCTCACGGGGGTCCTGTCCCGGGGTGTGATAACAAGGCCATGTAATATTATTTGCCCGACTTGTATCGAGTCTTTCTTTTCCGCATTACTTTCAAGTCATTTCAATTTCTTGGATGTTATTTACCGCACCGCTTTTCAATAATTTGAGTGTAAATTTCTCTTCTAAATCATGTTAGGATTAGTCTAGAGATTAAAAAAAAAAAACCTACAAAAACATTTGCATGGACACTTAGTGGTTCCATAAAGATTATAATTGGTAATCAAGAATGTGTGGCCATTCAGATAAATAACCTTCCAAGTTAGTGGTACCGCAAGGGCGCTAATAGAAACATTAGCGTAAACAAGTCCCCGTTCCTAGAAATCTCTGGTTGCGTAGGAATCGAGACAACACTCCCGTGTCTCGATTGGTTTCTAGCCGACCCTAATAGGCTAGTGGCAACTCCTAGAAATATTTAGGTTTTTAAGAACTAAAAAAAAACAAAATCCAACGTCGCGAGGTATGGGGCAGGAGAGCCCGCGCCTAATTTAGGGCTATTGGTCCGCTTCTTTAGGCAAATACCCCTAAACCCTCTTCCTTTTCCCTCGGACGTAAAAAAAAAAGGAGGTCGTGACAATATTATATTCAAGGTACGTAACTGAACCCTCACGATTACATGACAATTGAGGGTTGTCCGTGATTCGAAGATACACAAACGTGGATCGACAATTATCGACCACGAGTCAACCGCGCGAGAACCCCTAAAAGCCATCCGATAGATGAGGTCGTACTAAAGTCGCGTTCGATTGATTTTTAATCATGAAATTTAATTCGATTTCGGGTATCAAATTTTCGAGGGTTTCCATATTTAATTATTGGACGACGTCTCATTGTCCGTCGAATTATCGACAAGTCCGAAATTTTCGGAAAAGAAATTATCAGATGAAAAATCGGAGACGAGGAAAAAAAAAAAGAAAAGAAAAAAAAAATAATAACAATATTGTTGTTATTATTATTATTATTATTATTATTATTATTATTATTATTATTATTTTTCTCTCTCTCTCTCCTCTTTCTCCTCTCCTTCATGCGTCCTCCTCCTTCTACCGAAATTCCTCTCCCTCCCTTTTCTTCTCTCTCTCTCTCCTCTCTGTTCTCCCTCATGTTTTCTTTTCCCCCATCCTTTCCATGAAATTTCCTCCCCCTCTCTTTTCTTCTCTCTTTCTTCTTTTCTCCCTCTCTCTCCTACTTTTTCTTCCCCCTCACTTACGCCAACCCCTTCTGCTACAATTTTCCCCCCAACTTCCTCTCATTTTTTTTATTGTTTCTCTCTCCTCTTCCCCCCTTCCTCCTCATGCCAAACCCCTCTCTTCTTCTTTCTTTCTCTCTTCCTTCTCTCTTTCTCTTCTGCCCCTCACGCGTTCTCCCTTTCTGCCGCAGCACCCCCATCTTCTTCCCCTCCATTTCTTTGCTTTCATTTCCTCTAACTTCATCATCTTCTCCCTTTTCTTTCTTTCCTTGTTCATCACCCCCCATCTCCACCACCATCACCATCCACTCATCTCATCACCATCCTCCATTTCCACACCACCACGCCACCATCATCCTCACCGTTGCACACGTCCACCCAAGCCGAGCGCCCTTGGCCTTGAGTTGAACTTCGACGAAACGCCGCCGTTCGAGCTGTGAGCATTGAGTTCTTGACGCCGTCGTGCCACCGTCGCCACGAGCTTGCCGTCGTCGGAAACCTATGAGTTAACTTCCTAATCGTGGATGAGGGTGCCAATTATGTGTAGGGGTGGTTAGTTTAATATTAATGACGGTTAGTATTTACAAATTTTAGCTTAGCCTTAATTGCGATTAAGGATGGTTTAGATTAAATTTAAGTACGATTAGTTTAAATAATTATGATTAGATTAATTAATCGTGGTTAGATTAATTAATTGAGTTTAGCTTAGTTAATTGTGCTTTATTTAATTAACCATAATTTATCTATTTAATTAATCGTAATTAGTTTTAATTAATTTCGATTAATTTTTAATTAATTATAGTTAGGCTAATTTATTGAGTTTAGTTTAGTTAATTGTAATTAGCCTAATTAATTGCGATTAGTGTTAATTAATGATGGATTAGCCGTTAAGTAAAGTTTTGTGCTTGTTTTACTGGATGAATTTACACTTGATTATGATCGTTTGAGCATGTAATGCCATGATGTTTGATTGCTCAGATCATATATTTTAAATGCTATTTTTCAAAGATGGTTCATTGGTAAGAAAATAACAAACTTTGAGGTGTCATGTTTAGACACCATATTTTATGTGATAAAAGGGACAATGATGTTTTAAAATGAAAGTGTGCAAAGTTTGATGGGTTGATTTTAAATACATGATCACGTGAGATTATTTTATCGGAATTTTAAATGTAAAGATTTTCCAAGATTTGTTATTTAAGCACGAACTCTTTTACACTGGGCTAATTGACGGAATATAAAAATTGGCTTGAGTGTTGGCATGCTTGTGTGGTCATTTAATTGAACCTGTCACCTAATGGGAGTTTGGGGATGATGCCTAATGTTTATCAGATGCCCGGCGAGGGTTCGGATGCCGAGTCGCAGTTGAGGCTGGACCGATGCTCCTTTATGGAATGCCGTCTAGGCGAGGGTTCTGGATGATGCTGTGCCTGATGGGGTGAGATGATGCCCGGTCATGCCGGAAGACCGCCAACTCGTGTGTTGGCCGTGACCCGAGGGGTCGTAATAATCAGAACACATGTGAATGATTGTAATGCATTGCACTTGATTATGGGGTAAAACTGTTAGGCATGGTATGGGACATGTCAAAACGGGTTTTACCTTATAATCAGGACCCGTGTGGATGCTTGGTCCACGAGAGTTATGTGTTTTGATTATTGATTATGATTATTGTAGTTATAATGGCATATGTGACGTACTAATATGCAGGGGTGTGCCAAGGCGTGGTAAGATTGTATGTCGTTGCATGTTTAGGCTGCCTCTGAGACGAATTTGCGTCCTAATCGAGATTTAGGCTATTAACTCGCTGAGATTTATCTCACCCTGTTGTTGTTAACCATTTTTCAGGGCTGTAGCGTGGAGAATTGCCAGGTGCGGTTGTGGTGGCTGCGAAATGCGATACCTTTTTGGCTGGCCCTGCCATTAGTGAAGTTTAGATTAACCCTAACCCCTGAAGGTTTTTGAGAGGGTCGATAGGAAGTGGCTGTAGAAAGGCTTGAAATTATTCAACTTCCTACGGATAACAGTGGACAAATAAACATGTTGTTTTCGGCAATATTTGATATGTTTTATTATCCCTGATGTTTGTTTATTGACTGGGTGTTTATTTCAATTGCTTCTGCATGCATTTAATCGAAAGATAAAAAGAATGGGTCGGCGATGCATCTTGAGACGTCGCAATTCAATCGACTGCTGAGGGATGTTCGCGTGCTCGGGGTTCGGGGCGTGACAGATCAATGGACTAAATCGTTGATTATTTGTTTTGATATTAATAATGAAAAGAGTATTTTTGATATCAATATAGTTATGTTCAAGTAATATATAACTCATTTTGATCTTGTAAGTTTGATATATTTGTGATTTGATGTAAATGAGTTGTGATTTGATTTTGTAAATATGCATAATGATTGTTCGATTTACTTATAAGAACTGTATCACTCACTGGGCCATGGTAGCTTTTTCCTTTCTTCCTATAGAGTAAGAACATTATTGCAAGAGCTATAGCAGCTATATATTTGGGTGTAGTTTGAGATTGTGTCCTTTGGCGAAGGCACGGCCGTGTTACTCCCTCATCCATATAAGATTTGGGGTGTGATAGATAGAGAACATAAAAAATAAAAATTCACATAATTATTCTCTCGTAAATGTTTGTACAAGACAATGATACGAAGCAACGTAGCGGAACACATATAGACTAATTGACTCAAGCAGCCCCGCCCTCCCCACCCCCCCCCGGGGAAAAAAAAAAAAATATCGGAGATTCACTATCGCCAATGAACACACCTAAAGCTACACATGCACTCAAAAATCATTGAGAATGATTTAGTTTTGGTTGTCAATGACTCTAGAGAAACTGTAGAGAAGTTGGAGCTAACACAATCGAAAACTAAATTGGATAGGTCACTCCCTAATTGTAGGAATCCACCTAAAAGATAAGAGCACAACAAGAAATCCTTCTTGTTTTCAAGCCAAAGGTGAAATGAATTATTACTCAAGTCAAATGTACCTTCTTATTCATCATAGCATGCTTATATAGATGAACTTGGAACAACCCTCCAAGCACGAGTAATTACTAAGACTCTTTGGGAAGACAGAAAGAAAACTAAATAACTTCGACAATTAAATAAAGATTCTAGAAACTTTAAATGACATTTACTACACCCTGAAAATATAAGAAATAATTGTCGTTGGGTGCATGTATCCACGATTTTCTTGCTCTAATGTACTGAATTAATGGCCTTCAAGTGAATGTGGACACCCTTCAAACGCAAGGTTACCCAAGTATCGGTAACAGCGCGAGGTTACTGAAGTATCGGTAACTCTTTCATAGAACCAATGTCATCTAGGAATACTCCGGCATCACTCAACGCTTCTGAGCTTGGCGTACCGCATCCCAGCCTTCCTTATTTTTTCAACGATTCCTACTGCATCGATATGCTCGGCGATCACCTCCAACAAATCTCCACTTTCTCCAACAAAGCTTACGGATTTCACCCCTGTTTCAATGACGAAAACATATACAAAAGACGACAATAAAAAGATTAGGGTTTTCTTTAAACTATTAGAGGCGGAGGATATTGATGGTTAATGCATTATACCATTAGGAGAAAATTTATGTATAGGGAGAATCGAGAAACAAGGGTGATCGGGAGTATCAATCAGCAAACTAGAAATAGCCATTATAGATGTGTATGAAATGTGTTCAAGGAATTGTTACCAGTTGCTTGGGATGCTGCGATCGTACGAGCCTTCGACCTGAGTCTATGGTCGTTCGTCATAAGATCAATCACTGCCTTCCTCTGGGTATGATGGAAAAAGCGGCAAGAGATATTAGGGAAGTTTTAAGAAGAAGATGAAGACGCAGAGGAGACAACTATTGAAGATAAACCAAACAAAACGAGGAACAAAACCAAACACAAGAAAATTGAGATGAATGATGGGAATAAGTACAGACCCCCGTATTGCCTGTGATTCTCTCCCGGGCATCTGTTACTCGGGATGGTCTTTCAGCCTTAGATTCACTCACGAGCAACTCCTCCCTCTGGATATGATGGACAAAGCGGCAAGAAATATTAGGAAAGTTTTAGGAAGAAGAAGACGAAGAGTAGACAATTATCCACGCAAAAGAATAAACCAAACAAAACGAGGAACAAAACCAAACACCAGAAAATTGAGATGAGCGATAGGAATAAGTACAGACCGTACTGACTCTGATTCTCTTCTGGGCATCTGTTACTCGAGATGATCTTTCAGCATCAAATTCACTCACGTGCAACTCCTCCCTCTGGATATGATGGACAAAGCAGCAAGAGATATTAGGAAAGTTTTAGGAAGAAGAAGACAGAAGAGACAACTATCCATGCAAAAACATAAACCAAGCAAAACGAGGAACAAAACCGAACACCAGAAACTTGAGATGAGCGATGGGAGTAAGTACAGACCGCCAAATTGCCTCTGATTGTCTCCTGGGCATTTTTTACTTGGGGTGATCTTTCAGCCTCAGATTTACTCACGTGCAGCTCCTCCAAGGATGGCAATTCATCGAGACCTTTGACGTCGCAGATCCGCTGGCACTGATGGATTTCCAGGACCTTCAACATCGTGAGGTTGGATAGGGTGGGCAACTTTTTGAGGGAATTGCAGTTCTTGAGAGACAATATCTTCAATGATGTCAATTCGGAGAGACCTTCAAGATGTACTATCGGGCAATATGACACGACCAAGATCTCAAGGCTTGTCAGCCCCCCGAGCCCTTCAATCTCTTTGACAGCCGACTTCAAGAGCTTTAGCTCCAGCAAGTTATTCAAGTTCTGAACTGTCGGCAAACTCCTCAGCGACAAACAAGCATGGATCCACAAAACGGACAAAGATGAGGGAAGCCCTAATACTTCTTGAAGATTTGCACCCGTCACAATGACTTTTTCGAGCTGAGAATCACCTGCAGAGCCAGACGCAAGTCCCAAATTGAGGATTTGGGAATGAGACAAACCTAAGCTCTTGAGCTTCGTAAAACTTTCGAGCGAAAGAGACTGTGGCTTGGTCAAAATGGATGCGGGGAAAAACGCCAGAGGAGGAACTATTAGCTCCTTGGGATTCTCATCTCCGAAGCTCAATTCTTCCAGTTCAAATAAGTTATGAATATCTGGGATTATGTTCATCTTCTTTGAACTTATTCGCAGACAGGTCAAACTCGAGGGAAGCATCGGAAATGTTTCAAGGTTGTTGCAAGCAAGTAAATCAAGAGTCTGGAGATGGCTTAGCGATTGGATTGACGCTGGGAGGCTAGAAACACAACTATAGCCTAGTGTCAATATTTTCAGGAATTGTAGATTCCGGATGTTATTAGGAATGCGTCCCTCCAAACTCCTACAGAGGGAGGCATGGATCTCTTCAATCTTCCTTAACCCGCCAATGGCACTAGAAAACTTTCTCACACGACAACGCTCCATCTTAAGAACTCTTAGTAGCCGCAGGTTCTTCATGGAGTCAGGCAGTTCCAAAATAAGCGTCCCCGATATGTCCAACTCTACCAATGAGCATCCTAATTCGCCAATAGAATCTGGAAGTTTCTCTATCTCTTGGCAGTCCCTCAACGACAACCGTTTAAGTTTCACCAAACTTCCGATTGTATCGGGGATATTGAGGATCTTTGCATTGTCCAGCAAGAGCATCGAAAGAGCTTCTAAGCAAATGGATTTGGGCAGCTTAATTAGTGAGTAGCAATTGGAGGCACTGAGAGTTTCTAGTTTCTTCATACAAGCTATCGATTCAGGGATTACTCGTATGGAAGTGCCATCCATGAGAAGCTCTTTCAGTGATTCCATGCCATCGATTCCCTGTGGCAACATACTGAGATTGCTGCACGATTTCAAATTCAAGGAAACCAAAAATTTTAGACAACAAATTGAAGGGTCTATCTTGACCAGTTGAGAACAGCATTCGAGAATCAACATCTCCAATAGTTGGTAACCCTCGAAGTTGGGAGTTATCAGCATTTCATCACACCCTGTGAGGTTCAAAACTTTCAATCGCTCCATCTGCAATCCAAAATAGAATAGATTTCAAACAAAGTTAATTCCCAGTGATGAGTCGAAGAAAATGAAATATTTTCCATGTCACCTTGATTTGACTCCAACCCTTCCAGTCTTCGTTGACCTTGCTCCATGATAAATCAAGAACTACCAAGTTCTTCAGATCCAAGTTCTCAGCTTCAAAGGTAGCGGGGCACCCTCGCCAGTCGAGCCACCTCAAATTGGAAAGTAGATCCATGAAATTTCCCCTGATATATGCGTTGTCCAATTTGAGGAACCTCAGGTCAGACAGGCTTTCAAATTCTTCACGTATGATATAATTGTGTGAACCATCGTCGAACTTGAGATAGAGGGCTTGAACCCATTTGGTTCCCTGTAGATTGAAAGAAAAAAAGATCAGTGAATTCTAGTGGTATTGAGGGCTTTCTTCCCCGTAATTCCAAAACAAGGATATTTTACCTTTCTTCCCCGTAAGGTATTGAGGGCTTCCTCGTGATTCCACAGCCTGCTGCGCCTTCCGGGGTCTTGGTCTTCGTTGTTGACAATTGCTCGACCAAAGTCTCTTAATAGATCATAATACACCAAAAGCTCCTTATTCTCTCCGATTTTCACCAGGGACGTGAGAAGGAGACTCTCAAGACCAGTACAAGGATTAAAACCGCAGTCCTCCCACATGTAGAAGGGGATTCTCTTGTCTTTTCCTACAAAGAAACAAGCTATATCAAGAAATATGTCTTTTGCCCCTTGATCTAGAGCTTCACAGGTAGTCATCAATGCCTGTTGGACCAAATTTTCTGGCTCTTTCATTTGTTGACGTAACATCTCATGCCATATTTCTTTCTTTTTTCTGTACAGAAATGAGCCTAGAACCTCGATTCCTAAAGGGAGCCCTCCAATTGCAGAAACAATATGCCTGGACAGGTCATCATAGCCCTCATGGGGAGAACTTCCTCCAAAAGCATGTCGACAGAAAAGACAGAGACCTTGATCAGAATCCATAGGCTCAACTTCGTAAGTTGTGGCCCCTTCAGGGATATTGAGTAGACCGGCCTTTCTGGTGGTTACAATTATCCTGCTTCTCGAACCAAACCAGTTTAGCTTCCTGGCAAATGCTACGAGATGATGCCTCTCATCGACATCATCTAGAACGATGAGAACTCTCATACTGCGAAACCTATGTTTGATATAGTAAATACCTTCTTCTAAGGAACCCAAGCTTATGGGTTCTTGTTTTAGCAGGTCAGAAACCAGTTGGCTTTGGAGATGCTCCAGGGACTCGGTTTTTGATATCTCTCGGATGTTTCTCAGAAAGCTACAGCCTTCAAACAGAGGATATAGTTGGTTGTAAACAAACTTTGCAAGAGTCGTTTTCCCAACCCCTGGGATTCCATGTATTACGACCATTCGGACTTCATTGCCGCGTATTATAACCGCTTGTCCATTTCGATAGTCAACCTCAAGCCTTGTCATTATCTTAACGAATAGATTATCAATTCCAATTGGCATGGATGTACCAGCTAGTTCGGCTTTCTTCAGCTGCTGCTTTACAGACAAGATGATCAAGGACACAAGCCTGCCATTCCCAACAATTAAAATGAGTAAATGAAAACAATGTGCATCATGAGAAGCTAAAGAAATAAATAATAAGAAAGGCAGAAGAATGACACAGAATACTTGAGTTATGGCCAACCAGAGACCGATGAGGACAAGGCAACATGAAAAAATCATCTACAACTACGACAAATAGAGTGAACAGAGTTCAGAGTCCGCATAAATTTGTGGAATTAGTGTCTACTCCACATGAGTTAAGTTCTTAATCGTGATTTGGGTTACCTATTATTATGTTGGGCCTGGTGACTATACAAGGTTTTTGTTGTCTCTTTGAGACAGAATAGTCATCCAAACGGCTTATTTCTATTCGATAAATGGCTATTTCTTATACGTACTCAGGATTTACATGTGCAAAGTGATCGCCATGTCCTCTCCCCCAAAAAAATAATGAATAAAAGAAGTTATCGATGTCCTGCTCCCTCCTCGGACATGAGCGAAGTAGAAACATTTTAAAAAGCTACTTAAAGAAATCCATAATCAAAGGAAGTCCACTGTTTTGAATAATCACAATCCTGCTTTGTTCTGGAGCCATTTCGAAGCATAGACCAGCGTGCTTTGGCCAGATCATGGAAGATGATCACGTCAGCGGCCGTAAAGTAATTGGGCGCTCATAAAGTCTCAAATGCTTCATTATTCACCAAGATAATCAACAACTTGATAAAACTCCCTCCCAAATGGAAATTTATGAGCAGGTACAAGCACAAGATAGTAGAGTAGAGCTACCTGTCACTCCCGTGGTCCAGACTATACGACTTCAACTGTCCAATACGATGGAGGGCAGTCTTCCAGGGCTCGAGGAGCATGCCATCGCTCCCTCGGTTTTTGCGCTCCATGAAGGAACCAATGTTGGAGGGGTTGACGCGATCAAAAATGGGAATGATGGCAAGGTTCGTGGTGTCCTTCCGATCCAATATCTTGGCCAGCACCATGAGGCACCTCTTGCTGGAAGCATATTCCGGTGAGATGATCGGTATTGATATCTTCGACTGTCCAATCACTTCAACCAGCGCGGGGTCAATTCCTTTGTCTGCCTCCTCGTCCTTTTCGTCTATAAACACGCTTAACCTGGAGTTGGCCAAGCAGGTGAGAAGGCGACCCACAAACTGCCTGTTTGTATCCACTCCTCTAAAGCTAAAGAACACTTCGTATGGTGGCCTTGCAGAGGATGCGGATGATGATGAATAATTGGTAACGTCCATCGTCAGGAATTGAAGATAATTGCCCGCAAGCTATTCGTTTCTCTCTCTTTCTGTTCTTTACCAGAACGAGATAAACAGATAGCAAAACTTCTCCGTCCTAAATTTTAATAGACCAGGACACGGCAAGGGTCTTTGACTAGCAGTTGGTGCTGGTCGTTTATTCTCAGTCATCGCCATCGTGGTGGTTGACTAGCAGTTGCTCCCCAGTGATTTGGGGTCCATCTTGTCACGGGTTTGATACCCCTCAATCGTTCATCTGCATTAGGACGCCTTGATTCATTTACGGCCTAAGTTCGATTGTGTTATGGCATAAGATCAACCAACTCTACTCCCACTAGCGCTATAGGGTGATGGCAGAGGCAGATTCTCTCAAACAAATAGTTGCTATAATTAAAACGCAACGTTCTACAATGGATGTGGAACTTCTGTTATAATGCCTAAAGGAGCCGCTAACATTGGTCGTGTAGCAGAAAACAAGGAATCGAATAATAAAATAATGGAATGAGAAAATAAGGGTCTACATGACAACGTTCATTTCTCCCATTTCTTTCTTTTGTTAACCAAAAAAAAAAAAACAAAAATCCATTTGGTAAAACTTTTGTTCTTAACAATTTCTTTTTTGTTCCTGTGAGCAGTTTTAAGTAAAAAAAAATAAAAAAAAGAACTTTTGTTAAACAATTTAAGAAAATGCCAATTTTCTTTTTTATTTTTTTTGTTCCTTTCTCTCACCGCGGACCACCTCCAACTGCTTGGAGCCACGCCGACCGCCATTGGCCGCCGCGCCGGATTGCCGCTGCTGACGCCATTAGTCGCGCCATCGCTAACGCGCGATTGCCATTGCCGTTGGCGCGGCCACCTTCGCATCGCTAACGGTTGCACGATCGCTTGCCGCTGACATCATCGCTGACCGCGCCAAGACAACCCATCGGCCGCAAGAGGTGGCGGTCGATGGCCGTATGGCGGGCGGTCACGGTCGATCGGTGGGGGTGGCGGCGGGCGGACAGTGTGGCAGCGGCCGGTCAACGGTTGGCGATCCGTGAGCAAGAATAAAAAACGAATAAATACAAAAAAAAAACTGTTTTGTACCAAATGCATTTTTGTTCTTTTTCTATTTCTAGAGTATAAATTTGTGTAGTTACCAAACACCTTATTTTACTCAGAAATTGTTCCCCGGAATAGAAATATAAAAGAACTATTTTTGAAAAAAAAATGTGGCATCCCAAAAATTCAAGACAACCTCTAGAGGAATTAAAGCCCGTAATTAGGTAATGAAATTACCTATGGTTTATGTTTTAGCCATTAGTTTTCTCTTAAGGATAAGTGATTTATGCTTGTGTCCATGAGTTTTTAAATTAGTACTATAGGATAAATCCATGAAGATGGTAGATCTGGAAACACGGTACTGGACACCCGAGACTTCTTAGACCCATATGGTGACTATTCTTTGGAAATATGACTTAGATTCCTTAATGAAAGTTGTAGGGGACCTCTTGAAGTAATACATATACAAATTTCAGAGGAAATGAAGAAGAATAAGTAGGTGAAAACTCGATATTTCGGTGATAGCTATACTGGACGTTTCGGTGCGAGGACCAGGAGCTTCGTACGTCTATAGAAAATTATCTAGGGCGAATATGGCCTAGATGTCTTCATGAAAAATCTACTTTAGTGTCTTAACTATAACTTGGTAAAATTTCATAATTTTCGGAGGTCATTCGGGTATTTTAATCGAATTATTTCAGAAACTGCGCAATCTGTTTCTATCCGAAATTGCATGCTGTAATTGTGTGGATTATATCTTCTTGTGTGAAACTCATTCGGGCATGTGTTCTTCATGAAATTGCTATCTTATTGTCCTGTCTATCACATGTCCTGATTTCATGATTTTGAGATTCATATGGATATTTAATTCAAATGTTTTCTAAAATGGTATAAGCTGGAATTTAGTAAACTTCAAAAGGGCATGATAAATGGACTATTTTAAATTGTATGGACTCCATGAATGGCATTGTTATGCATGATTGTGTCTTGCTGCATGTATGATGATGATTGGAGGTGCATGTATGAATCAAAGGATGAAAGTGATCTTGTTTGCCATTACATTGTGTGCCATGCTGAGTTGAGGCATAAATTGGTGAACATGAACAATGATAAATGAGGAAACTGTTTGAGGCGGATGATAATGCCCTGGGAGTATCAGGATGCCCGGGATGGGGGGTGCCGGATGGCCGGAATGTATAGAGATACATGGCCGGATGTCCTCGGGAGTTTCGAGATGCCCGGAATGGTTGGGTGCCGAAAGCCTCGGAGGTCTTTGCCCGAGGGGATGCCTCGTGATGCCAGTTGAGATGCGAGATGCTCGGAAAGTGGGGTTGCCGGATGCCCGATGGCCTTAAATGGCTGAATGCCGGAGGTTTTTCTTGTGATGCCAGGTTGGGGTGTGAGTGGTAAAATATGGGATGAAATTGCTGATCCCGAGAAGAAGAGATGTGATGACTAAATTGAAAGATAAAAGTGGAAATTGAATCATGTATATGTGATATGAAGACATGCGTATGGATGTGTGACATGATGATGATACATGTTTATGACATGATGATGATGGCATGTGTATGATATGATGATGACCTATGGTGTGATGATACATGTGTACGACATGAGGATGATGATATGTGTATGACATGATGATGATGATATGCGTATGACATGATGATGATGATATGTTTATGAAATGATGATGATGGCATGTGTATGATATGATGATGACCTATGGTATGATGATACATGTGTATGACATGATGATGATGATATGTGTACGGCATGATGATGATGATATGTGTATGACCTGATATGATGATAACCTGCGACATGATGACATGTATGTGATGTGATTGTGATGAGGATGTATGATGGTATATGCATGGCTTCAAGGTAAGTGATGTATGGAATGCATGTATGACATGTATTATGCTATGATTGTATTGTATGATGCTTTGAGTGGTTATCGGATCTTTTACCGCTGAGTGGTCAGACTAGGAGCGGGACCAATATTTCAGATTAGAAAGATGTCACTTCCTACCGTCACGCAAGGCACCTTCTATGGCCTCCCATCGGATGTAGAGGTAGAGTGTTCGGAGATCGACTGCGTCTTCATCCCTGGACTGACCTTTTTGCCAGTGCGAGTGTTGGTCATGTACGATGTAGGCCTGGCTGAGGGCCCTGTTATTCAAGAGTTCATATCCGTCCACGTCCGTCGAGATGGGGTTATGTGGCATCCCAAAATTCAAGACAAGCTCTAAGGTGTATTAAAGCTCGTAATTAGGTAATGAAATTACCTATGGTTTATGCTTTAGCCATTAGTTTTCTCTTAAGGTTATGTGTTATGTGCTTGTGTTTATGAGATTTTAAATTAGATAGATTAATGATAATAATCTATGCTTGGCTATGCACTTTATAGATTAAATTCCTATAAATAAAATGTTACAAGATTTTTGGCCATGTGGAATTTGAAATTTAAAATTCATAGAAGAAAGAATAAAAAGGGAAAATTTTTATTTTATTTAGGTTTGGGCCTTATGCCCAAAGGGGGGGATTTTTGGTGAGCCGAATGGCCGGCCCAATAGAGGCCCACGGATGGGGCTGTCGCCGGCCCAAGGGAGGCCCAAGAAGGAGGGTGGCCGGCCCATGCATGAGCCTTGCCAAGTGGCAAAAAGGAGCTTGCATGCATTGGCCAATTGGAGTGGCAAGTAATCATTGCCAATGATGGAGAAATGGGGAAATAAAAGGAAGAGGAGAGAGAGAGGGTGGCCGGTTGTGTTGTTCGGCCAAGTGAGAGAGAGAACCGAGAGAGAGAGGGAGAGTGAGGCCGAGAGAGGAGAAGCCGAGAGGGAGAGGAAGGAGCTCGCCGTCCGTCCGCCCGTCGCCGCCCGTTTGCCGCCCGTTCGCCGCCGTGTGCTCGTCGCTAGCTCGGTCTAGAGGCAAGTTGGGATCCGCTTTCTACTCTTGCATGAATGTCTTGCATGTTTGGTCGGAATCTAGGATGTTTGGAGGCAAGGAAGTGAAGCTAATGTGGTTTGTTTCTTGAGTTGCATGCTGTTTTCGTGAGATCCGCCTGACTCAGAATCTTGTGAGAGCTTGCATGCATGTTTTAAGTTCGATTTTGACTTTGATTTCTTCATGAAAGTTGTAGCCAACATCTTAAACTACAACATAATAAAATTTGGTACAAAATGATGGAGATTGGGGGGTCAAACTCTCATCCTACGGAGACACCAGATCTGGAACGATTTCACTGACCTTTCGGTGGATTCGTGGTTGCATGTTGATTTTCACTAAGAATCTCTCTTTGACTTCTTCATGAAAATTGTATAGAACATCTTAAAGTTTAACATACTCAAATATGAAGTAAAATTAACAAGTGTAGCCTAGTGAATCGACTTACTCTTGAAGATGGTAGATCTGGAAACACGGTACTGGACACCCGAGATTTCATGGACCGATATGGTGACTATTATTTGGAAATTTGACTTAGGTTCCTTAATTAAAGTTGTAGGGGACCCTTTGAAGTAAAACATATCCAAATTTCAGAGGAAACGAAGAATAATAAGTGGTTTAAAACTCAGTATTTCGGAGAAAAATACACTGGACGTTTCGGTGCTAGATCCAGAAGTTTCGTACGACTATAGAAAATAATATAAAGCGAATTTGGCTTGTAAGTCTTCATGAAAAATCTGCTTTAGTGTCTTGGATATAACCTGATAAAATTTTATAATTTTCGGAGGTCGTTTGGATATTTTAATCGAATTATTTCGGAAACTGTGCATTCTGTTTCTGTCCGAATTTGCATGCTGTTTTGTGTGAATTGTACCTTCTTGTGTGGAACTCTATTGGGCATGTGCTTTTCATGAAATTGCTATCTTATTGTCTTGTCTATCACATGTCTTAATTTCATGATTTGTGAGAAGCATATGGATATTTAATTTAAATATTTTCTAAAAATGGTACTTGCTTGAATTTTGTAAAAGGCATGAAATATGGATTGGATGATGATGTCTTGATGTATGCATGATAATGAGTTGAGATGCATGTATGAATTCAATGCTGAATATGATCTTGTTTGCCATTATATTGTGTGCCATGCTGAGTTGAGGTATGAATTGGTAAACATGAATAATGATGAATGAGGAAACCGTTTGTGGCGGATGATAATGCCCTGGGAGTATCAGGATGCCCGGGATGGGGGGTGCCGGATGCCCGGAATGTATAGAGATACATGGCCGGATGGCCTCGGGAGTTTCGAGATGCCCGGAATGGTTGGGTGCCGGAAGCCTCGGAGGTCTTTGCCCGAGGGGATGCCTCGTGATGCCGGTTGGGATGCGAGATGCCCGAAGAGTGGGGTTGCCGGATTCCTGGTGGCCTTAAATGGCTAAATGCCGGAGGGTTTTCTCGCGATGCCAGGATGGGGTGCGAGTGTAAAGTATGGGATGAAATTGATGATCCCGAGAAAGAGGGATGTGGTGATCGAATTGAAAGTTAAAAGTGGAAATTGAATCGTGCATATATGATATGATATGATGATGATCACTTATGGCATGATGATATGCATATATGATATGATATGATGATGATCACTTATGGCATGATGATATGCATATATGATATGATATAATGATGATCACTTATGGCATGATGATATGCATATATGTATGATATGATGATGTCATGATGATGATGATATGGGTATGACATGATGATGATGATGTCATGATGATGATGACATGGGTATGACATGATGATGATGATGACATGTGTGTGATATGATTATGATGAGAATGTATGATGGTATATGTATGGCTTCAAGGTAAGTAATGCCTCAAATGCATGTATGACATGTATTATGCTATGATTGTATTGTATGATGCTTTGAGTGGTTATCGGATCTTTTACCTGCTGAGTGGCTGTACTCACCTCTTTTGGAGACCAACACTTCAGATTAGTAGGATGCCGCTCCCTGCTATCACGAGGGGCGTGTTTTACGGCCTACCTTCCGATGTAGAGGTCGAGTGCGAGGAGTTTCACTGTCCTTCCGTTCCCGGACTGACGTATATTCGAGTGCGCTGTTTAGTTATGTACGATGTGGGCCTAGCTGGGGGCCCTGTTGTCTAGGAGTTCATATCCGTCCATGTTCGCCGAGACGGAGTGATGCGTGGGATGTTACTGCCGCCACCGCCTGATGCACCGGATGGGTGTGAGGGCCCGTACGTGACAAGTAGGAGTTGAAACTTTTTGGGATGTTTAGCCGACGCTAGTGATGGGGGATCTTGCACGTTAGTCATAGTGGGTCGAGTGTTTCTTTTTTAGGCTATGGCCGAGTGTGGCTATAAGTCCTGGTATTACCTTTTGATGTACCGACCCAAGGAAACCCATCTTGAAAATATGTAAATAAAGTGTCATGGCTTTGTCTTTATTATGATGTTTAGTGGTGTGCAATTGTATCATGGTTGATGGAGGGGGAGATGGTGACGTTATATTTTGCTTCCGCTAAATGAGTCGGGCTGGGACCGTTTTAAAAAAAAAAATGTGTCTATGATTTACGATGCTTCTTCTAAGAGATGTAATCAAGTGAACGTTTGGTGCCTGTGGCGACCTACGAGGGGTTCGGGGTGCCACAGGTTATGCGAGGGATGTTGCCGCCACCACCGCCCGACGCACCTGGATGGGTGTGATGGTTGCGTGAAGGGTAGAGAGCTGGTGTTTCTTTTTGGGAGTAGCCGCCGCTGTTAGATGGAGGACGTCATGTGATTACTTGAGGGGTCGAGAGTTTCTTTTTGGGATAAGGCCAAGTGTAGCTAAAAAATCTTGGCCTTCTTTTGTTGTATCGATCCGCGAAAATCCATTATAGAAAATATGTAAATAAAAGCAGCATGGCTTTATCTTCTCTTATGATATTTAGTGGTGTGTAATTGTATCATGGTTGTTGGGGGAAGAGATGTCGATATTATACTTTTCTTCCGCTAATGAGTCGCGCTGGGACCGTTTGTTTTTCAAAAAAAAAATGTCTATGATTTACGACACTTCTTCTAAGAGCCGTAATTAGGTGTAGCATTAGGTGCTTGTGGCGACCTAAGGCGTTTCGGGGTGCCACAGCCGCCCTTTTTGGCATCAGAGCCTATGGTTATAGGTGGAGTGATAAGGAGCCTCATTTGGAAATTGAGGAACATGATGACAATGCACACCATAGGATATAAAACGGAATAATTGAATAACGGGTGATGAGTATTCACTCGTAGATCCCTAGTAGTTGGTTTTGAGTTGACTTTAGGTACCCGTAACATGTATATGTTACTTATGTAGTAGTAGCTGCTTTGAATGGAGATAGTGAGTCTAAGATTATTCCTGAGGCAATGCTTGGAAATTGCAGGAAAGTCATGGTGCGAGCTAGAAGTGCTCATCCATCGAGGGCTGAAGCCTCTGCTGCAAGGGCTGAACCCCGGATGGAAGACATCCTGCAGGCATTAGCCAACATTGGAAATCTGATGGAAAGACAAGCGCAGCAACAGCCCGGAGCAGAATGCCGTGCTCAACGACTGGTGGAGCAATTTCTGAAGTTGAAGCCACCTAAGTTCAATGGAATGGGAAGTCCTGAGGAGGCGGAGCAATGGATTGATGGGATGGAACGAATTTTCAGGCTGTTGGACTGCAATGATACTGAGAAAATAACTTTGGCAGAGTACCAGTTGGAGGGAAATGCAAAGTTTTGGTGGAGAGCTTCGAAGGACATAATCTTTCCACCAGGTACTGATGTTAACTGGAAAGAGTTTGTGAGAGCTTTCAATAGAAAGCATTTTTCTGACTGTGCTAAGGATAAGAAAATTTCGAAATTTGTTCAGTTAGAACAAAAGGAGCTGACAGTGGACCAATATGAGGCTAAGTTTTCTGAACTGTCTAGATATGCTCCTAAACTGATTGAGGATTAGGAAGAAAAGGCTAAGAGATTTCTGAAAGGGTTGAGAACTGACATTAGGAAGCAACTAGTGCCTTTGAACATAAGGGATTACCATGAGATTTATGAGAGGGCACCGTTAGTGGAGCAGGAGCTGTTGAGAGAGCGGTCGGAGTTTAAGAAACCGCTGAACTTTAATGATGTGAGAAGGGGTAAGAGACCCTATTCTGGTCAAGGTCAGACTTGGAATGTGAAGAAGAAGAGTAATTTTGGAAATTTTGGGGGAGCAAGAAATGGCCTGAATATAGGGAAATCACCCTATCAACCTGATGTTTGTCAAAGGTGTAATGGGCGACATGACCCAGGACCTTGCAATGGACGACCGGAATGTTTTGGTTGTGGACAAGTGGGTCATCTTAGGAGAAGTTGCCCACAAGAAAGGTCGCAAGTGAGTGTTGGCTCAGTGCGACGGGGATATCGTGAGTCTTTGTTAGATCAAACTTACAAAGGAATCCTCAGAGGCCACCAACACAAGGAAGGGTGTATGCGGTCACCCAAGAGGAAGCGAAAGCTTCCAAAAATGTTATCTCAGGTACGATCCTTATAAATGATAGAAAGGCATATGCATTGTTTGATATGGGTGCAACGCATTCGTTTGTGTTTGAAAGATATAGACGTTTGAGTAAAATAGAAGTTATGCCTCTTGAGAAGCCTCTTTATGTTTCCACGCCTTTAAAGAATATGGTATTGTCTACGCTGGTGTGTGGAAATTGTAAGATATCAATGGGAGGAAAAGATATGGAAATAGACTTGGTTGTAATGGCTATGCATGATTTTGATGTTATTATAGGAATGGATTGGCTTCGTAAGTATCGGGCCATAATGGATTGTTATAGAAGAGTGATCCAATTTGTTTTGCCTGATCAGTTTAGTTGTGAATTTTTAGGAGGTCAGACCCACCTACCTATAGCACTTATTTTGGCAGTAGAAGCCTGTGCGTTACTTGACAAGGGATGTCAAGGATACCTAGCCATAGTCAAAGATTACGCTAGAGAGTAGCCTAAACTTGAGGAAGTTCGAGTAGTTAACGAATTTCAAGATGTATTCCCTGAAGAATTGCCTGGATTACCACCAGAGCGGGAAGTTGAGTTTGAAATTGAATTAATGCCTGGAACAGGACCAATATTTAAAGCCCCGTATAGGATGGCCTTAATCGAGTTGAAGGAATTAAAGGTGCAACTACAAGAGTTGCTTGACAAGGGATTCATTAGGCCAAGTGCTTCACCTTAGGGTGCACGAGTTTTGTTTGTGAAAAAGAAAGATGGATCGATGCGCTTGTGCATTGACTATAGGCAGCTGAACCAAGTGACCATTAAAAATAAATATCCTTTGCCTAGAATTGATGACCTGTTTGACCAACTCCAAGGAAGTTCGGTCTTCTCTAAGATTGACTTAAGATCGGGATACCATCAGCTAAGAATTAAGAAAGAGGACATTACTAAGACTGTGTTTAGGACTCGTTATGGACACTATGAGTTCCTTGTGATGCCATTTGGATTGACTAACGCGCTGGCTGCATTTATGGATCTAATGAATAGGATATTTAAGCCTTATTTAGACCAGTTTGTAATTGTTTTTATTGATGATATTATGGTATATTCAAGAGGGCCTAAAGAGCATGAACGGCATTTGAGGATAGTTTTGCAAACCTTGAGAGATCATAAGTTGTATGCTAAATTTAGCAAGTGTGAATTTTGGTTAGACCAGATAATATTCTTAGGGCATGTAGTGTCAGGAGGAGGAATTGCAGTAGACCCTGCGAAAGTTGAGATGGTAGTAAATTGGCCGAGACTGACAACACCTACTGAAATACGGAGTTTCTTAGGATTGGCTGGTTATTATAGGAGATTTATTGAAGGATTCTCACGACTGGCAGGTCCTTTAACTAAATTGACCCGAAAGAATGTGAAGTTTGGTGGAATGGTATGAAAGTAGATACGACTAAGCACGTTTCTCAGTGTTTGACGTGCCAGCAAGTAAAAGCGGAGCATCGTAAACCCGCAGGATGTGGCATCCCAAAAATTCAAAGCCAAGCCATAAGGTGTGTTAAAGTTCCTAATTAGGTGATAAAAATTTCCATGGATTATGCTTTAGCCATTAGTCTTTTAATTAGATGATTTTTGCATATGATTGTGAAAATTTAAATTTGATAGATTAATAATCTATGCTTGGCCATGTACTTTATAAATTAAATTTCAATAAACAAAATGCCACAAGACTTTGGCCAAGATGAAAATTGAAATTTAAAAACATTTATAGAAGAATTCAAAAAAAAAAAAAGAAGAAAAGAGGGTAAAAATTCGATTGGGCCTTAAGCCCAAGAGTGGAACTTTAATGGGCCAAGTTGGCCGGCCCATTGAAGCCCACAAGTGGGCTGCCGTCGAGCAAGGGGGAGGGCCAAGAGTGGCCGGATGGCCCAAGCCCAAGAAGCCCAAACCCAATTCAAAATTCAATAAGACAAGTGGCAAAGGAGAAGGCCATGCATTGGCCATGGTTAAGGCAATCTCATGATTGCTAATTATGAGCTCTAGGGGGGTATAAGAAGGAAGAGAGAGAGGGTGACCGGCCATTTGCTCGCCCAAGGAGAGAGAGAGAGAGAGAGAGAGTTGTGCGAGAGAGAGAGAGAGATCGTGCGAGAGGGGGGAACGGCCGAGAGAGAAAGGAGGAGGGAACCGCCGTCCGTCCGCCGTGTGCCGCCGTGTTCGCCGGCCTACACCGTCGACCGACCGGTCTAGAGGCAAGTGGGAGTCCTCTAGCTTCTCTTGCATGCTTTTATGTCGTTTGCATGTTGAGCTTTTGGGTGTTAGATGAGAAAAACCGAAGCATGGATGAGTTGTGTGTGAATGGTGTGACTGTTCTTGCTCGGATCGTGTGAGTCAGTAACTTGTTTGAGCTTGCATGTGTGTTTAGAGTCCGATTTTGGCTTTGTTTTCTTCATGAGAGTTGTATCTAACATCTTGAACTACAACATACGGAAATTTCGTGTAAAATGATGGAGATTTGAGGGGTTAAAGTCTTATTCTACGGAGACCTCAGATCTGGAGAGTTTTTACTGACCTCTTGCTGGATTCGTGGTTGCATGTTGGTTTGTGATGAGAATCTCACTTCGATTTATTCACGAAAGTTGTAGGAGACATCTTAAAATACAACATACTAAAATTTGAAGTGAAATGAACAAGTATATCCTAGTGAATAAACTAGATCTTGAAGATGATGATTCTGGTGATGTATTCCGAGATACCCGAGACTTCAAGGACCTAAATGATGACTATATTCTGGTTATTTGACCTTGATCTCTTCAAAAAACTTGTAGAGGATACCTTGATGTATAACATATCCAAATTTCATAGGAAACGAAAGAGAATAGGTAGGTGAAATCTCAATATTTCGGAGATGTGTACACTGGACGATGCGGTAATGGGTCCAGAAGCTTCGTGAGGTTGTATAAAATAATATAAAAATAATCTGGCTTGGAGTTCTTCATGAAAGTTGTACGAAAATGTCTTGGCTATCACTCTGTAAAAGTTTGTAATTTTTGGAGGCCATATGGATATTTTAATCGAATTTCTTCGGAAACCATGCATTCTGGTTTCATCCGAAAATTATATGATGTTTTGTGAAAATTGGGAAATTGTGTGAAATGCTATTTGGCCATGTATTTTGTATGAAATTATCATCCTATTGGCTTGTTTAATACTTGCTGTGATTTTTAAAATTTTGGGAATTTGTTGATATTAAATTTATGGAAATGACAAAAGTTGGAATTTAAAATAATAATAATAATAATAATAATAAATATATATAATAGATTATTTTATTGGCCATAAATTCCATTAAATTTATCTTGTTGCATGTATGATAAAGTCTTGGTATATGTATGACATTGAATCGAGATGCATATGATAAAGTCTTGGTATATGTATGACATTGAATTGTGATGCATGTGTGAATCCTATGCCAAGTATGACTTGTTTGATGTCACGCCATATGACATGTTAAATTGAGGTCAAAATAATGGTAAATGTGGATAATGATAAGTGAGGAAGTGGTTGTGGTGGAGGATGAGGCCGGAATGTATAGAGATGCATTGCCGGATTTCCGGGAGATTCGTGGATGCCCGGAATGTGGGGGGCCGGAAGCCCCGTCGGAGGTTTCTGCCCGAAGGGAATGCCTCGCGATGCCAGGATTGGGGTGCGGGATGCCCGGCCAGGGAGTGTAAATGCTGGAAGCCCTGTCGGAGGTTTCTGCTAGAAGGGAATGCCTCGTGATGCCAGTTGGGATGCGAGATGCCCAGAATGTGGGGGGCCAGATGCCCGGTGGCCTAGGAGGCTGAATGCCGGGAGCCTCGGAGGTCTTTGCCCGAGGGGATGATGAAATTGATGATTTGAGGAATGGGTGATGTGGTGATCAAATTGAAAGGTAAAAGTGGAAATTAAACCCATGATATGATATGTATGATGATATGCATGATGATGATGATGATGATGATGATATGTGATGTGAAATAATGATGATCACCCATGATATGATATGCATGATGATATGCATAATGATGATGATGATGATATGTGATGTGAAATAATGATGATCACCTATGATATGATATGCATGATGATATGCATGATGATGATGATGATGATATGTGATGTGAAATAATGATGATCACCCATGATATGATATGCATGATGATATGCATAATGATGATGATGATGATATGTGATGTGAAATAATGATGATCACCCATGATATGATATGCATGATGATATGCATGATGATGATGATGATAATGATAATGTGATGTGAAATAATGATGATCATCCATGATATGATATGCACGATGATATGCATGGTGATGATAATGATGATGATATATGATATGGCATGTGTAATGTAATGATGTCATGATGATGATGACATGTACGATACGATGATGATACACATGTATGTGTTATAAATTGATATGATGATGCATGATAGTATGCGATGGCTTCGAAGTAAAGCACCGCAATGCATATATGATTGCATGATGCATTGAGTTGTTATTGGATTTTCCTATCTGCTGAGTGGTTGTACTCACCCCTTTAGGGGACCCACATTTCAGATTAGCAGTATGCCGCTTCCTGACGTCACGCAGGGTGTATTTTATGGTCTACCATCCGATGTAGAGGTCAAATGTGCGGAGATAGACTGTCCCTCTGTTCTTGGACTGACTTTTATTCGAGTACACTGTCTAGTGATGTACGACGTGGGCCTGGCTGGGGGCCCTGTCATTCAGGAGTTCATATCCGTACATGTTCGTCGGGATGGAGCGATGCGAGGGATGTTGCCGCCGCCACCGCCTGATGCACCGGGTTGGGTGTGAGACCCGTGCGTGACAAGTAGGAGCTGGATCCTTTTTGGGGATAGTTAGCCGACACTGATGATGGGGAATTGTTGCACGTGAATGTAGAGGGTCGAGGGTTCTTTTTGAGGTTTTAGGCTAGACATGGCTGAGTCCTAGCTTTTCTTTTTGATGTACCGACCCAAAAGTAGTCCCATCTTGAAAATATATGTAAATAAAGTGTCGTGGCTTGTTTATAAAAATTATGGTGATTAGTGGTGTGTATTTGTATCATGGTTGGTAGGGGGAGAGATGGTGATGTTTTAATTTGCTTCCGCTAATGAGTCGCGTTGGGACCGTTTTGTTTATAAAAAAAAATGTGTCTACGAATTAGGACACTTATTCAAGGGAGAAAGGTAATAAGGTGTAACATTGGCGCTGGTGACGACCTGTGAAGCGTTTGGGGTGTCACACAGGACTTTTGAGACCGTTAGACATACCAGAATGGAAATGGGAGCATATAACGATGGATTTTGTACAATGATTGCCAAGGACATCAAGTGGTCATGATTCTATCTGGGTAATAGTAGACCGCTTAACTAAGTCTGCTCATTTCCTAGCAATTCGCATGGATTACCCAATGGACAAATATGCGGACATATATGTAAGTCAAGTGGTACGCTTACATGGTGTTCCAGTGACTATTACTTCGGATCGGGATTCAAGATTTACTTCGAACTTTTGGCGAAGTCTTCAAATTGCATTAGGAACTAAACTCCAGTTTAGTACTGCTTTTCACCCTTAGACAGATGGACAAACAGAAAGAGTAATTTAGACATTAGAGGATATGTTGAGGGCTTGTGTAATTGATTTCAAAGGAAATTGGGATGAAAGATTGCATTTGGTGGAGTTTGCATATAATAATAGTTTCCAGAAAAGTATAGACATGGCTCCCTATGAAGCATTATATGGAAGGAGATGTAGGACTCCCGTCTGTTGGAATGAAGTAGGTGAAAGGAAATTGATAGGACCTGAACTGGTACAAGTTACCACTGAGGCTGTTGAAATTATCAGAAAAAGACTCAAAACCGCTCAGAGTAGGTAGAAAGACTACGCAGATAGGCGTAGAAGGCCTTTGGAATTTAGTATAGGAGACCATGTATTCCTTAAGGTATCTCCAATGAAAGGAATATCTCGATTTGGAATGAAGGGTAAGTTAAGCCCTAGATTTGTCGGACCTTTTGAGATACTTGAAAGGATAGGAGATGTAGCTTATCGTTTAGCGTTGCCTCATAAGTTGGGAAATTCGCATGATGTGTTTCATGTATCGATGCTGAGAAAGTACCAGCCGGATCCTGGTTACATACTCGATCATGAAGCAATCAAAGTGGATGAGAAAGTAAGGTACATTGAAGAACCTGTGCAAATATTGGATCGAAAGGAACAAATTCTTAGGACTAAGAAGATTCCTCTGGTTAAGGTATTATGGCGACATCATGATATGGAGGAAGCCACATGGGAGAGTGAGGATCAGATGAAGGAAAAGTACCTCTACTTGTTTCAAGAAGGCACGAGTGGTGTCTAATTTCGAGGACGAAATTCTCTAAGGAGGGGAGAATTGTGGCATCCCAAAAATTCAAGACAACCTCTAGAGGAATTAAAGCCCGTAATTACGTAATGAAATTACCTATGGTTTATGTTTTAGCCATTAGTTTTCTCTTAAGGCTAAGTGATTTATGCTTGTGTCCATGAGTTTTTAAATTAGTACTATAGGATAAATTAATGAGGATGATTTATTCTTGGCCATGTGAATTTTAAAATTTAAAATTTATAAAAGAAAGAATAAAAGGTGAAATTGGATTTTTATTTAGGTTTGGGCCTTAGGCCCAAGAGTGGATTTTGATGGGCCGAATGGCCGACCCATTGAAGCCCACGAATGGGCTGTCGTCGGCCACAAGGGAGGCCGGCCCATTTGCTGGCCCAATTGCTCCCAAGCCCACCGTGCATGAGCCTTGCCAAGTGGCAAAAAGGAGGGCTTCATGCATTGGCTTGTGGAGAGGCAAGTGATGATTGCCAATGATGGAGTTTTGGGGAAACAAAAGGGGAGAGAGAGAGATGGCCGGTTGGGTTTCCGTCCAAGCCAAAGAGAGAGAGGGAATTGCGAGAGAGAGAGAGAGAGAGAGAGAGAGAGTTGCGAGAGAGAGGAACCGAGAGGGAGGAGAGGAAGGAGCTCGCCGTTCGTCCGCCCGCACGCCGCCCGTTCGTTCGCCGGTGTGCCGTCCGTTTGCTGTCATTCTCTTGGTCTTAGAGGCAAGTTGGGATCCGCTTTCTACTCTTGCATGAATGTCTTGCATGTGTGGTCGAAATCTAGGATGTTTAGAGGCAAGGAAATGAAGCTAATGTAGTTTGTTCTTGAAAATGCTTGCTGAACTCGTGTAAACCGCCTGACCCAGAAACTTGTAGAGGCTTGCATGTGTGTTTCTAGTTGGATTTTGACTTTTATCCCTGCATAAAAGTTGTAGCCAACATCTTAAACTATAACATACTAAAATTTGGGACAAAATGGTGGAGATTTAAGGGGTGAAACTCTCATCCTACGAAGACACTAGATCTGGAACTGTTTCACTGACCTTTTAGTAGTTTGTGTTGCATGTTGATTTTTACCGAGAATTTCTCTTCGACTTCTTCATGAAACTTGTATATAACATCCTAAATACTAACATACTAAAATTTTAGGTAAAATGAACAAGTTTAGCCTAGTGAATCGACTTACTCTTGAAGATGGTAGATCTGGAAACACGGTACTGGACACCCGAGATTTCTTAGACCCATATGGTGACTATTCTTTGGAAATATGACTTAGATCCCTTAATGAAAGTTGTAGGGGACATCTTGAAGTAATACATATACAAATTTCAGAGGAAATGAAGAAGAATAAGTAGGTGAAAACTCGATATTTCGGTGATAGCTATACTGGACGTTTCGGTGCGAGGACCAGGAGCTTCGTACGTCTATAGAAAATTATATAGGGCTAATATGGCCTAGATGTCTGCATGAAAAATATAATTTAGTGTCTTAGCTATAACCTGGTAAAATTTCATAATTTTCGGAGGTCATTCGGGTATTTTAATCGAATTATTTCAGAAACTGCGCAATCTGTTTCTATCCGACATTGCATGCTGTAATTGTGTGGATTATATCTTCTTGTGTGAAACTCATTAGGGCATGTGTTCTTCATGAAATTGCTATCTTATTGTCCTGTCTATCACATATCCTGATTTCATGATTTTGAGATTCATATGGATATTTAATTCAAATGTTTTCTAAAATGGTATAAGCTGGAATTTAGTAAACTTCAAAAAGGCATGATAAATGGACTATTTTAAATTGTATGGACTCCATGAATGGCATTGTTATGCATGATTGTGTCTTGCTGCGTGTATGATGATGATTGGAGGTGCATGTATGAATCAAAGGATGAAAGTGATCTTGTTTGCCATTACATTGTGTGCCATGCTGAGTTGAGGCATAAATTGGTGAACATGAACAATGATAAATGAGGAAATTGTTTGAGGCGGATGATAATGCCCTGGGAGTATCAGGATGCCCGGGATGGGGGGTGCCGGATGGCCGGAATGTATACAGATACATGCCCGGAATGGTTGGGTGCCGGAAAGCCTTGGAGGTCTTTGCCCGAGGGGATGCCTCGTGATGCCAGTTGGGATGCGAGATGCCTGGAAAGTGGGGTTGCCGGATGCCCGGTGGCCTTAAATGGCTGAATGCGGGAGGTTTTTCTCGCGATGCCAGGTTGGGGTGCGAGTGGTAAAGTATGGGATGAAATTGCTGATCCCGAGAAGAAGAGATGTGATGACTAAATTGAAAGATAAAAGTGGAAATTGAATCATGTACATGTGATATGATGACATGCGTATGGATGTGTGACATGATGATGATGGCATGTGTATGATATGATGATGACCTATGGTATGATGATACATGTGTACGACATGAGGATGATGATATGTGTATGGCATGATGATGATGATATGTTTATGACATGATGATGTTGGCATGTGTATGATATGATGATGACCTATGGTATGATGATACATGTGTACGACATGATGATGATGATATGTGTACGGCATGATGATGATGATATGTGTATGACTTGATATGATGATAACTTGCGACATGATGACATGTATGTGATGTGATTGTGATGAGGATGTATGATGGTATATGCATGGCTTCAAGGTAAGTGATGCCTGGAATGCATGTATGACATGTATTATGCTATGATTGTATTGTATGATGCTTTGAGTGGTTATCGGATCTTTTACCTGCTGAGTGGCTGTACTCACCCCTTTGGGGACCAACATTTCAGATTAGAAAGATGCCACTTCCTACCGTCACGCGAGGCACCTTGTATGGCCTCCCATCGGATGTAGAGGTAGAGTGTTCGGAGATCGACTGCGTCTTCGTCCCTGGACTGACCTTTTTGCGAGTGTGAGTATTGGTCATGTACGATGTAGGCCTGGCTGAGGGCCCTGTTATTTAAGAGTTCATATCCGTCCACGTCCGTCGAGATGGGGTTATGCGAGGGATGTTGCCGCCACCACCGCCCGATGCACCTGGATGGGTGTGATGGTTGCGTGAAGGGTAGAGAGCTGGTGTTTCTTTTTTGGAGTAGCCGCCGCTGTTAGATGGAGGACGTCATGTGATTACTTGAGGGGTCGATAGTTTCTTTTTGGGATAAGGCCGAGTGTAGCTAAAAAATCTTGGCCTTCTTTTGTTGTATCGATCCGCGAAAATCCATTATAGAAAATATGTAAATAAAAGCGGCATGGCTTTATCTTCTCTTATGATGTTTAGTGATGTGCAATTGTATCATGGTTGTTGAGGGAAGAGATGGCGATATTATACTTTGCTTCCGCTAATGAGTCGCGCTGGGACAGTTTGTTTTTCAAAAAAAAAAAATGTCTATGATTTACGACGCTTCTTCTAAGAGCCGTAATTAGGTGTAGCATTAGGTGCCTGTGGCGACCTAAGGCGTTTCGGGGTGCACAAAAAACTCTTCCCCAACCAATAAGCATTGCCATGCATAGCCTATAAGGGTGTGTTTGGTAATGATTTTGTTCCCGGGAGTAGATTCTGATCAGAAATGATTCTTTTTTATTCTGTTCCTGGAAACTAATTCTGAATAAAAGAACGCGTTTGGTAACTGTCCAAAATTTCTAATTCTGGAATAGAATTGCATTTGGTACCGTGCTCATTGATTCTATTCCAAATCAATTTCTTTTAATTTTTAAATAAATTTTTTACTTTTTTCCTTTTTTCTTTTCTTTTTTTCCTTTTTCTCCTATTCTTCTTCTTCTTCTTATGGCCAGTCGCCGGACCGGCGACCGGCCGACGAGGCCGACGACTTCATCGGAGCGTCGCCGACCCTCGCCGAGGCTTGCCCGGCCACCGGCAGGCGGGCGAGCCTCGCCGGTGGCCAAGCGGCCTCGCCGGGGCTGAGCAAGGCCCGCTTGGCCACCGGCAGGGCTGGACGTCGCAAGGGTTGCCCAGCCCCGATGAGGCCCGCCTCGCCGATGGCTGGGCTTGCCTCCAGCGAGCTCACCGAACCAGCGTATGGCGGCGGGCGGTGGTGGACGACGGTCGCGGGATGGCGGAACTGAAGAAGAAGAAGAGTTGGTTTTGATTCTCAAATTTGTTCCCGGAATGGGAATCAACTTTTTTTTTTATTCTTAATTCTTGTCTAAAACTGTTCCGGGAACAAATTTATTCGCGGAAACAAAAGTTTTACCAAACACGATTCTGTTCCCAAACTGATTATGGGAACAAAAAATTAGAATCAGGCTCTGTTTGGATGGTTACCAAACAGTGCCTAAGTTGCTCACCTGATTTACGCGGTTTAATTAGTGGGACCTATTTCATGGGGAGAACAACACACCATTCACTGTATATCAAGTGATCCAATGGAGGCTGTAGATAAACTGAAGTTACACAGACTTGCGGTGTTTTATAGCCCCAAATTACATCTAATAATGTACACAATGTTTATCACTTACAATTCCTCATGAAAGAATATCTCAATCTCACAAGAATTACATAAAAAACTTAACAAGAGACTTTCATGGCTTCAGATATTTAGGAGGCAAATTACCAAGCACACCCCACAACTAATTGTCATAGTCAAAAGCCTCTCTTGGATGCCTCAGGGTATAATTCAAGAAGAAGCTACCTCTTCGATACAATCCACAAAGAAGATTTGCTTCTTTTACATAGACAACAATATGATTCATAATTGAAAACCTCCTCAAACTATGAAACCAACTCCAACTCGGAAAACTATTTGGATTAAATTTCCTTTGAGGCTCAAATTTGAAAGATATCTCAAAAAGTCTTCGGCTTAACTCGATGCTTGAGTCAAGTGACAATAGCTTTGCTGAAAATTCGAATTTTGCTGCTGCTATCCGTTGACATGTGATTTTTAGCTAATAAATTCTACAGAGATAAAATTCAAGATTAGCTGACCTGATTGTGATAGGGTCAGCTTCTCGTAAAAAAAATCATTTTAGTATTTTTTTGACAAATTTCAAGTTTCATTGTGTTTTATCTAAGCCAAGACATTGATTTCTCCAATAATCTAGAGAACTCTTTAGAGTTGACATTTTGGTCAATCACTGAAGTCAATTTTAAAAAATTCAAAAATTGAAAAATCCTTAAATCAACTCCTTTTTAGCTTAATTGAACTTCTAATTCATCAATTTCACAAAATCAATCATAAATTGAATTTTTCCTAAATTGTGAATTTCGATTTCCAATCGATGAAATTTAAAATTAACTATTTTCTATTAATATTTTAGGAAAATTTCCTTCAGGAGATTGCTACACATGCAATTATGAAGCAAACTTCAAGATTCCAAACAAATTTCCCTGATTTTGACCCGATTGGGGTTTTGATCAATTCTTCATAAGTAATGCAAATTAGCCAAAATTGAATCCAATTATTGCAAACAACTCAATTCCAATGCCAATTTTGACAAAATCATAGCAATTGGACTCAATTTGACCACGTTAGCCAACCAGTGATCGACAAGATCAAGAGGCATTGATTCAATTAATTAATCAAGTTTGACCCATTCTAAACTAATAGACTAATATTCAATTTGACCAATTGGTGTCCGCCCAATTGAACATCAATTGTACACGTTGGTCTAACTCATGATGCCATCTAAGAGGATTGAGAGGAAATTGAGAGATTGAAGTACCACAAGTGAATCAGGTCTCGAACCGGTGGTATTTGATTGAATTCAATTTGTCTTGAATCATCGAACCAATCCTCAATTTAGCTCACCACACAAAATACTGAAATTAATTAGTGGCATAAAAATAAAATTGGATGATTAGGCAAATCCCAAACCTACTCGATCAATCGAGCCAAGTCGGGTTGACCCGATTGGGTCTGGTCACACTCAGTTGATTGGCCCGGCGTAACCCAATTAGACTTGTTAACTAGTCTAGTCAGCCGGTAAAGTCATAAGATAGGCCGCCAAGCCCTCTCTCTACCCTTCAAGAATATCACAAAAATGCCCCTCGCCAGGTCATCAATCCACGTAAAGGCGAAATCCTAGCCATTCATTGAACAATCAATCTTAGCCATGCGTTGTAACAAGTCACCAATGCATGTGACTTGGAATGAGCTAATGAGAGGATTGCTTGGAGGTCTTAGGCTTTTCAATTGAACCAAATTTACACCTACAAGGCCATATAAGCCAATTTCCCTCCAAAATTAAAGAAAGGACTTCTCTCTCTTCAACATTCACTCTCTCTCTCTACAGCTCATTCTCTCTCTCTCTCTCTCTCTCTCTCTCTCTCTCTCTCTCTCTCTCTCTCGTGCATGAGTACTTATTATGCTGTAATAAACTTGTTGGTTGTTATCTAATTTGTTCTACATTTTGTAGCATGTCTACATGTCAAAGTCACCCAGAAAATGAGGTAAGTCCACTAATGACATGTTAAATGATTATGTAGGTTGGAAGTCATTAGGGGTGGCATGATTATAAACCCTTTATTTTGTAGGTGGAGTTCAAATGTATAGAATGTATGTTGAGATTACATTGAAGCCGTGTTTGCACATTTACTTGCTTTAGCACGACACAATGCACATGCAACCGATGGTCTAAAACCCTCAATCGCATTAAGAAAACCAATAGGAGGTATTGAGAATGAAACTTGCATGAGTAATACTTCAATCTCACTTTTCTTGACTAATAAAAGTGCACCAACCAAAGTTAGTAGCAAGGGGTGAACTTTTTTTACCCGATCAAGATGGGAGTCTTACACCTTTGAATCCCATCCTTTAGTTGCCGAACCTCACATGTTTTCATGTGATGTGTCTTTGTGATTTCCATTATCTTTCATTGATAGATTCGTATGTATCATTCCAATATTTCATTACTGTAATTTCTTTTACACTATTCAAATTTCATACCTCATTCTTTTCGTAACACATGGTGATTAATCATAATGCCTCTTAAGGATTAGATAAAATGGGTTCATCGGAGCTCCAAATCATCCCCATACCAAAGGCTTTCATAGGCATGAGAGAAGGACTCAAGCCAAAGCATAAAGAGTAAAATGAGAAGGGTATTGAATACCTAATCTCACTCTTGTACATAGAGCCACATCTTGCGATGATCAAGGCATTATGCCATTTTTGGAACCCCAAGACATCAACATTCATGTTTGGTCAAAATGAATTGACCCTAGGATAGACCAAGTGGTGGCCCCCCTTCTTGCCCTCTTCTCTTCTTTCCCCTCAGTTGCCATCGACACACCCTCCTCCCCCTCCATTTGTGTAGTTTGAACTCCTTAGCCAGTAAAGAAGACTAGCTGAAGCCAACCAGCCCGTCGGACCGCCGCTCGTGCCACCGCGACACCATCGCTCGCCCGCACACACCTGTCGCGCCTCACCCTGCCGCACCTTCGTCCCCTTGCCTTAGCTGCGTCCAGCCATGCCTCGCCATCCAGCAAGCCACCGTTGAAGCCCCTGTCGTCCCCATCAGCCGTTGTCCAGCCTCCGCTCATTGCCAGGGAAGCCCGTCGAGCACCGCTGCAGCTCCACCAGTCCTGGCCTCGTCGTTTAGCCATCGGATCAGCCCTCTCATGGCCTGAACAGAAGCTGAAGAAGTGGGTTTCCAACAGAGGTTTTGACCTGTTTTGGAGGTGTTCCCGACCCCAAAAGCCGGTCCCCCTTTGGAGTTTCTCGTCCCTCGCTGCGTTCCCATCAGTTTGATCCAAGCGGATCATCGAATAAGTGAGTTTAACTCATTAATCCTTGCTTAGTAGGTTAATGACACTTAAGGGTTGATTAGTTTAGACTAAGATAGGTTTAGTGGGTAATTAGCATGGTTTAGTGAATTAGTTAATTATCGATGCATGTTAGGTGATTAGTCTTGAGTAATTAGCGAGTAGATAGGCTTTAATATTTATTTAACGAGTCTCGGTATTTTTCCAGACCCGTTCCGGCTTCTAATTAGGCTTTACAGGCCTAAGTTGCATTTACTGGCATTATTTAATTATTTTCCGTAATTATTTAATTATTTAATTATTTTTCGAGAATTAGATCGGATAAGGTGACTGGAATTTTATGTTGATTGCGTGGTATTTTATGCTTATTTAATTGAGCTTTAATTTGTGCTGAGTGTGTATGATTTTTAATTAAGGAATCGTATTCCTAAATTTATTTATTTTCAGTATTTAATTGGAAAATTACTGAGCGTCGGTCTACAGTGCCAAAAATCTATTTTGGGACTACTAAAACTGGTGGAATGTTCAAAAGTAAGAAAATATTATATTTTGGCTAAGGCCGACCATGTACCCACACAAGAATATTTTTATCAAGTATGATAAAAGTTGAGAAATCACTAGTTGATTAGAATGGTATACTGTTTCAGTCTACGAACTTGATACCTCCGCTTAGAGTCGCAGTATACCTTAAGATTCGCACAGCTTCGGTGAGCAAATTAAGATCCGCATAGCTTCGATGAGCAATTATGGTTCGCTCTACCATACAACGCTTCAAATGGTGCCATCTTGATACTCTGCTAGTAGCTATTATTGTAGGCAGATTCAACTAGATAAAGCTGTTCCTCTTAGCCTCCTTTAAAATTTAACATGCAAGCCCACAGTATATCCTCCAATGTTTGAATAGTCTTTTCAGACTAGCCATCCGTCTGTGGATAATAGCTGTGTTGTACTATAGCTTCATTCCCAAAGCAGTTTGTAAACTTTTCCAAAAAGCTGCGCAAACTTTGGGTCTTGATTTGATGTGATTGTTATTGGTACTCCATGAAAACGAACTATCTGCCATATGTATAACTCAGCGTATTTTTCCAGGCAAAGTCCTTTCGCACTGCGATGAAGTGCGCAAACTTCATCACCTAGATGGAATCATTACCTCATTGATTCCTTGGCAATCCCATCACGAAATCTATCGTAATACGTTCCCATTTCCACTCAGGAATCCCGAGAGGCTGCAAAAGTCCTCCAAACTTACAATGTTGTGCCTTCACTTATTGGCACATCAAACACTTGACAACATGCTTGGCAATATCTGCCATCATACCACTCCATCAATAGTATTAGCGTACATTTTGATACATTTTTGTGTTGCCTGGATGAATACTATAACTATTATGATGAACTTTTTGACAAGATTTCTTCTTTGTCTACAACCACAACATTTTTATTTATAACAAGAGCAGCATTCTGAACTTGTTCTGTGGGTGCCTCTATATTCTCATATGGATTCTAGGGTATTTCTTCCAACACTTGGTCTCCTTATAGTTGATCCAGAACTTTTTTGATTGCTAGATGTTTTGATAATGTGGCAGTGTCCATCATAGTAGGCATTGGGTTACTAACATTGGCCACCACTTCTGGCAACGTATCCCTAGTGGATGCAAGTGTATCAGTTACTTCATGTTCTTTTTCCTATACAACCATTGGAAGATCTCTTACTTGTTGTCACTGGGGGTTTTCCACATCCTCTGGCTTATCTAGTTCAGTGTCGCAGTCCTATCATTCTCCAAATCTTCATCTAAATCAATGTCCTCATCTGCGAGGCTATCTCCAATTCTATCAACAAACTTGTCCAAATCATCCTCCTGATCCTTTGTCAAATCTAGGTCCTCAGATGATTCCTCAATCAATTTTTGCATGAGTGACTGAGAACCACTCCTATCAATCTAAGTTCTTCTTCATTTTGTAGGCGATGAGGCTAGATCAGCCACCGGTCCTTCAACATCAGTTTAACTAGTTTTTCATGTCTATCTTGCCAATTTCCTTGAACAAATCTAAAGCCCATCATCTTAATCATCTTTTCGTCAACTGATAATGGAGGGAGTTGCTTTTTCTTGAAACCAGTTGGGATCTCGATATCATAATGCATGAAGATTTTAGTACTCAAAGATCAATAGGGCAATTGTCCTTTGGAGTTTAAAATATTTCGGTACATGTGAAGAATGACCACGTGTGCGAGTGAAAAGTGATGATTGTTCAAAAGTGCCAAGATCAACATCAATAGAGACAAAATCTAAGTGATTGACACCAAGAATTCTTGCTAAACCAGTAGCATGGATACGAACGAATCTATTAAAAATGACAGACTTGAGTAAAAATGTGTTGTTAAAGAGGGGTAATTTGGAAAGTTTTTAGCACATAGATTAGTCATAAGAAGTTTGTTGAAAATATGTGTAATCTAATCCCAGATGATTTAAAGAATTCAAAATCAACAACCCTATGATTTATCCCTCCTCTTTTTAGCATCTTTTACAAGTACTCACCATGACCAGTTGATCTGATCAGTTTTTCAACCCTACTGCCAATAGCAACATACTTAGCAAGCTTTCTTTTAAAGTTCATAAATAACTTCTCATCGTTATTACCCTTCCTACCACCATCAAAATCATTCGTAGACTTTCCCTTCCTCCTAGACATTGGGGTTTAAGCCACCTTTCTTTTCTCTTTCTAGCAACAAAACTTATTCCATTGGATGTCCCAACTATCACATTTGGTATAGTACGGATGGGGTCTACAAACATTAAGTCTAAAGCCTCCCCACTGTCAAACTCGTTCGTAGCCAAGAGGGTGGATATTACCTCTTCATTGCTTCCTAGACTTCAGAGCAATACAATCTTCCTTCAATGTTTGCCACTTAACCGAAGAATCACTCTCAGAGGTGACAGGAGCCTTGCTTGTAGTGCCATCGACATTGTTTGAGGAGTCGGACAATTCAAAGTGCTCGACGCTCCCCTTCGCTTGTAATGCCATTCTTGCTAAATGTTTGGATTTTCGTGAAGGAAAGGGCTTAGACTTCATTCCATGAGTAGATTTTGGGGCCATGGATGGTTCTAGGAGAGAAAGTTATGATCTTTGAAGGGAAGAAGATGAGTGTTTCAAAGAATGAGGGTTTCTAGAGAAGATGGTTTGAAGAGTACTTCTTGGTGTTAGGGAAATCTCTTATGATATTTTAAAGATAACAAAATAAATCAAAGGCTACTAACGTGTTTAAATGTTGAGTAATAGACTATGCAGATAATAGAATATGTAAAGGATATTGTCAAAGTCTATACTTGAAAGAACTAGAAGACAGACTTTATGATATTGTCAAAGTCTATATTTGCAAGAACCAGAAGACAGACTCTATGCTGAAGCTAAACCTGTTTAGATTGACGTCTAGATTGTAAAGTCTACTTCAGTTCAGACTGACGTCCAGATTGTAAAGTCTACTTCAGTTCAGACTGATGTCCATATTGTAGACTCTACTTCAGACTGAAGACACTCGGACTCTACTTCAGACTGAAGACACTTAGACTTTACTTTCGATAGAACACTCTCAAACTTTACATCCAGAACGTGACAAGGTCCAGAACGAGATACAAGTTCAGAACGTAGCAGATTCAGAACGAAACAACTTGACAGAACGTAACACAAGCCCTAAACATATAATGGCTAGTGATCTGGTTTGGATTATACATCAAGATAAATTTGATTGACTCAATCTAATTGATTGACAATTGGATCTTGAAGACAAGAAATTTCTAAACAAAGAATATCTACTTATGGAAACAAAGATTCTGATTCTATGGGTGATCAAAATCAATTTAGGATTCTACTTTTGTCACTCAATGTGGCACCCCGAAACACCTAAGGTCACCACAGATACCATAGAAGAACCTTAGTTCCTAGGCATTTGTTTTTTTAAACGGTCCCAGCGCATCTTATTTGCGGAAGCATAATCAAGTCTTACTAATTCTCCCTCCAACAATCATCATACAATGCACACCACTAAATGCCATAAGAAAAGATAAAGCCAAGACACTTTTATTTATACATTTTCATGATGGATTTTCTCGGGTCGGTACAACAAAAGAAAGGCCAAGGCTTTTCACTACACTCGGCCATAACCCCAAAAAGAGACAACTCAACCCTCTATGTCGATCATGCAAAATCCTCCATCTACTAGTGTCGGCTATTGTCCAAAAAGTAGCAGCTCCTACTCCTCACGCGCAGGCCGTCACACCCATCCCGATGCGTCAGGCGGTGGTGGCGGCAACATCCCCCGCATCACTCCGTCTCGACGAACGTGAACAGATATGAACTCTTGTATGACCGGGCCCCAGCCAGGCCCACGTCATACATCACTAATGCACGAACCCGAATGAATGTCAGACTAGGGATGGTGGGACAGTCGATCTCCACACACTCGACCTCCACGTCCGATGGAAGGCCGTAAAAGACGCCCCGCGTGACAGCAGGGAGCGGCATCTTTCTAATCTGAAATGTTGGTCCCCGAAGGGGTGAGTACAGCCACTCAGCAGGTAAAAGATCCAATAAACCATTCAATGCCTCACACAATACAATCATCACAATCATAGCATAACACATGTCATTCATGCATCCATGCATAACTTACCTTGAAGCCATGCATATGTCGTCATACCACATGTACATACATCTTCATATAACCATCACCATCATGTCATATATTTACCATCATGCCATAGGTGTACATACATCCATGCACTCAACATCCTCATGTCATACATGTACCATCATGCCACAGGTGCACATTGTGGCATCCCGGAAATTCAAAGTCAAGCCTTAAGGTGTGTTAAATGTCTTTAATTAGGTGATAGAATTTTATGGCTTATGCTTTAGCCAATTTGTCCTTTAATTTGATGAATTTTGCTTGTATTGTGGAAATTTAAATTTAAATGCTTGGCCATATGATTTAAATTTCAATAATTAAAATATCCCAAGACTTTGGCCAAGATGAAATTTGAATTTAGAAATATTTATAGAAAGGAATTCAAAAAAAGAAAAAAAAAAAAAAAGGGGATTAATTTTCGAAATGGGCCTTGGACCCATTAGCCTAAAGCTTGGTGGGCCAAGCTTGTCGGCCCATTAGGGCCCAAGAAGGGAGCTCGACCAGCCCAAGGGGGAATGGCCGGATGGGCCTAAGCCCAAGCCTTTTAAATTCAAAATAGAAATAACATGTGGCACAAAGGAGAGCATGCATTGGTTGGACATGAGGTGAGTTAATCATTGCTAATCATGGGCTTTAGGGGATATAAAAGGGGTTAGGAGAGAGAAATGACCGGTTACTTGCTCCATTTCCGTCCAAAGAGAGAGGTGTGCGAGAGAGAGAGCTTGAGCGGAAGAGAGGAACCGAGAGGAAGAGAGGAGGCGGAGCCGAGAGGGAGGTGCTGCCGTGTGCTCGCCGTACGTCCGCCTAGTCCGACCACCGTTCGCCGTCGTCCATCGCTGTTTGTTCATCTTGGAGGCAAGTGGAGTCCTTAACTTCTCTTGCATGTCTGTTTTGTTGGTTGCATGTTCGGTTTTAGGTGTAATTTGGGCGAAAAACCGAGGTAAGGGTTGGATGTGTTCAAGCTATGTGACTGTTTTCGTTTGGTTTGTGGTAGTCAGTATCTTAGTCGAGCTTGCATGTGTACTTGGAGTGCGATTTTGGCTTCGGTGTCTTCATGAAAGTTGAAGCTAACATCTTGTAGTATGATATAATCGAATTTCATGGAAAACGATGGTGATATGTGGGGTCAAAAGCTTTGTTATACGGAGACCTCAGATCTGCGAAATCTTCACTGACCTTTTGTTGATTTCTTGGTTGCATGTTGATTTCTGTTGGAGATATCACCTTGTTGTCTTCTTGAAAGTTGTAGGAAACACCTTAAGCTACAACATACTCAAATTTGAAGCAAAAATAACAAGTATAACTTGGTGAATCTGTTAGATCTTGGAGATGGTTGATTCTGGTGAGGTGTACCGAGACACCCGAGACTTCATGGGTTAAAATGGTGACCATAATCTGGTTATTTGACCTATATCCCTTCATGAAAATTGTAAAGGACATATTGTTACATAACATACTTAAATTTTAGAAGGAACAAAAGAGATTTGATGGGTGAAATCTAAGAAATACGGAGGAGTGTGTTCTGGACGTCGCGGTAGAGATTCCAGAAGCTTCGTAGGGCTATAGAAATTAATATAAAAAGAATTTGTCTTAAAGTTCTGAATGAAAAAGGTACGAAAATGTGTTGGCTATCACCCTGCAAAGTTTCGTAATTTTTGAAGACCGAATGGGTGTTTTAATTTAATTTATTCGGAAACTGTGCAGTGGGTTTAAATCCGAGAATTTTAGGATGTTTTTGGAGGAAATTGTGAAATTGTGAAAATTACGACTTGGCCACGAATTTTATATAAAATTGTAATCCTATAAATGATTATTGAATATTATGATTTTGGGAAAATCATAAATATTAAATATTTATTTATGAAAATAAATAAATATAATAAAATAATAATAAAATAATGAAATAATAAAATAAAATAGATTTTATTTGGCCATGGATTCAATTCCATTTGTGTGGCACTTGTGTGATGAGGTCTTTGTACATGCATTAAGTTGAAATACTTATGTGATTAAGCTATGACATGTGCATGACATGTGAATTGAAATGCAAGTGTGATATGTTTGATGCCATGCCAAATTTCCATGGTAAATTGAGATAAAAGATAAATGTGGATGAGAATGAGGTTGTGGTGGAGGATGTTGTCTGGTGGCCTGGTGGCGTAATTCCAGAGATTCCCTGGGAGTTTCAGGATGCCCGGAATGTGGGGGCCCGGAAGCCCTGTCGGAGGTTTCTGCCCGAAGGGAGTGACTCGCAATGCCAGGATTGGGGTGCGAGATCCCCGGCTAGAAGGGTAAAGGCCGGAAGCCTGTCGGAGGTTTCTGCCCGAAGGGAATGCCTCGTGATGCTAGTTGAGATGCGAGATGCCCGGAATGTGGGGGGCCGGAAGCCCAGTGGCCATGAGATGGCTGGAATGCTAGGATCCCTGTCGGAGGTTTCTGCCCGAAGGGATGGTGATGATGGTGAATTTGATGATTTGAGAAAAGATAATGTGGGGATCAATTGATAAGTAAAAGTGGAAATTGATCTATAATGATGATATGATGTGATATGCATGGTGATGCATGGCTAATGATGATATGATATGCACGGTGATGCATGGCTAATGATGATGTGATATGCACGGTGATGCATGGCTAATGATGATGTGATATGCACGGTGATGCATGGCTAATGATGATGTGATATGCACGGTGATGCATGGTTAATGATGATATGATATGCATGGTGATGCATGGTTAATGATGATATGATGATATGATATGCATGGTGATGCATGGTTAATGATGATATGATATGCCTGGTGATGCATGGCTAATGTTGATGTGATATGCACGGTGATGCATGGCTAATGATGATGTGATATGCATGGTGATGCATGGTTAATGATGATGTGATATGCATGATGATACATGGCCATGATGATGATATATATGCTATAATGATGCATGAATACGCTTGACATCAAAAAGGTAAGCAATGCCTGCATTGTATGATGGTATGCATGGTGCACTGAGTTGTTATTAGATTTCCCTATCTGCTGAGTGGTTGTACTCACCCCTTTTGGGGATAACATTTCAGATTAGCACTATGCCGCTACCTGCTGTTTCGCGTGGGGTATTTTACGGTCTACCGTCTGATGTTGAGGTGGAGTGTACGGAGATAGATTGTCCCTCGTGCCCGGATTGACGTTTATCCGAGTGCGATGCTTAGTTATGTATGATATCGGCCATTTGGGGGCCCTGTCATACAAGAGTTCTGTCTGTGCATGTTCGACGGGATGGAGCGATGCGAGGGATGCGCCGCCACCACCCGACACACCGGGTTGGGTGTGAGACACGTACGCGAGGAGTAGGAGCTAGATCACTTTTTGATGTAGAAAACCGACGCTTTCGATGGGAGGGTTCCTTGTTCACATGATGTTAGGGGTCGAGGTTTCTTTTTGAGAGTTTAGGTAGGACATGGCGAGTCCTAACCCTTCTTGTTTTTTTGTACCGACCCGAAGGAAACCCCATCATGCTTTATATATGTATGTAAGCCAAGCGTCGAAGCTGTTTATAAAAATCATGATGTTTAGCTGGTGTGTATTTGTATCATGGGTTAGAAGGGAGATAGATGACGATGTGAATTTTGCTTCCGCTATGAGTCGCGCATGGGACCGCTTTAAAAAAAAAAAATGCCTGTAATCTGGCAAGGCTTAATTTAGCCAAGAGATAGAGATGGTAAAAGATGTAACACCGGCGCTGGTGACGACCTGCGAAGGGTTCGGGGTGTCACACACATACATCCATGCACTCATCATCATGCATTCATGCATACATGTTACCATACCATGCATAATTCAATTTCAATTTCCCAATTTTTATTATTTCATTTTGGGCCGCCACATTTCTCTTTCCCGGGACCAGTATTTGCATCCCACATTTATCGCTCGCATCCAACCTGGCATCACGTGGAACCTCCAGCACACACCTCCGGGCATCCGGCACACACACTCCGAGCATCTCGTACCCCAACTAGCATCACGAGGTATCCCCCGGCTCACACCTCCGGGCTTCCGGCACCCCCACATCCCGGGCATCTCGAACTCCCGAGGACCCTCTGGAATTACGCCACTAGGCCACCGGGCATCCGGCATTTACACTCCCTGGCCAGGCATCCCGACACTCCTAGGGCATCGTCGGCTCACACCTCCGATGGCCTTCTCATTTATCATAGTTCACATTCACAATTATAGCTCAATTTCAACATGGCATATAATATGATGGCAACAAGATCATTTTCAGCATTTGATTCTTATATGTATTTCCAATCATCATCATATATGCAGTAAGATCCAATCACTTATGACAATACAATCCATGGGGTCCACACAACTTAGAATAATCCATACATCATGACTTTTTGAAATTTACCAAATTCCAGCTTGCACAATTTCGGAGAACATATAAATTAAATATCCATATGATCTTAAAAAATTATAAAGTCTGAACATGTGATGGTCAAGAAACAAAGGTAGCAACTCCATGAAGAACACATGCCCAAAAGAACTTCACACAAAAAGATATAGCTCACACATTACAGCTTGCAAAATTCGGACACATCAGATTGCGCATTTCTTGAAATATTTCAATTTAAATACCCGAATGACCTTAAAAAATTATGAAACTTTACCAAGTGATAGTCGAGACCCTAAGGTATATTTTTCATGAAGACATTAAGGCTAGATTCGTCCTAGATAATTAACTATGGACGGTCGAAGCCCCTGTTCCTAGTACCGAACAGTCCAGATTTAGTTGTCTCCGAAAAATCAAGGTTTCACCTACTTTTCTTCCTTCATTTTCTCTGAATTTTTTATATGTTTTGCCTCAAGAGGTCCACTACAACTTTCATTAAGGGATCTAGGTGAGATTTGCAAAGGATAGTCACTTTATATTGCACAAAGTCGCTGGAGTCCAGTACAACACTTCCAGATCTGGCGTCTTCAAAGCAAAAATCCTTTCACTAGGCTACACTTGTTCGTTTTACCTCAAATTTGAGTATGTTAGTTTTCAAGATGTTCTATACAACTTTTGTGAAGAAGTCGAAGTGAAATTCTCAGTAAAAAGTGACATGCAACACACAAAACCACCAAGAGGTCAACAAAACAGTTTCAGATATAGCGTTTTCGTAGAGGGAGGGTTTCACCCCACAAAACTCAACCATTTTATCTCAAAATTTAGTATGTTATACTTTGAGATATTTTATACAACTTTTGTGAAGAAGTCAAAACCAAAATCCGACTCAAACCCCGCATGCAAGCCTCTACAACATTCTGGGTCAGGCTGTATACTCGAAAACAGAATGCTATTTCAAAAACAACACACTCAAGGCTTCGGTTTCTCACACCCTAAATGTCCGAGATTCATCACCATTCAAACACATATGCAAGATACAACATGCAAGAGCAGAATATGGATCCCAACTTGCCTTTGTACCGAGCTACAGCGAGCACGACGGCGGCAAATGGACGCACGGCGATGAGCGACGGACGAGCGGACAGATGGACACACAGCTTCTTCCTCCTCTCTCTCGGTTCCTCACTCTCTTGACAGCCCTCTCTCTCTCTCTCTCTCCCTTATGGTCGACAGCCCCCTAAACCGGCCACTCCTTCCTTTTATTCACCCCTCAATTCAATCATTAGCCATCATTAGGAGCCACCCAAAATGGCCAATAGGTGAAGCCCCCTTTTTGCCACTTGGCAAATCCCATGCATGATGGGCTTGGAGGTGGGCCGGCTCCTCCCCCTTGTGGTCGACGGCAGCCCTCTTCATGGGCTTCATGGGCCAAGCTAATTTGGCCCACTTTAGGTCCAATACCCTTGGGCCTAAAGTTCAATCCTAATAAATTCCAATTTTTACTTTTAATAATTCATTTTTGATTCCCTCTTTTATAGATTTCAAATTCTCAATTTCATATGGCCATAAATCTTGTAACATTTAAACTATAGGGATCAAATCTATGAGGTGCATAGCCAATAACAAATTCTTCTTATCAACTTATCCTATAATACTAATTTTAATAACTCATGAACACAAGATACATAACACTTGGTCTTAAAAGAAAACCAATGGCTAAAGCATAAACCAAAGGTAATTTCATTACCTAATCATAGGCTTTAATACATCTAGAGATTGCCTTGAATTTTGGGATGCCACACTCAACGGTTACTAAATCTTCCAGATACAGATCTGTCCAATGGGTAGGTTGGAAGACGATCCTCTAGATATTGTCCAACAGCTAGTTTGGAAGTGGAGGAGTATTTAAAAAGACCAAGGACCGAAGAGCAAGTAAAAGACAGAGCGTAAAATTTATAATTCAAAGTCTGAGCAATCTTCGATTATACACTTATCTCTCGTGAGCTTAAACGTTTGTGATCGTGAGAGAAATACCAAAAGAGTGACTTAGTGAGATAGTGTGATCTACCTCTAAGTGTTTGCACTCAAATTTGTAATCCCTTGTTGATTGCATAGTGAAATCCAGCCAGAAGGCTGTTAGTGTGGGAGAGTGGATGTAGGCTTGATCTAAGCCGAACCACTATAAATTATGTGCTCTTATTCTCTTCCCTAAACTTCATTATTTTGTTCATAGTTTTATTTAACTGCTAAAGTCTGAACTCGCTCAAAGTCTGTTGTTCTTCAAACTCAGTTTCAAAGTCTGATTCATATTCAGACTTTGCTCGAAATTTATTTTATTCCGCATATATTTGCCAAGGTTTATTTTAAACACCTATTCACCCCCTCTATGTGTTCGTACTAGCACTTTCACTTGGAAATGAAACAAACAACAAATTTTTGGAAACTAAATAAAAGAAATCTAAGAGACACAATTTTTCAAAGAACGATTGCCAAAAATAAATTTGAATAAAAACTCTGATTTCCAAGGAATAACTGTAAATAATTCCTAAATAAATGGATGTTGAAAAAAAAAATCATACCTTATTTCTTGCCATGCATAAAACTTACCTACTGGAAGAAATTGAATCTTGGAAAATCTAAGTGATGCCATCTGGAGATTTTGTCCGAATATTCTTGTCGTACGCTTTTTGATCAAATGGGTAAATAATCCCAAGTTCATTGCAAATGAAATCAAAATCTTTCTTTTCCAAAGGTTTAGCAAATATATATGCTAATTGATTTTTTGAATCAATGAACTGAATATTAACATCACCGTTTTGCACGTGATCTTGGATGAAATGATGATTGATTTCGATATGCTTGGCTCTAAAGTGAACGATAGGGTTCTTTGTAAGATTAATGGCACTGATGTTGTTGCACTTGGTTGTTGTATTTGGGTCTTCAACACCGAAAGCTTTCAATTGTTGCTTCATCCAAAGGATCTGAGCACAACAGCTTCCAAGTGCCACATACTTAGCTTCAGCTATTGATAGGGTCATTGTACTCTGCTTTTTGGAGTACCAAGATACCAACATACTACCTAATATCTGACAAGTTCCAGATATACTTTTTCTATCTATTTTGCACCCTACATAATCCATATCAGAAGATCCAGACAAAACAAACTCTGACCTCTTTGGATACCAAAGTCTAGGAGAGGGGTAAGTACTCACATATTTAATAATCCTTTTAACAGTAGATAAGTGTGACTCCCTAGGATCTGACTAAAATCTAGCACACATACAAACGTTGAATAGTGATCCTCTCATTCTTCTATACAACTTCTAATCAACCTTGTTACCATTCTCCTCTTTCTCAAGCTTTGATGAGTGAGACATTTGCATTTCCGTCTTTGAGTTTTCCATCGTGAATATCTTCATGAGTTCCTTGGCATCCTTTTCTTGAATGATAAAGGTGCCACTCTTCGCTTGTCTTATTTAAAGTCCAAGAAAGAAGTCAATTCTCCCATCATACTCATCTTGATCTCATCCTACATTAGACTTGAGAATTTCTTGCAAAGATTCTCATTAGATGATCCAAAAATAATGTCATCAACATATATTTGTGCTAACAAAATATCATTACCTTATCTTCTTATGAAGAGTATAGTGTTTGCATTACCTTTGACAAAGCCATTTTGTATAAGGAAGTTGCTGAGCCTTTCGTACCAAGCTCTAGGAGCTTGTTTCAGACCATTCAATACTTTCTTCAATCTAAAGACATGATCAAACTATGTCGATTCTTCAAATCTTGGAGGTTGTTCTACAAGCACCTTTTCTCTGATGGAACCATTCAAGAACGCACTTTTCACATCCATCTGGAAAAGTCTGAAATCATCAAAACACGTGTAAACTAGTTAAAAGTCTGATGGCTTCTAACCTTGCCACTGGAGCGTATGTCTTGTTATAATATATTCATTCCTCTTGAGAGTAGCCTTTAGCCACAAGTCTTGGTTTGTTTCTTGTGATTTTGCCTTTGTCATCCAACTTGTTTTTAACCACCCATTTAGTTCCAATTACCAGATGATCCTTTCCCCTTGGTACTAACTCCCAAACTTCATTCAATTTAAACTGATGAAGTTCTATTTACATTGCTCCTATCCAGCTTTCAAATGAAAGAACTTCCTCAATCCCTTTTGGCTCCACTTCTAAAATAAGTGTTAAAGTACTTATAACATCTTTCAGAGTTGATCTTGTTCTGATCTTGTCTTTGAGATCTTTTGGGTCGCTAGATTTGCACTTCTAGTTTTTGTTGCATTTGTCTCCAGATCTTGGAATTTCTTGTTTGTCAAGTTTCTTCTTAGTTTCATTAGATGGTGGAACTTTTGATACTAATAGTTTCTGAAGCTCTTGCAACTACTGAAGAGACTCTTATTGTTGGGAAGTTTTAGGCTCTTCTACAAAACGTAAATTGTTTTCATCAAACCTCACATTGATTGATTGTTCCACTATTCGAGAGTTCTTGTTGTAAACTCTGAGGGCCTTGTTGGTGGACGAAAATCCTAAGAAAATTCCTTCATCTAACTTTTCATCAAACTTTCCAGGCTGATCGTTAGTTTATTAAGAATAAAGCACTTATAGTCAAATACTCAAAAATATAAAATGTTTGGCTTTTGCCTTTGAAAAGCTCATGGGGCTTTTCTCTAAAGAAGTTCTGAAAAAATGATTTATGATGTAGCAAGCAGTAGAAACAGCTTCTGCCCAAAAATATGATGCAATCGTACTTTCAATTAAAAGAGTTGGCATTTCTTGCCAAAAGTAGTTTTTCCTCTCTAGGAGACTGTTTTATTTGAGGGTATAGGGGGTTGAAAATTGATGCACAAAGCCATTTTCATCAAAAAAGTTAGAAAAATCTTGGTTTTCAAACTCTCTGCCATGATCTGTTTTGATGCAAGAAATAGTATAACCCTTTTCATTTTCAATTCTTTTTGCAAATTTTGAAAAATATGAAAAAGCTTCATGCTTATGTGCAAGAAAGAAAACCAAAGTGTACCTAGTGTAGTCAACAACAATGTCCTTGTTGGTTTGAATATGTCCACATGGAAAAGCTACAATGCTCCTTTAGTTGAAACATAATTAATGGGTTTGAAAGTGTCACGCGTCGATCTTCGAGCACGTGCTAATCCCTCGATGGTCGATAAAATTGCGACGTACTAGGACATGTCGCCAACCCATTCGTTTTATTGCATATGCGGAAGCGAATTAAAAACCCCTGACTGTAAATAACATGGGATAGAAAAGCAGGAAAATAGATTCACAGCCAAAACACGCTTTTATATACACACTGAGTCATATACAAAAGTCTACCAAAAGACCTTTATATAGAAGTCTAGATCAAAAAGGGCTACGGAGATTCTAAACTCCAGGCTCTCCAGTCCTTGGCTTTGAATCCTCCACGGCACTATCAAGAGTGTTGATATCCAGAGGGTGCCTATCTCCCATTCTCCTGTCCCGACGAGAGGCCCGTCAAAACCACCTATAGGAGCCTCCCGACTCCCATCGGACTTATGAAGGTACCACGCCTTGAAACGATGAGGTACTAGGTGGGGTAGACCCTCATCGACCCAAACAGTGGACTCCACAAGCTCACGGGCCAGGTTGGTCCTGGAAACTAGGAAATAGGAACGCTGGAAGTCTACCTCCCTCAGAAGCCCATAGCGTACATGATGTTGTTCCATCTAAGGACCTCAAAAGAAATGAGCCCACGACGGGGTGAGACAATGTCTCAGCAAGTTCACCCCCTAAACTCCATTTAGGAAGGAAATACGCCTAGGGTGTCTTAACCACATAGCCACAAAATCACGGAGACTTACCTCATCTCAGATCCTTCATGCATGTCAGCACAGTTCATATCACAGACATAACATTATTCATACTCAGACAATTGGAACATCACAATTCAATTCTCAAACAGCCCTAGGGGTCTCGATTATAGGGCCAAATTGTTATGACATGTCCTATTCCGTGCCACACAATTTTGTCCCATAATCCGGTGCGTTAATTTCACTCAACATGCAATCCAATTGTTAATCACGGCCACACATGGGCACGGCCTACTCGAAATTCGGTGGTCTTCTGGCGTAACCAGGCGTCGTCTCGCCCCATCGAGCATGGCAATGTCACTACGTCGACGACATTCCATAAAGGAGCATCGACCCAGCCTATATTGCGACGAGCATCCCTTGATAGGGCATCCCATATAGAGGCACATCCTCCCAACTCATTTCAGGGATGGATTCTCTTAATCAACACATGACCATTCAATCTCGGCCCAGGACACCGTGCATTACACTCAAATGTCTCAATTAAATTGGTGAACCTAGCCTATTTTTTCGTATTTAAAATACACGGTAAAATAATCGTGTGTGAGTACATGGTTAATTTAGACCAGAAAACTGATATCATTCTTTTTAAAATCCCAGTATTTGATATAGTCTTTAAAATCATTTTCGGTGTCAAAACCCGACACCTGGTCATTTCTAAATAATTACCAAAATTTCATAATTTTGGAATAAATAACCAAAATTCCAATCACCACTCAATTTGCACAAATTAACACTCAATTAAATAAATCAAGTACACCATTGCAATCAGTACGAAATGCCAGTCACTGGCTATCCCGATATAATTTCTAGAAAATAATAAATAATTAAATAAAAACCAAAAATACTTAAATAAATACAATTAAATGCCAAAATTACAAACTTAGGCTGAAAATGTTTAATTAACTGCCCAAACGGACCTAGGAAATTTTTGAACCAATCTAGATAAATAGTATGGCTACTTTAGTCCCTAATCTATCCGTTCTAACCACTAACATGCACGAACGGATAATTAAATCGCTAATCTATTCTAACTAACCACCTAAACCATAATTAGCCTAAAATAATCAACCCCTAAGCATCATTAACTCCCTAAGCAGAGTTTAGCAAATAAACTCACCGGTTTAACGTTCCGGTGAGTCCACAACGACAGCGATGTGGAGATAGGTGATAAACCACCCTGCGGCGACACCAAGCGAAGTTCAGAAGAGCTCGGAAAAGCCACATGAAGCTCTCAACAGGGCTGAGAAGTTCGGCTCTGTCCAAGGCCGAACCAGAAGGAACCAAGGCTAGAACGGCGGGCTGAGGTGGACCGGCAGCTAGACGGGTGAGCAATTGTGACATCCTCCTTTTTAGGTTATGTTTTCGATTGGATAAGTTAGGCTTTTTATTGATGCACCGATAGTTCTTTTCTCCAAGTTGGCCACTCACGAGATAACTAGCCTATCTGGTGAAATCGTTAAGGGATTTTAATGCAATAGACTTGAGAATTCGACCAGAAATCGACTGCTTGACCGTGCTAATCTGCAAGGGTCATTAAGGCACAATTAAAAATCAATCAAAGATCGAAGATAGGTCAATTCGACCGAGGTGTGTGATTAAGTGTGGGTGATTCCACCTTATTGCAAAATTCTTGTCGATCAGCACTAGACCAATTTTTCTATCGTTTTTGGTACCTTGTGTCCGTATTTGAAACCTTAAGATTTTCACTACAATCGAGAGTCGCCAATGTGTCGAAGATGTACAATGTGACTCGAACATAATTGAACACGGGTCATATGCTCTAAAAATTCCTAATAGCTACTCGGTAGGTTATGTCACGCTAAAATCATATCAGATCGAAATTAACTGCGAATTCGAACCCAATTTCAGAAATTAAAAGTTCTGTCGTGTCACGACTTATATTAGGAACGTTGACTCATCCTTTGAGGAATTTTCGGCGAGCTCGGGATTTTTATGGAAAATCAACTTCGGACGATTCGGAAAAGACTATAAATACGGATGGGCCAAATTGAAGGGATTTTTGGCCTCCAAATTGAGCTACCTGGTGAAGGAAAATTGTGGATTTGGTGTAGGCTTCATCCCTAGTAAAATTGAACATCAAATTGGAGAGGATTGTGAAGAACTTGAAGGTGAAATGCTTGAATTCGTAGGCTTGTGTGGGGCTGAAACTTTTGGCACCAAAATTGACTTATTTATGGAATTTTATGTGCATAAAGGCTTGGAGGACAATAGGGATATGTATGAAAGCTTGTGGGACCAAGCCTTGATATTTGGAAATGAGTTTGTTTGGCTTTGGCCCCTATCTGCAGCTTCTCTCTCTCTCACCTGCCAGCTACTTTTTCCCCCTTCGCACATCTCTCCCTCTCACTTCTCTCTTAACTCACGGGTGAAGTAGCCCCCCTACCAGCCGACATCTCTCTCTCCTCCCTCTTTCTTCTTCGCGCGGGCTTCTCTTTGACCGAAGCCTGCTGCTTTGATCGTCTCTTCTCCTTTGTCCCATCTCCTTGCTACTCCACCACCTAGCAATCTTCCACCCACAATGTCAACCCACGTGTCCTCAGCATCACCGGTCTTGGTAAACGCTGCAACTCCACCAAAACTACTCCATCGTGACCCATCTGATCTGCCCACGTCCATCCCCTCCCTCGTCCGTTTCCACCTCTCGCTAGCTGCTCCCCTCCATTTCATCATCCACCGAAGCAACCACTGTCCCATGCATGAAGCCCATCTCCATCGATCCTCCCTGCAGTGCCACACATCCGAGTCTTCTTCCCCTCAGTCAACCTCCAGCAACGACGCTGACTTCACAAGCCTCACGCCCCGCGACCAACACCTGTTGATGCCACCGTAAACCTCTTAGCCCGTGCGTTCCAGTCCCATCAACACTAGTTTAGTCGGCCCATCTTCAGCCCAGCAGGTTGCCGTCTTCACGGCCCAGCCCATTTTCAGTTGCAATTCTATGACATCCTGGATTTTCAGTCCTACTCTCAATTAAATTTATCAGGCTTTTCATTGACGCGCCTATAGTGTTATTCTCAGAGCTTATCACTCCTGAGATAACTAGACTATCTTGGGAAGTCATTAAGGGATTTTAATGCATTAGACTTGAGAATTTGACCAGGACTCGACTACTCGATCGTGCTCATCTGTAGAGATCATTACGGCACAATTATAAGTCGATAGAGATCAGAGATAGATCGGTTCGACTGAGATGTGTGGCTAAACGTGGGTGATTCCACTAAATTACAAAATTCTCGTCGATTGGCACTATACTAATTTTTCTATCGTTTTGGTATACTGTGCTTGTATTTGAAACCTTGAGATTTTCATGACCACCGAGAGTCACCAATGTGTCGAAGAGGTTTATTGTGGCTCGAAGAAAATTGACCATGGGTCATTTGCTCTAAAAATTTCTGAAAACTACATGGTAGCCCAGGTCATGCTAAAATCGCACCAGATTGAAATTAACCGCGAAATTGAATCCGTTTTCAGAAATTGAAAGTTCTATCATGTCACAAGTCATTTGAGGAAAGTTGACTTAGTCTCTAAAGATTTTTCTACAAACCGAGACTTTTTGGGAAAAAGTCGAGGTAGGGTTGTTTTTGTTCAGAAAATTCAGAGGACTGTTTTTTATCGTGAAATTGGGAAGCAAGCGGGTTATGTTGGTAAGGAAAAATACCAATTTAATCGTTGACTCGATAATGGAATCTATGGGAGCCAATTTGAGTTGATTCAAGAAGGATTAAAGTCCAATTTGAGGGAACATAATGTGAAATTCATATTCCCCATGGATCCAACATTTTGGACCAACTCAAGGCTTTTCGAAGGGGTATTTATGGCTGCAATTTGCTGAGGGAAGCTAGCTGGTGTGTGGGGTCAAGTCAAGGAGACCAAGTGAGATAAGAAGAGACCAAGTGGTCCCCTTGCCCCCTCCTTCTTCCCCACCGTTGAGCTCTCCTTCTTTCCCCTCTATTTCGTGCTGCTTTGAGCTCAGCAAACGCAGAGGAGACCATCTGAAGCTGCTTGAGCAGCCCAACCCAGTCGGACCGCCACTTGCCCACGGTCGCGCTCGTCGTGCCTCATGCCAGCCTCACTCGCGTCTCCACCTTCCCTGACCGTCCTCCTGCTTCAGCCGTGAACCTAGGTGATCCCCGGAGCTATTCGAGCTCGCCTTGCTGTCGCTGGAGCCGCCTCGAAGCCCGCCTCCACTATCACAGAACTTTCAATTTCTGAAATTTGGTTCAGTTTCGCGATTAATTTCAACCGGACGCAATTTTAGCGTGACGTAACCTACCGGGTAGCTTTTAGGAATTTTTAGTGCAATTGACCTATGGTCGATTATTTTCAAGCCAGATTGTGGATCTTCAACTCATTGGCGACACTCCGTTATCGTGAAAGTCTCGAGGTTTCAAATACGGACACAAGGCACAGAAATGACAGAAAAATCGGTTTAGTGCCATTCAACGAGAATTTTGCAATTAGGTGAAATCACCCACACTTTAATCACATACCTCAGTCGAATCGACCTATCTCCGATCTCTGATCGATTTTGACAGTGCCGTATTGACCCTTGCATATTAGCATGGTCGAGCAGTCGATTTCTTGTCAAATTCTAAAGTCTATTGCATTAAAATCCTTAGTGGCTTCACCAGATAGATTAGTTATCTCGTGAGTGATTAGTTCAGAGAAAAAGACAATAGGCGCGTCGATGAAAAGCCAAACTCATTCAATCGAAAACAAAGTCAGAAAATCAGGATGTCACTGTAAGAACCTCTTCAATAGGTCCTTTCACCATGGGCTCAGCTACTGGAACATTAGCAGGTGTTGCGGGAAGATTTGTAGCAGTAGTAGGGGTCATAGGAGTCAAGTTCTTGACTTGATTATAGAGATTGGTCAACGGTGCCATCATCTGTGTCTTTTGATTTCCATAGTGATAATTCGAGTGCGGGTATCCTCGTTCTCCATCCTTACTTTGTGGCAAATACGTACGATGGAACGCCTCTCAGCCATGATTTAGTACCTTTTGCATGAAAGAAAGAACTCAAATTAGTATGAGATGATAGAAAAATCAAGAAAATACGAACACTTTCAATTCTATATTTTCTTGAGACGAAATAGTGATAAGAAGCGTATATGACCCTAGTATCATATAACATCATCTCATCAAAATTTCTTCAAAAGAAATTATATAATTGAGAAGAGAAATACAAAGGAAATCCTTTTATAAGGAAGGGGAAATACAAAGAAAGTTTCTTTACAAGAAAATGAAGAATACATGAAAAATCCTCAAGTAAGAGTCCTACGAACTGAGCAAAATCATGCAGAAATGCTTGTTATCATGGGTCAAGTGTTCCACATCGATTAAAGTTTTGTCTTTATTCTCTTCAATTTGAGCTTGTTGAAATCCTTGAGGTTTGGGAATGTAGAGCAGTTGAACTTCAAGTTCGAGTTCCACTTGATAGTAGATATAATCAATTGTAGCATGATAAGTCCTCATCTCTCCTTCAAAGTCGGTTTTGTCGAGGGCCACCACATGGTGTGAGAAACGGGAATACCAAATTCCAATAGTGGTTCAAATCGTGGCTTCGACGTGGCCAATTCAGTTTTGCTCGATGACCTCATCTTGATAATCAATAAGGTACAACCTCAGCTTGAGGATTGACGGGATAATTTGAAGCGTGCGATATTGGTGGAGCACCCTTAAATGGTGATACGAAGTTTGACCTGTTAACTCTACCAGGGGAAGTGGGTTGTCTACTCCATTAATAAGGCGCACCTCGGTATTCTGAAGCCATTAGGCATGCCATCGGATTAAGTTTAGGGTGAGATTTTTGATGAAATGGAACCATATAGAGAAGGACCATGATGAAAAGAATTCATTTCTTTGGTGAAACCTAATAATGGGATGATAATGCTTCGTGACATCAACGATCCTCATGCGAGAGACAAATTCTTTGATGTGAGAAATGAGCCAAATTTGGAGAAGTCCTAATGGGGCTTTAAGAGTTTCTCAGCCATTTGTTTTGAATCGGTTTAGAGACATGAAGGTCTTAGCAAGGATTATGTGTTTAAAGCGGCTAAAGGTACACACTTAGTTAACAATGTGAGTGACTAAAGGATCTATTGTTTTTTCTAGTATGTGGAAAGATCATGAAGCCAAAGACTATGAAGAAAAAGACACGAGGAATTTGATTCCCAAGTGTAGGTTCAAGACTTAGGAGGTGTTGCTCGGGAAAAGTATAAGGCATGGAGTTCGAATTTCTCTTAAGAACGTTTCTAATTTTGTTGGTAGGGATATTCAGGAATTGACTTAGAAGCAAGATTGGGTTTTGACCAATATGAAGAGTAGCAAAACCTAGTGAAACCTTACTTAATCCAACGGCTATCTCGTACTCCTCAATGTAGGGGTCCATTTGTATCGATTAAACATGAAGATGGAGGTCATGGTAATCCAAAAATTGACCAATGCCTTCACCATCGTGATTCGGGGCTCGACTTTCAATAAGGTCAGCAGGAAGCCTATGTGCTTCATCACATTATCTTAGTGCTTCGGGTTGAAGTTATCCCATATTATCTTGAGGTTCCTCAGCATGGATCATATCAATCTTGGGCTTGCCCATCTAAGCCTAAACCTAAATAAATCATTGTTGAGAACATAAATGTAGAATTGAAATCTGGAAATAAAGAAAGATAATAGCGTTAAAATTGAAATGATAGCTTAGCAACCAAAACCATGGCAAACGAAAATCACACATTGCATAAGGACTTGTGAAGTTTTGACGCCCAAGGTGAGGATGCTAAAGGCTCAAGATCCCTATCCTCAAGGATATAAGTATTTACCCACTGCTACTATCATTAGTCGGTGCCACTTTTGTCAATCAGGACAAGCGAATTTATGGAAGTATGGATTACCACGAGTGTTCACTTGTAGATTCCACCCATAAACCATCTCAAGGTTCTAAATTGAGCGGTCGGGGTTTTAGATCGCTATTGTGTGTGCGGTGTCATGCTAAAGTTTGTAAACATACATTTAAATGTAAACAATCAGCACTTTATTATAATCTTTCATACACGCATACATCCTAACTCTACTTGCAAGATAAAGGGTTTACACTTACTCCACACCTTATACCTCCCACCTACAAGACCATTTAACACTTAGTTAGCGACTTACCTCATTTGTCACGCAACTTTGACATGCAGACGATCCTACATAAGACACGTTAGTAACACAATAGCCATTTTTAATGGTTTCAAGTCCTCTTAATCTAGTAACCTGTCCTTAATGGAGTCCCAAGCCTATTGCGATCCGACCTCAGGGGAAGGAGAAGGAGGAGGTCGAGTTTAGGGGTACTTGACCATGAGAGTTTCCTCACGATTCGTATCCACAAAGGCGTCATCACCTCACCTTTCAAGACGAACCTCTTATGAGTTTCTCTAACACATGGTTGCGAGCTCTCCCAAGCTCGTACCTCGCATCATAGTGAAAAGTGAGTTCAAGGGTATTTCAATCATAATAGCCCTAATAGCCCTCTTGATAGTATGTCTTCGCCCATAAAATGGCATCACTTCATCCTATGGGCCACTACCATATCAAGTATACTAATTTATGATCGCAAACATTTTCCTAAGGTTCGTACCCCTCATGACGGATTTATTAAATGACCTAGTTGTTTAAGATAACCTAGAAAATAAGACGGGAGTCGCCACTAGTCTCATTTTTGGGGCTTGGATGAAAAACCCAATCGAGGGTTGAGAGTTGTCCCTCGATTTCTACTCAACTAGATATCCAAGTTCAGGGATTTGGGTTACAATAATATTTCTATTAGCGCCCTTTTGATACTTAACGGTATCTCGTGTCACCTAAGGTGATTCATGCATGTCGTTTTTACTTTGTAGTAAAAAAAATCCTAAATCAAGTAATCACGCGTAGATTGTCATTTTCGTGCAATTCTATCTTTAATAAAGATAAAAGAAAGGACTCAACTAAATTTAAAGTATGAGGTAATAAGTAAGCAGCTAAGCAAAGCAATTAATGGAAAATGGTAAATCTAACATGCATCCTAACAATAAACGAAAATAAAATGCCAGAAATAAAACTCGCACCTCGTCGGGTGTTTATAAAAATGACAAACCCAAAACATATATCATGAAAATGGATACAAGGATTATGGTTGGAATGGACATCGACCTTCCACCATCTTTGAGTGTTGATGTTTCCTTACCTTTGGGACCTAATCTAGCCTTGACCTAAATCTAAGCCACGTACATACAAAGGAAAGAAACACTTGTTCACGACAAAACAATCAAGAGTACGACATAGAATCAACTTCAAATAATCAAGTGAAGTGAGGTTCAAAATTGAATAAATTTGGGCATTAGGGTTAGCCTTTGCAATTCGTGCATGGGTCCTTCTAGACACCTGTCCAATTTATTATGTGACTTATAGCCATTATTGACCATTTGTGCTCTCGCACGACCAATTACACTTGTAAGTCCCCAAAAGATGTTATAGGTGGTTTCCCAAAGTTTTCCCCATGATAATAAGTATCGCATCCAACATACATCTAGAATCCACATGCATTAGCGTGAATTAAACACACAAGCAGGCCATGGAGCTTTATTTTTCAAACAATCAAACAATTGAGTGAGCCGTTGGCAGGTCACTTATTCAATGAGCACATGCCAATCACAAACACGAGCATCGCTAATGAATAATATGATTTCGTGTATGAGTGGTCCACTTGATACTTCGATAGATTTTTACTATTTCCGTTTGTGAATTTTCAGGTTCATTTACACTTATGTACTATTTATACGTTGCAATATTCATAATATGATGTGCATATATCTAATTTTATTATTACAATTCACAAAACAGTGGATAGCATATAGCAAAATCTCTAGATTTCTTATGTTATCCTATCTAGTTATATCTTAATTAGATGTGACATCCTGAAAATTCAACCATGTTTCGATAATATGAAATGGACATTTCATCTATGCGCCTATGGCCCTTTTTCTCTGAGTTGATCACTCACGAGTTAACTGATCTATCAGGTAAAGCCGTTAAGGGATATAAACACGACAGACTTGAGAATTCGATCAGAAATCGATTACTCGATCGTGATAATCAGCAAGGGTCAATATAGCACCGTTATAATTGATTAGTGATCGGATATAGGTCGATTCGATGGAATGGTATATTGAATGGTGGGTGATTCCACCCGATCATGTGATTGTACGGCACTAACCCAATTTTCTATCAATTCTGTACCCGGTACCCGTAATTGAAATTTTGAGATTTTTACAACAACCGAGAGTCACCAATGAGTCGAAGATGTACAAATGTGGATAAAAAATTATCGATCATGGGTCACACGCGCTAAAATCCCTAAAAGCTACCCGATAGATTGGGTCGCGCTAAAATTGTGTCCGATCGATTTTAACCACAAACTTGAACTCGGTTTCGGAAATCGAATGTTCAAGTGTGTTAAGATTTATTTTTAGGACCTCATCTCATCTTTTGGGGAAATTCCGTCAAACTCGGAATTTTAGCGGAAAAATCAAATTCGGCAGATTTAAACTGACGAAATTCGGATGGGAAAATTTGAGGGACTTTTTAGCCTTCAAAATGAATTAGTTTGTGAAGGAAATTGTGGAAATTTGTATGGGCTGCTGCCATGGGAACATTGGCCACCAAAATGACTTGATTTGGTGAGGAATTGAAGGAAAATCAAGAGAAATTCGTATGGGCAACCTCCTCAGCAATTTTAGCCATCAAATTGAAGTTATTTATGGAGAATTGAGAAGAAAACAGCCATTGGGGGATACCTTGACCTTCCTAGGGCTAAAGACTTTGTGCCCTCTTCACTCAAGTGCTAGATATTTGCCTTGTTCTCCAATTGGTTGCCTTGTTGACCCTCTTGGCTTCTTGTCCCCCCTCCTTCTTCACCATGAGACCAGCCCCCTCCCTCTAGTAGAACCCTTTTGTTTTCTTCTTCATTCCTCCATTTTTCCTCCATGTTGTTACTGTCACTTACCTCACCGAAACCACCACTGCCCGCCTGCTTGATTAGCACCCTCGTCCGTGTCCTGGTCGTCCCCGCGTCCGCTGGTCCAGCCGCTCGACTAGTGTCGAGCCACCTCCGTTCGCCCGCTCGCGCCTGTCCAGAACAGCGACTAGGTTGCCAGCTCGCCACCGCCGTTCGCCCAGCCACCGCCTCACGCCTTCAGCCACTCGTCCCCGACCAGTAGCTCCACCTAGCAACTGTCCAGCCCCCAAGTTGAGCCTGATTCAGCTCAATCCAGAACCGATTTACCAGTCCAAATTGTGAGCTATAAGAATGGTTTTTAGCCTCTTCCATCCCTCCGTTGGCGACGTCATAGTCATGGGATCTCACTGCCATTGTGCTGCCGTCGCCGTGAACCCGTTTCCTCGCTAATCCAGTGAGTTAACACCCTAATCTTGGATTATGAAGTTAATTGAACTTAGTGGATTAGTTTAGGCTTAAGTATGGATTAGTAGTTAGTTTGGTTAGTGTAACTAGTAGTTAGTTAGTTTAGTTAGTTGAACTAAATAGTTAAGTTACTTACGTTATTTATTTAACCTAATTAGATTAATTAGTAGCCTAGCTACATTAGTTTACTTAGTTCAATTAGGTTAGTTTAGTTAGAATAATTAGATTAATTAAGTGGTTTAGTTTAAATAATTTGTAGATTATTTAATTAATTTTAATTAGTGTAAATTATAACCGGGATAGCCGGTTAGTAGAATTTTACACCGATCGTCATGGTTGCATTGATTTGTGAAATTGATTGATAAATTATGCAATTGAGTGCTTGGTGATGATTTTTTATTATTATTGCAAAAATATGATTTTATGGTATTTATTAGAAAAATACCGGGTGTCGGGTTTTGATGCCAAAAATATTTTAATTATGATATAAAATCGTGAAATTTTAAAATGGGAGCGTACCATGTTTATGGATCGATTTAAATGTGTGACCACGCACAATTATTTTACCGAGTATCTTTAATACGAAGAAAATTTGTTAAGCCCATTATTTGAAAAATCAGGATGTCACAACTCTTCCCCTCTTAAAAAAATTTCGTCCTCAAAATTTAAACCTATTACAAGTCTTAAGCAAAAAGGTGGGGGTACAATCGTCTCATTCATTCTTCGATTTCCCAAGTTGCTCCTTCAATACCGTAGTGTTGCCAGACCACTTTGACCAACGGGATGGTGTTGGTGCGCAAAACCTATTCCTTGCGATCCACAATTTGAACGGGGCTTTCCACATACGACCCTCGGTCGTCCACGTCTAATTCCTTAAAATTAAGAATGTGGGTTGAGTCATGCTCATACTTCTTTAACATCGACACGTGAAAAACGTCATGCACTCGCGCCAACTTTGGCAGTAATGCAAGACGATATGCTAGAGTCTCGATTCTCTCAAGAATCTCAAATGAACCTACGTACCTCGGACTCAGTTTTCCCTTCTTGCCAAAGCGCAAAGTACCCCCCATTGGTGACACCTTTAGAAAAATGTGATCATCAACTTGGAATTCCAATGGTCTCCGGCGCTTATCTGCATAGCTTTTCTGTCGGCTCTGAGCTGTCTTTAATTTGTCTCTGATGACGGCAATTGCATCCACTGACTACTGAACCAACTCTAAGCCTATAATCTTTCGTTCTCCAACCTCGTCCCAACAAACTAGTGTCTTGCACGCTCTGCCATACAACGCTTCTAAAAGAGCCATCTGAATGCTCTGTTGGTAGTTGTTGTTGTATGAAAACTCGACTAGATGAAGCTGTTCCTCCCAGCTTCCTTTGAAGTTCAAAACGCAAGCTCGCAGCATGTCTTCGAGGGTTTGAATCATCCTCTCAGATTGGCCATCCGTCTGATGATGACAGGCCGTACTGTACTGCAGTTTCGTTCCCAAAGTACTCTGTAAGCTTTTCCAAAAGGCGGCTATAAACATCGGGTCTCGGTCTGAAGTAATCGTAACCGGCACTCCAGGCAGTGGCACACGTATAGATCTACGTGCCTATCCAAACTGAGGTTCTTTCGCACTGCAATGCAGTGGGTTGACTTCGTCAATCTATCGACCACTACCCAAATCGAATCATTTCCTCTCTGATTGTTGGGTAATCCAGTCACGAAGTCCATCGTGATGTGCTCCCATTTCCACTCTAGAATTTCTAGAGGTTACAAAAGTCCTCCCGGCTTACAATGCTAAGCTTTGACCTGCTGACACGTCAAACACTTGGCGACATGCTTGGCGATGTCCGCCTTCATACCAGACCATGAATAGTGTTGACATACATTCTGATACATCTTCGTACTACCAAGGTGAATGCTGTAACTGCTACGATGAGCTTCTGATAGAATTTCTTCTCTAAGCTCCACATCGTCAAGTACAACCAATCGTCCTCGGAACCTCGGTGTTCGTCTTCGAGAACCTCGGTGTTCCGTCTCGCATCCTCTTGCGAAATTTTCTGAACATCCGGATTTGTCGGCTGAAGTGCTTTAATTCTAACTTGAAAATTAGGCTTAATTCTGAGGGTGGCCATAAGATTCGAAATGTGGCCTACCTCAAATTTGAAACCCGAATCTCGTGCTCTCTCTAGTAAACTCCATTCCTTAAGCACCATCTGCGGTACTGAAGACTTCCGACTCAGCGCATCTGCGACCTTATGCGCCTTTCCGGGATGATACCAAATTTCACAGTCATAGTCCTTCAGGAGTTCGATCCAGCGACGCTGTCTCATATTCAACTCCTTTTGAGAGAATAAGTACTTGAGACTTTGATGGTCAGTGAAGATTTGGAATCTTTCTCTACACAACTAATGTCTCAAAAATTTCAGGGCAAAGATGATCGTCGCGAGTTCCAAGTCATGCATCAGATAGTTCAGCTCATGAGGTCTCAACTGACGGGACGCGTATGCAACACGCCTACCATGCTGCATCAACACGCAACCCAGTCCTCTAAACAACGCATCACTGTAGATCTCGAATCCTCTTGGACCAGATGGAATAGTCAACACAAGTGTGGTAGTCAGCTTTTCTTTAAGCTCTTGGAAACTACGCTTGCACTTGTCTATCCACACAAAATTTTCTTTTCTTCTTCCGAAGTTTTGTCATCGGTGAAGCTAACGCTGAAAACCCTTCTATGAACCTTTTATTATACCCTGCTAAACCTAGAAAACTTCTGATCTCTGTCACTGTAGTCAGTCTCGGCCAGTTGATTATTGCTTCAATCTTGGCTGGGTCCACTAAGATTCCTTCTCTTGAAATTATGTGACCTAAGAACACCACACGAGTTAGCCAAAACTCGCACTTGCTGAACTTGGCGTACAGCTCATGATTCCTCAAAGTCTGAAGCACTATCCTTAAGTGCCTTTTGTGTTCCTCAGGACTCCTCGAGTGCATTAGGATGTCGTCGATGAACACAATAACGAACCGATCCAAGTACTCCTTGAACACACGGTTCATCAAATCCATGAAAGCAGCAGGGGCGTTCATCAAACCAAACGGCATTACTGTAAACTCATAATGGCCGTATCGAGTGTGAAATGCCGACTTCAGAATGTCCTCCTTTCTAATCCTCAACTAATGATACCCTGTCCTTAAGTCAATCTTAGAGAACATCGATGCTCCTTGAAGCTGATCAAACAAGTTATCAATCCTCGGCAATGGATACTTGTTCTTGATCGTCAGTTGATCGAGTTGACGATAGTCAATTTACAAGTGCAACGAACCACATTTCTTTTTCACAAATAGAACTGGTGCTCCCTAAGGTGATGCACTGGGACATATGAATCCCTTATCTAAGTCCTGCATCTGCACATTTAGTTTCTTCAGTTCTGTCAAAGCCATCTGGTAAGGAGCCTTAGAGATTGACTCGATCCCGGGGGCTAACTCAATCACAAACTCAATCTCTCTCTCCGGCGGAAAACCTAGCAATTCCTTTGGAAACACGTCTGGAAACTCTCGAACTACTACAATATCTTCTATTTTCAGCTCTTCTACTGTCGTATCCATGACACTCGCTAAGTAACCTTGACAACCCTCATCTAACAAACGGGTTGCCTTAAGCGATGAGATTAAAGTAATCGAGGGTCCTCCTCGACTCCTAATAAACTCAAAGCTCTCACCCTCTAACGGGTTAAACTGAATTGCCTTGCGATAACAGTCCAGCTTAGCTCGTTGCTTGGTGAGCCAGTCCATGCCAACTATCACATCAAAATCATACATGGCTAGGACTATCAACTCTATCTTCCCCTCTCACTCACCAATCGCTAACGTGCAACCAAGACAACCCACTATAGCTAACACCTTATCCTTTAATGGTGTAGATATGCTAATCGCTGACTCCAACAACTCAGGAATCAATTCTACCAACTTAACATATCTCTCAGCTATAAATGAATGCGTAGCTCCAGGGTCAAATAAAGCATAAGCAGGTTGGTCGTTCAACGAGACCATACTTGTGATCACATTAGGCGCATCCTCCGCCTGTCCTCTATTAATAGCATATGTCCTTTCTTGTGCTGGAGGTCGGACCAATCCACCTTGCAGCGCATTCGGCGGCGCGACTCCACGGATCTGTCCTAATGGTGGCGGCGGCGGCGGCGGTAACTGCTGTTATCCCATCAGTCTCCTGGGACAATTCCTAGCTATGTGACCCTGCTGGCCACACTCAAAACAAGCGCCCGTCCTAGAAGGACACGGGGCTGTACCATGTCGTCTTCCGCATGAACATCATAGTCCATTCTGTCTAAATGCCGACTTTCCTATCCCACCCTTCCTGTTGGGTGGAATAGGATACTTTCCTCTAGACATTGGTCTCTTTCCAAACTGATTTCCTTCTCTACTCGAACTAAACCGCGACCCAGACGCGGTGGCTCTCTCATTCTAGTCTCTCTCAATCAACTGAGCCCATTTATAAATGTCTTTTTACTCCTTCAGATCGAACGGCACCAACGGACTCTTCACATTTGGTCTGAGCTCATCTCTAAACCTTCAAGCTCGATCTGCTGGGTTTTAGACTAGATTTGGGGCGTACCACGACAGTTCAGTGAACTTCACTTCATATTGGTCTACTGACATTGTACCTAGGTGAAGGCGCTGAAACTCCGCCATCTTCACCTCTTTGGCGCCATCAAAAATGTACTATTCGTTGAAGATCTCGATAAAGACATTCCACTTAAGAACTACACCTTTTTGGAACACTATCCCTTTGATGGCCTTCCACCATGTACCTGCATTACCCTTCAGCTGATAGGCTGCCAGGACAACATTTTCTGTCTCTGTGCACATCAAGAGATCAAATGCATTCTCCAGTTCTTGAATCCATAAGGCTGCAGCTTTGGGATCTCTTGCTCCCATGAACGTCGGTGGATTCAACCTCAGAAATTGTTCCACCAACATATGCATTGGCCTCCTAGTGGCCACGTTCCCAGGTGGAACTTCAACAGGTACTGCAATAGGTGCAGCATCGTCGACAGGGGGTGCGGCAGCAACAACAACAGGTTTGGCAGCAACGGCAGCAAGTGCAGCAACTGGTGCGGTAGCAGGTGCAGCAGCGGTGGCAACAGCAACAGTAGCAGTAATAGCGACGGCCTGATTCTAGGCTTGCTGGTCCATACGATTACTCGAAGCCTCAAGCGCCCGCATAATCCCATCGATTCTAGGACCACCAGGAGCTCCTACCCCAGCACCTACCGGCGGAACCGGTGGTGATGCTACACCACTCACGCTAGCCTCAGCCTGCGCTCTAAACTGAGCACCTCGGGTACTGATCCTCGTCGGCGTCCTACCCCGAGTCGAAGGGCATACTCCCTTCTTCTTAGGAGTCATTTGCTCCTGGTCACTCATGCTACAGGCTCTCTACAAACGCCTGTTTTCCAATTCCAACACCGGGTTAGAATCTGAGTGACCACACAAATAAGCTATCAAACAGCTATCAACCACATGTGTCAGCAAATTGAAAAGCCTTTCCTACTAGCTATCCCATGACTCCCTCGCACCTTATCACTCCAAACATAGACTTTGCTCTGATGCCACTTAAATGGGACATCCCGCCTCGATCCTCGAGCGCGCGCACATCCCACTGTGATCGATCAAAAATGCAATGTTCCAAGGTGACGTCGCCGACCCAATTCATTTTTAATGCACATGCGGAAGCGTATTATAAAACCCCTGACAATAATACACGGGATAGGAAAGTAGGAACCAAACTCATTCACACCCAAACATAATTTCACATATATACATATTCACACCAGGGTTTATATACATAAAGTCGGCCAACAAAAAGATCGGTTCACCAAAAAGGAGGAACGGTCCTATGACTACTAGTCAAACTCGTTCGCCAATCCCACCACCGATTCCTCAACCTCCAGACATAACGGGTCCTCCACCCTACCATTGAGAGGGTCAGTTATATCCTTTCCTAGGATGGCCACAATCGCAGCAGGTGGAATATCAAAACCTCTAAGAGGACTAATCCTGAAACCATTGGCTCCAAAGCGAAACCACGCTCTGTATTGATGAGGCACCCTAACAAACAGGTCCTCTTCGACCCAGATAGTGGTCCTGATAAGCTCATAGATCTAATGACTTCCAGGATTGGGAAATCTAAGCACTTGCTCGATTATTTGCATAGGAAGACCATAAAGCTCTGGGGGTTCCGCCATCTACGGACTTGCAAATATTTGGCCCACAACGAGGTGAGACAATGTCTCAGCAAGTCCACCCCCTAAACCCCTATTAGAAAGGAAATACACCCCAGGATGGCCTAGCCACACCATCACAAAAAATGAGACTCACCTTTGCCTCTGTTTCTTTCTACAAGTTAGCACAGTTCATATTACTCAATCACATGCAGTAATAGAATTCAAACAACTGGAATGCAAACACTTTCACATATCAAACAACTACAGGAGCCCCGATTATAAGACCAAATCATTATGACACGTCCCATACCATGTCACACAATTTCGTCCCATAATCTGGCCCTTCAACAACACTCAGCATGCGTTTCAATTGTTATTCACTGCCACACATGGGCATAGCTTACTCGCAGTTTGGCTATCTACTGGCATTTAGCCAGGCATCGCCTCCCCACCTTGGAGCACGGCTTCGTCATTACATCGACGACGTTCCCAAAGGAGCATGGGCCCAGAATCAATTGCGACCTGAGCCGATTGTGTGGGGCCTCCTAGATAGGGGCATGTCTAGCTCAAAAGCTCAGGACGGTTCCCTCTCAACCAACACACAACAATTCAAAATTGGCCCAAGATACCTTGAATTCCACTCAATGCCATCAAATAAAATAGTAATCCCGGCCTCTTTTCTTCACTTTAAAATTATTTAAGAAATTCGCCATGTGTGTGCGTACTCGTCAAATTCGAGCCAAGAAAACTAAAACCATCCTTTTTCAAACCCCCACTATTTGATGTCATACTCAAAATCCGATTTCGGTGTCAAAACCCGACACCGGGATTTTCTGAATAAAATCCATAATTTTCACAATCAAGATTCAATTTGCGACATCTAGCAATCAATTGCATAATCTAAAAGCACCACGGTAGTCGGCCACAGAATTTCTAACGATCGGCTCTTTCGGAATAATTTCCGGAAAAATAATAAATAATTAAATATATTCTGAAAATTAAAATAAATAATATTATATTATAATAATTAATTTCATAAAATAATATTTATAAATTCGAAATAATTAATTAAATCTAAAATAATTAATTAAGGACTAACCAAGATTACTCTAATTTAATCCTATACTTAGCCTTAATTAATTATACACTAAACTAATTGCACCCCTTAATCTAATCCACACTTAACTAAACTAATCTAACCACCTAATCATACATAGCATAGTCTAAGCATCCCTTAAGTATCATTAATTTGCTAATCAAGATTTGGAGGATAAACTCACCGGAATTGCATGCCGGTGAGTTCACGGCGATCACAACGCGAAGGCGAGCAATAAACTTGCCCACGACAACACCAACGGAGGCCGAGAAGGCACCTAAAGTGGGCCTTGAAGTTCCAGAACTTGCTGGAACTCTAACTATTGATCACGGCTGGAAGGAGGGATGCCAGTTGCTGGTTTTGCTCGGAAACAGCAAAAGAGGGCAGCGGCTGGTTTGGCGGGTGGAAGCGGTGGCTTCGGCGGTCCTAGCTAGCTTCGACGGTGGCCAAGCTGTTGGAGAAATCTTTCCAGAATATTTTGAAGCTGACAAAACATTTCTATCAGTCTAGTCTGGATAAGTACAGACCTTCGGTTTAGAGTCCGAAGACTTTCGGATCACCGGACTCAAGACTCAAGACTCAAGACTCAAGACTATTCTCATTGACGCAGTTTTCTAATCCGGTGGACGAAGGCAATCCGAGCCAAAGTATTTGGTTGACGATTTGGTCTTATCCTCTCGGAGAAGATCTCTTGGCTGGATAAATATAACGGATTCTTTTATTCGTATTCAAGATCGTTTGAAGATTCGATGGTCGACGAAATATTCTTGGAAGGTTCTATTCTTGGAAACCAAGATCCTAATTGTATGGGCGAACAGGATTGATGGGCTATCGTTAGGTTCCTTTAATAGCTCGAATGATCTTCTTGATTGATTCCGTCCAACGGGTAGATTGGAGGAATTCCTTTGGTAAGTGCCAACGGGTATGATGGCATAAAGGAGTATAAAAAGAAGACGTTCTAGTTAATTTAGTGCATGATCGATAGAGAAATTCAGAGTCGAAGTACCTTGATTATCGGTCGATACATTTTGAGCAAAAGTGTACACACAAAGAGTGTCTATACTTAGTGATTCCTTGAGCGAGTGTGGTAGATTATCTACACCGAGAAAGCAAGGGAGAACAACACCGTAACATCTCTTTGTTCATAGTGGAATCCAGCCAATAGGCTGTCAGTGCAGAAGAGTGGATGTAGGCTTGACATAAGCCGAACCACTATAAACCGCGTGTTTAATTTTCTCTTTTCTCAGTCTTACTTTGATTATCGTTTGTCTCAAATCTATCAACTGTCTAGTATTGTGCAATTATCGAAAAATCCTTTATATACCTATTCACCCCCCTCTAGGTACTCATACTAGTTATATCAATTGGTATCAGAGCTCGTGTACTCACTTTATTTGAAGTGTTTTGCTTCAGAGTAAAAGATCCATGGCTAGTATGTTAGCACCAGGGCTGATGGAAGGCAAAGCAATACCAGACCACCCTACTTTGATGGAAAGGATTACAACATCCGGAAGAACAAGATGAAAGCTTTCCTACGATCAAAGGATCCTCGGAATGGGACGTTGTAGAAAAAGGAATTACTCCTACGGCTGCATCGGTCTGCGAAAGAGGGAAAGAAACTGTTGAGACCAGACGGAATGACTCGGGAAGAGATAATCAAGAGACAAGCACTCGATGCAAAAGCAATTTACTCTTTATATTATGCTTTGTCACCAACCGAATATATGGAATATCTTCTTGTGTTACAGCAAAAGAAGTTTGGGACAGATTACATATCACCTATGAAGGAACAGATCGAGTGAAGGAAACCGGAATTAACATTCTCCTCGGTCAATATGAAGCCTTCAAAATGAAGTCAGGAGAATCTATAACTGACATGTTTAGCCGTTTTACAGATATTGTCAATGGTCTTGAGAATCAAGGACAAGCAATTTCTGATCCCATGAAGGTAAACAAACTACTGCGTGGACTCTCCAAGGATTGGAATCACATAAAGACTTCAATAAGAGAGACGCAAAGAATTATGCCATTATCTGTCGACGAGCTGATTGGAACTCTTCAATCTTATGAAGTGGAACGGATCAATGATGATGAAGATCCAAAAGGTAAGAAATCTATTGCATTAAAATCAAATGATGATTACGATGATACTGATTCGAAGATGATATGGACGATGAGGAGCTTGCCCTCATGATAAGAAGATTCAGAAAATTGAATAGAAAAGGAAGAAGGTTCAACTCAAAGAAACAAAGCTTTCAAAGACAGCAGACCAAGTTTGTTGATGATGAGGAACCAAACAAAGATGTAGTTTGCTTTGAATGTAAGAAAAAGGGACACATCGACCCTAACTGTCCTCTTCGAAGAAGAAGAAAGGAAAAGCTGAAAAGTTTCGAAAAGCTCTCAAAGCCGAAACACGGAGTGATACGAGTGTGAAGAAAGTGATAATAAATATGCCAACCTATGTCTAATGGCACAATCGGACTCGGACTGGATCGGACTCGAGACAAGTGAATTTGAGGCAAGTAATTTTAAAATTCCTGTCAAAGTTTCTAAATACATTGATGAACTGTGTTTTAGTCTTAAGACTTCTCTCAAAAGAATTTCAGAACTTAAGAAGGAAAACTCAACTCTAAAACAAAAGGAAATTGTTTTAGAAGAAAGAGTTAGAAGTCTAGACTTGACTGTTTCCTCTCTTAAAGAAAATGAAGATAATCTTTTGAAAGAAAATGCTCTTTTAAAAACTGACTTATCAAATATTTCAAAGAAATTTTCAATAGGGTCCGAAAAACTTGAAAAAATTCTTTCAGCTCAAAGACCTTACTTCAATAAGTCTGGTCTAGGTATGACAGCAGAAACAATTCCCTTGATTGATTTTCCTAAAGTAAAAGAAAGAATTAAGAAAAGACCCTCGAGAGAGGCTTACAAAAATCATTTCAAGAAAGTTTTTGTAAAGTCTCGTAGGTCGAAATGCTCTCGAGATGTTCAAAGTGCAACAGTCCAGGATCACTTTGAAAAAGAGTGTCCTATGGTTTGGAAAACGTTAAGAAAGTATGGGCTAATCTTGCTTATCTTACTAACACCAAAGGACCCAAGAAAGTTTGGGTACCAAAGAAAGCTTGAGACTCTATTTTAAATGCAGGTCTCCGTCAAGAAAAAGGTGAAATGGTATCTTGACAGTGGATGTTCAAGACACATGACAGGAGACTCAAATTGCTTCATAAAGCTTGTTCAAGTAAATGGTGGAAAAGTTTCATTTGGAGGAAACTGACAAAGGAAGTATTGTGGGATTTGGGCTGTGAAAATTGGAAATCTCACAATAAGTAATGTTTCCCTAGTGGAATGACTCAATTACAATCTTCTCAGCATTAGTCAATTGTGTGATACTAGTTTTAAGATCTTCTTTCAAGAAGGAATATGTTCTGGAATCAGTAAAGACTCTACTTAGTCTTTCATGGGTCGAAGACATGGAAATATCTATCTTCTGGATGTGAAACCAAATGAATCGCAATGTCTTATCTCAATTCAAGACGAAGCAAGCTTATGGCACAGAAAGCTTGGTCATGTCAACATGAAGCAATTATTCAAAATTTCATCAAAACAGCTTGTTCGAGGTCTACCCAAATTACCTTACCAAAAGACTGATCCATGTACTCCATGCAACTGGGAAGCGGGTAAGAAATTCATTTAAGCCAATAAATCATGTCTCTACTAATCATGTACTACAGCTGCTACATATGGATATCTTCGCACCAACCAGAACCCAGAGCATTGGAGGTAAGAAATATTGCCTAGTAATTGTGGACGATTACTCCCGTTTTACTTGGGTATATTTCCTTGCAAGTAAGTCTGAAACCTTCTCGTATTTTGAAAAATTTGCTAAAAAGGTTCAAAATGAAAAAGGATGTGTTATCTCAAGTATAAGAACGAGATCATGGAGGTGAATTTGAAAATCAAGATTTTACAAAATTTTGTGATGAATATGGTTTTAAGCATGTGTTCTCCTCTCCATATACTCCTCAGCAAAATAGAGTTGTGGAAAGAAAAAATAGATCTCTTCAAGAAATGGCTAGAACTCTTTTAATTGAAAGTAAGATTTCTTCAAGATTTTGGGTGAAAGTCATTTCAACAGCATGCTATATCATCAATAGAGTCTTCTTAAGACCTATTCTAGAGAAAACCCCTTATGAGTTATTCAAAGATAAGAAGCCTATTATTTCATACTTTCATGTATTCGGTTGCAAATGCTTTATATTGAAAAATGCAAAAGATCGAGTTGGTAAGTTTGAAGAAAGATCATATGAAGGCATCTTCCTTGGATATTCTACATCAAGCAAAGCCTACAGAGTCTATAACAAAAAGAGCTAGTCTGTGGAGGAGTCAATGAATGTCAAATTTCAAGACTCTACTCAAGATGAATCCGATCGGACTCATCATGAAGAGTCGAACGCTCCGAGACCCTCCAAAGCTTACAACTCAAGAAGCATCTCTGACTCTGGAAGACCAGCATCAAGCTGTTTGTGAAGATTCAAATAAAGAAAGAGATCATCAACCAGACAAATCAACTAGTAACTGGAAGCACAAGTCCAGTCATCCCAAAGATCTCATTATCGGCGAAATTAATGAAGGAATTCGCACAAGATCCAAAAGGCGAGAAGAGTCTAGTCTTTGTGGCTCTTGTTTCGAAATTGAACCAAATAGCATAGAAGAAGCTTTATCGATGAAAGCTGGATTGAAGCTATGCAAGAAGAGCTCGAGACAGTTCAACATTAATGATGTCGGGAATTGACATCCAAACCAAAAGGTAAAACTGTTATTGGAGCTAAATGGGTGTTCAGGAACAAGATGAATGAGAAAGGAAAAGTCGTACGAAACAAAGCAAGACTCGTGGCCAAGGGATATACGCAAGAAGAAGGAATAGACTATGATGAGACTTACGCGCCAGTAGCAAGGTTAGAAGCTATTCGACTATTACTTGCGTTTGCTTGTTATAAAAATTTCAGGTTATTCCAAATGGACGTCAAAAGCGCCTTCCTAAATGGATTTATCCATGAGGAAGTTTATGTGGAACAACCACCAGGGTTTGAAGACCCAAAGAAGCCGAGACTCGGTCTTTAGGCGAAAAAGGCTTTGTATGGTTTAAAGCAAGCACCTCGAGCTTGGTACGACGGGCTAAGTAAGTTCTTAATACAGAATGGTTTTGTCAAAGGTAAAGTAGATACTACTTTATTTATCAAAAAGGAAAATAAAAGTTTCTTACTTGTTCAAATATATGTGGATGATATTATTTTTGGATCATCTAATGAAAGTACATGCAAGAAATTTTCTAAGTCTATGCGGGATGAGTTTGAAATGAGTATGATGGGAGAGTTAACATACTTTCTTGGTCTTCAAGTAAAACAATTGAAGGAAGGAACTTTTATTTATCAAGAAAAATATGCTAATGATCTTGTCAAAAGGTTTGGATTGGAAAAGTGCAAAAAGACCGACATACCAATGTCAAGTTCTTTGAAGATAGACAAAAATGAAGAAGGAAAAAAGTTGATCAAAAGCTTTACGGGAGCATCATTGGTTCACTTCTTTATCTTACGCTTCTAGACACGACATTTTGTTGAGTGTTTGCATCTGTGCTAGGTTTCAATCGAGATCCTAGAGAATCCCATCTCGGTGTTGCGAAACGTATTATTAAATATGTTGCTTCATCTTCAAGCATCGGTCTTTGGTATCCTAAGAAGGGAGACTTTAATCTTCAAGGATATTCGACGCAGATCTGGCCGGTTGCGAGTTGATAGAAAAAGCACTTCGGGAACTTGCCGGTTGCTTGGAACGGGACGGTGTCTTGGTTTTCAAGGAAACAAAGCACTGTGACTCTTTCAACAACAGAAGCAGAGTATGTAGCTCTTGGAAGTTGCTGTTCGCAAATTCTATGGATAAAACAACAGCTACAAGACTTTGAAATTGAAGACTCATGCACAGAGATTAGATGAGCGCAATCAATCTCACTAAAAATCCAATTCTTCACTCAAGAGCAAAGCATATAAAGATTCGCCATCACTTCATTAGAGATCATGTTCAAAATGGAGAAATCTCAATTCAATTTGTTGATTCAAAAAATCAACTAGCGGATATATTCACAAAGCCTTTGGAGAAAAATCAATTCGATTTCATCCGTTCTAGACTCAACATTTTGAAGCTTGAGGAAGTTAAAGTCTAGAGACTCTCCAACCCTCAGACTCAGACATACATGGCTATAGACTGTAAGTTGTTATTATGTTCAATCTCAAAAAGGTACGATCATTAATTTATAATTTCCGTGAAAAACTGAATCTTGTCTTTTCAAAAAGGGATTAACTTCTATTTGGTAGTTATTGATTTTAAAATAGGCGTCTGTTCATTTTCCTTTGTACCGATTGGTTTTTCCTTTTTAAACTGAGTTATATATATACAGCTTTCCTCGCTCAATCTTCAAAACCCTAAAAAGCTTTCTCCTCCCAATCCTGTTTCTACTTCGTGTTTATCTTCGAGAAAGTTGTCATCTTTTCTTGGGAAAGCGAGTAAAGGAATCTTTCATCGACAAGAAAGAATGTCTTCCTCGAGAAAGTCTTCAAGAATCGCAAACGGGGACCACGAGAGAATGAAGGAGGGACCTACCCATTTCGATCTCACCGAAGAGGAAGGTTTACCGAGTCGGCAACGAGCCCGATTCACTCTCCACCACGTCACTCTTCATCATCTACCCCACAAGATGTGAGTCATCAACCGGAGGAAGATATAATCGAGGACGCAGACCCTGTAAGAGTCCAAAAACCCTCTTTTATTTACAAGCTCTATCGTGCAATGAAGAGCATTGGGACTCCGTTGAACTATATAGATGATTTCCTTAAAGATAAGAATTATGGGAATGAGTATCTATTTCTACGACGAATGGAGGATTTGGGAATTGCTCCCAAAGGAAAGGTGAGGAAGCACTTGCGAATATTCCAAGTGACCCTCGTGTATCGGGCCGAATCCTACGACGGAACGATGATGATAAAATGTTCCTAGAATTTCAACCTCTAATGGGAGTTGCTGCGAAGGTAAAGGGAAAAAGGAAGGACTTGTTTAAATCGAAGGAACAAGAGAATCTGTTTTTCAGACTGTTGAAACGAGGGGTGATAAATCCTAGGAGTGTTGATTTCGATTTCTTGGATGCCATTAAAGTGAACTTAAGGGAGAAGTTAAATCTGCTTCAACTTGAGCATTCTGCTCCGATACATGACGGTTATGTGCAATTAACAGCATACTTCTATTCGAATCTTAGCTTTTTGGATGCGAATAGAATATCATTCGGTGTTCGAGATCAAGTCTATGAGGTGGATGTGGACATGTTGGCGAGACATAATTGGAGTCGAAGAGGACGATATAAATTAGTCAAGGTTTCAATTGCTCGCACCACTGGAACTTGTCAAAGACAGAGTACGAAGGAAGAGTTACATATTCAAGAATGCATGCCATCAACATCTTGCTTCACAAAGTTGTGATCAAGCGCATCGAGGCCAAAGTCTACATCAAAGGCGCGTGTCTAATTCCGAGGCAAAATTGATGTATGCGATCAATTCGGGGAAAAAGTTCTCTCGCCTCACACCATTCTCTTTCACATGTACGAGCAATGGTGAAGGACAAGGGCCAATTGCCTTATTCGGGTCTTGTGACCAAGATCTTGAACACTTGAACATTGAACCTCCACATACTCTTTGTGTTCGACCATGCGACAAAATGGTGGTGGGTTTGAAAATCTTGACTAAAATGCGTGCGAAAGAGCTTAGTAAGGCAATGGAGAAATTCAAAGTGAAGACTCCAACATCTTCGCATCAAAGAGAAAAGGAAGGAGCCAATGGGTGCTTCATCCAAAAAGAAAAGAGCTCTTATCTTGGAAGATGAAGATGAAGAGGAAGATTTCACTATCCCCGCATTGAAAAGAACCGGACGTTACGTACCTGTATCAACGAGAACATCGAAGAAGGGAAAAGAAGCGAAGAAAAAGAACAGAGAGAGAAGACGAGGGACAAGCTAAGAACAGAGAAGCAGAGGAGCAACAAGAGAAAGAAAAAGAAGATGAAGAAAAAGAAGCTGAAGCGAAGGAGAAGCGAGAAAAAGAAAAGTCTGAGATGAAGCTGCAGAGGAAGGGAATCAAGGCGCGAGAAGAGCATGACCTTAACTCTTCCCCAATAGAGGTCTTAGAGACAGGGGGAGATGGAGAGCAAGGAAGGACTACACCACACGCTGTCAACAGTGAAGGTGTGACTCGCTCACCAGCAAATCCAGAAGATTGTCAGGTTTCTCAAATGCCTGAGGAAGGACATGATACGTCAACACCAAATCTGCTCGATTACGCTGAAGTTCCATCGTCTGCTTTCACTCCATCCGAAAAAGCAAATGCAAGCACACAGACGGACAATACAGCAGATTTTCGTCGTATCCTTGATGTTCTTCTGGAAATGCAGGGTCAAATCTATGCTCTGGAATGTGAACTTCAAGTCATGAAGAATGCTGGACAAGCATCTTACATTACCCCGGCGAGATCAAATGAAAGACCTCGCTCTTCAAATTCAAGCCAATGCAAAAGGAGAAGAGGTGGCTCATCTTCAGGAAGACTTGAAGAGGCTGGAAGGCATCGTCCAATCGATGGGAGACTTCCAGATTGTGCGCGTTCCTAAGAAGACTTGACTCCTTTCTCACCTTTTTTAATGATGACAAAAAGGGGGAGAATTGCAATTTGAACTCTTTAAACTCTTTAACTTTAAACTTTGAGACGTGTTTGAATATTTGAGTATGACTTGGGTGTGAACTTGAATCTGACTAACTTGTGTGGATTTTGATGTTTGACTGTTTGCATTTATATCAAGTATTGATGTATGGTCTTACTCATGAAAGACTAACCAATTTTACGTGGATGCGGAGTGCGGTTAATTTATTAATCTTTATGAGATAGCCATATTGCTTGAGTAATGTTTTGCGGGTCAAAGTTGTTCAAATCTACATGAAAGTTTTGTCACCATAAAAAAGGGGAGATTGTTGGAGAAATCTTTCAGAATATTTTGAAGCGACAAAACATTTCTATCGATCTAGTCTAGATAAGTACGGACCTTCGGTTTAGAGTGCGAAGACTTTCGGATCACCAGACTCAAGACTCAAGACTCAAGACTCAAGACTATTCTCATTGACAGTTTTTCTAATCCAGTGACGAAGGCAATCCAGAGCCAAAGTATTTGGTTGACGATTTGGTGTTATCCTCTAGAGAAGATCTCTTGGCTGGATAAATATAACTGATTCTTTTATTCGTATTCAAGATCGTTTGAAGATTCGATGGTCGACGAAATATTCTTGGAAAGTTCTATTCTTGGAAACCAAGATCCTGATTGTATGGGCGAACATGATTGATGGGCTATCGTCAGGTTCCTTTAATAGCTCGAATGATCTTCTTGATTGATTCCGTCCAACGGGTAGATTGGAGGAATTCCTTTGGTAAGTGCTAACGGGTATGATGGCATAAAGGAGTATAAAAAGAAGACGTTCTAGTTACTTTAGTGCATGATCGATAGAGAAATTTCAGAGTCTGAAGTACCTTGATTATCAGTCGATACATTTTGAGCAAAATTGTACACACAAAGAGTGTCTATACTTAGTGATTCCTTGAGCAAGTGTGGTAGATTATCTACACCGAGAAAGCAAGGGAGAATAACACTGTAACATCTCTTTGTTCATAGTGGAATCCAGCCAATAGGCTGTCAGTGCAGAAGAGTGGACGTAGGCTTGACATAAGCCGAACCACTATAAACCGCGTGTTTAATTTTCTCTTCTCTCAGTCTTACTTTGATTATCGTTTGTCTCAAATCTATCAACTGTCTAGTATTGTGCAATTATCGAGAAAAATCCTTTATATACCTATTCACCCCCCTCTAGGTACTCATACTAGTTATATCACAAGCGACCAAGACAGTGGTGTATGGCAATGCTAGAGGGTCCTGGACACACGGGATAGCAGCAGAGGCTCGTAGGTGGCTGGCTGGCTAGCGACGGTGCGGATAGGGGGTTTCAATGGCCATGCGATGTGCGACTGTGGAGGAGGAAGAAGCTGCTGGTTCTCTCTAGTTTTGCTGAGCTTTCTCTCTTCCTCAACAATGGAGAAAGCCACAAATGCTGGAAGAAGAGGGCTGGCTGAGCAAGGGGGACCTCAAGGTCTCTCTAGAGCTCAACACTTGTCAAAACCTCATTTTCTTTGCCCCCACCATGACCTCACATGACATCTGCCATTCTCTCTCCTCCAATCTTCCTTGGTAAGCTTCCAATGGGTCCAAAATATGGTGTACCCCTTGGCATACGAATTTTGTAATTTTGTACATCAAATTCATTCAATTTCATTCAATTCCCTTCTAATTGAGTCAAATTGAAGTCCGTAAAATCATCCAATGTAACCAGACTTGAATCCACATTTTTTGTGGCACCCCGAAACACCACCACAGATACCAAAGAAGAACCTTAGTTGCTAGACATTTTTTTTTATAACGGTCCCAGCGCATCTTATTTGCGGAAGCATAATCAAGTCCTACCAATTCTCCCATCAACAACCATGATACAATGCACACCACTAAACACCATAGGAAAAGATAAAGCCAAGACACTTTTATTTACATATTTTTCAGGATGGATTTTCTCGGGTCGGTACAACAAAAGAAAGGGCAAGACTTTTAACTACACTCGGCCATAACCCCAAAAAGAGACAACTCGACCCACTATGTCGATCATGCAAAATCCTCCATCCACTAGTGTCGGCTATTGTCCAAAAAGTAGCAGCTCCTACTCCTCACGCGCGGGCCGTCACACCCATCCCAGTGCGTCAGGCGGTGGCGGCGGCAACATCCCCCGCTTCACTCCGTCTCGATGAACGTGAACAGATATGAACTCCTGAATGACCGGGCCCCCAGCCAGGCTCACATCATACATCACTAATGCATGAACCCGAATGAACGTTAGACCAGGGATGATGGGACAGTCGATCTCCACACACTCGACCTCCACGTCCGATGGAAGGCGGTAAAAGACGCCCCGCGTGACAGCAGGGAGCGGCATCTTTCTAATTTGAAATGTTGGTCCCTGAAAGGGTGAGTACAGTCACTTAGCAGGTAAAAGATCCAATAAACCACTCAATGCATCACACAATACAATCATAACAATCATAACATAACACATGTCATTCATGCATCCATGCATAACTTACCTTAAAGCCATGCATATGTCATCACACCACATGTACATACATCCTCATATGACCTTCACCATCATGTCATACATTTACCATCATGCCATAGATGCACATACATCCATGTACTCACCATCATCATGTCACATATACCATCATGCCATAGGTGCACATACATCCATGCACTCATCATCATCATGTCATACATGTACCATCATGCCATAGGTGTACATACATCCATGCACTCACCATCATCATGTCACATATACCATCATGCCATAGGTACACATACATCCATGCACTCATCATCATGCATTCATGCATACATGTTACCATATCATGCATAATTCAATTTCAATTTCCCAATTTTATTCTTTCATTTTGGGTTGCCGCATTTCTCTTTCCCGGGACCAGTATTTGCATCCCACATTTATCGCTTGCACCCAACCTGGCATCGCGAGGAACCTCCGGCACACACCTCCGGGCATCCGGCACACACACTCCAGGCATCTCGTACCCCAACTGGCATCACGAGGTATCCTCCGGCTCACACCTCCGGGCTTCCGGCACCCCCACTCTCCGAGCATCTCGAAACTCCCGAGGACCCTCCGGAATTACGCCACTAGGCCACTGGGCATCTGGCATTTACACTCCCTAGCCGGGCATCCCGACACTCCCGGGGCATCGTCGGCTCACACCTCCGACGGCCTTCTCATTTATCATAGTTCACATTTACAATTATAGCTCAATTTCAACATGGCATATAATATGATGGCAACAAGATCATTTTCAGCATTTTATTCATATATGCATTTCCAATCATCATCATATATGCAGTAAGATCCAATCACTTATGACAACACAATCCATGGGGTCCATACAACTTAGAATGATCCATACATCATGACTTTTTGAAATTTACCAAATTCCAGCTTGCACAATTTCGGAAAACATATAAATTAAATATCCATATGGTCTCCAAAAATTATAAAATCTGAACATGTGATAGTCAAGACACAAAGGTAGCAACTCCATGAAGAGCACATGCCAAAAAGAACTTCACACAAAAAGATATAGCTCACACATTACAACTTGCATAGGCTACAACTTATCTTCCTGTAATGTGTGAGCTGTCTCCGAAAAATCAAGGTTTCACCTACTTATCTTCCTTCATTTTCTCTTAATTTTTGATATTTTTTGTCTCAAGAGGTCCACTACAACTTTCATTAAGGGATCCAAGTGAGATTCTCAAAGAAAATTCACTTTATAGTCCACGAAGTCACTGGGGTTCAGTACAACATTTCCAGATCTAATGTCTTCAAAAGAAAAATCGTTTCACTAGGTTATACTTGTTATTTTTACCTCAAATTTGAGTATGTTAGTCATCAAGATGTTCTCTATAACTTTTGTGAAGAAGTCGAAGTGAAATTATCAGTAAAAAGTGACATGCAACACACAAAACCACCAAGAGGTCAACAAAACAGTTTCAGATATAGCGTTTTCGTAGAGGAAGGGTTTTACCCCACAAAACTCGACCATTTTATCTCAAATTTTAGTATGTTGTACTTTGAGATATTGTCTACAACTTTTGTGAAGAAGTCGAAACCAAAATCCGACTCAAACCCCACATGCAAGCCTCTACAACATTCTGGGTTAGGTGGTATACTCGAAAACAGAATGCTATTTCAAAAACAACACACTCAAAGCTTCGGTTCTCACACCCTAAACGTCCGAGATTCATCACCATTCAAACACACATGCAAGATACAACATGCAAGAGCAGAATATGGATCCCAACTTGCCTTTGTACCAAGCAAGCACAAGCAACACGGCGGACGACGGACGCACGGCGACGAGCGACGGACAAGCGGACGGACAGACGCACGGCTTCTTCCTCCTCTCTCTCGGTTCCTCACTCTCTCGGCAACCCTCTCTCTCTCTCTCCCTTATGGTCGACAGCCCCCTCTAAGCCGGTCACTCCCTCCTTTTATTCCCCCCTCAATACAATCATTAGCCATCATTTGGAGCCACCCAAGAAGACCAATAGATGAAGCCCCCTTTTTGCCACTTGGCATCTCCCATGCATGATGGGCTTGAAGGATTGGGCCGGCTCCTTCCCCCCTTGTGGTCGACGGCAGCCCTCTTCATGGGCTTTATGGGCCAAGCCAATTTGGCCCACTTTAGGTCCAATACCCTTGGGCCTAAAGTTCAATCTTAATTAATTCAAATTTTACTTTTAATAATTCATTTTTAATTCCCTCTTTTATAGATTTCAAATTCTCAATTTCATATGGCCATAAATCTTGTAGCATTTAAACTATAGGGATTAAATCTATGAGGTGCATAGCCAAGAATAAATTCTTCTTATTAACTTATCCTATAATACTAATTTTAATAACTCATGAACACAAAATACATAACACTCGGTCTTAAAAGAAAACCAATGGCTAAAGCATAAACCAAAGGTAATTCCATTACCTAATCATAGGCTTTAATACATCTAGAGGTTGCCTTGAATTTTGGGATGCCACATTTTTCCTTGACCATAGAACCATCCTGGATGCTAAAAGTGCGACCAAAAGCGGGCCTTTCCATTTTCTAGAGCCAAAACGACCATACTTTGATTTTTTTCGTCGAAAAACTCGGTTTGCAAAAAAATCTTTTGAAGATGAGTCGACGTTCCTAAAATGATTTGTGACTCGACAGGACTTCCAATTTCTAAATTCAGTTTCAATTTCTCGGTTAATTTCATTCTGGCGCAATCCTAGCGCATCATAATCTACCGGGTAGCTTTTCCGAATTTTCGTGCATTTGACATGTGATTGATTATTTTCAAGCCACAATGTACATCTTCGACACATTGTCGACTCTCAATTGTTGTGTAAATCTCAAGGTTTCAAATGCGAACACAGGGTACCAAAACGACAGAAGAATCGGTCTAGTGCTGATCGACAAGAACTGTGCAATTAGGCGGAATCACCCACACTTAATCGCATACCTTTGTCAAGTCGGCCTATCTCCAATCTCTAATCGATTTTTAATTGTGCCGTAATGACCCTTGCAAATTAGCTTGGTCGAGCAGTCGTTTCCTGATCGAATTCTCAAGTCTGATGTGTTAGAATTGCTTAACAACTTCACCTGATAGACTAGTTATCTCGTGAGTGGCCAACTTAGAGAAGAGAGCTATAGGCGCGAAGATGAAATGCCTGACTCATTCTATTGAAAACAGCATTGGAAAATTAGGATGTCACACCCTAGATGGCAGTTCCTCCGGAATGTTTTGGACAGCCGCTGGCTATTACTGAGCAAGGTATGGACGTCCCGATCCCCAGTAGTCATTGGGTCTATGAGCTAGTGGTGACCACCGTCTGGGTCAATGAGGGCCTACCTGTGAGGGTACCTCATCGATTCAGGACGTGGTACTGCCATGGACTTAATGGGTATAGGGTAGGTCCCATCCATGGATTTGATATCCTTGCCGTTTCGCTCAACGTCGCTCTGGGCGAGAACGCAACTGACCCTCCTAATGGTGCTGTCATGGACTCGGCGTCCCCGGAGCCTGTGGAGATCGAAGGATCGATGAATGTGTTTGTCTAGCTGGTCTTAGGACAGCTTCGTTTGAGAGCTAGTCTTTTGTAGACTTTTTTGTCTTTAGTCTAGTCTTGTATATAAACCGGGGTGTTTATAAAAGTGTTTTGGTTGTGAATATACTTCCTGCTTTTCTATCGCGTTCTGTTTGTTGTCATGAGTAATCGTTGCTTCCGCATGTGCATTAAAATGAATGGGTCAGGGACGTGTCCTAGGACGTTGCATTTTCATCGACCACCGAGGGATGTGCGCGCTCTCGAGGATCGGGGCATGACGTATATGGTGCATGTTTAGGCTGCCTCTAGGTGAATTCTCATCCTAATCGGGGTTTAGGGTGTAGACTCGTTGAGATTTTATCTCACCCCATCGTGGTTAACCCTTTTTCAGGTCCTTAGATGGAGAACTCGGAGCCCAAGGCTGGAGGGTCCGGTGTGTAGGTGGCCTAGGGTTTTCTTTTGGACAAAGACTTGTTAATATGAACCCTTAGGTTAACTTGGCGTGTATATGAAGTATAGTTGTGAAATAAAAGCGTTGGCATGTTTTTAGACTATCCCATGTGTTTGTTTGTTGGTTGGGTAACTATCAATTTGCTTCCATATGTGCAAAAAACGAATGGGTCGGCGATGCGTCCTGGGAATGTCGCAATTTTAGTGGACTGCCAAGGAATGTGCGCGTGCTCAGGGTTCGGGGCGTGACATTAGAAATCCAGACGAACAAACGTAGCCTAAAAAATTTGGACAGGAAATTAGTTTTCTCATGCCAAAGTGGAAGCTATGGAAGAGGAAAGCTCGGGTTTGAATAAGAAGTTGATTTTACAAAGCGACAACTTTTGATTGATTTTACAGATGTGATTTCCAAATTTTGAGAAGATTGCAAGAGAGTTACTTTATGATAAGATAATCTGGCATTTGAAAACTGATTGCAAGAGAGTTGCTTTATGAAGATTTTACAGATGTGATTTCCCACTCAGAAATGAATAAACACTATGCTACAACTCGCAAATATGCACCAAGCGCAACGAAAGAAAAAAGAACATTCAAATTCCAATTAATTCAAAGGAGAAGCCCATTACAAAAGAGAATGATACGAATATAAATAGTCTCAAAATGCTAATGATTCAATAATGAAAGATAATTAAAAGGAATTAAAAAGTACATAAAATCTCTTAAGATTTTGTCTAGAATCTAATCATCATCTCTAATAATCAAACTAAAGGGCAACCTCTCCGGTAGACTCTTAATATTGTAGCATCTGCCGATGTGGAGTTCCCGGAGACGAGAAGGGGAAAATCTAGCAGGCATGCCAGAAATCATAGTGGCGGACAGTTTCAGGATTGCCAAAGATGACAATCTCCAAATGTTAAAGGGGATTTCCCCCTTTATATTCGGGCATAATGAAAAATCTATCTCTTCCAGCTTCTCCAAATTCAGTATAGCTTCGGGCAACTCCTGTATGAAAGTGCGCCTCATTTTAAGGATTTTCATAGCTTTCAAATGCTTGACCGACGTTGGTAACTTGTGAACCGCAGTGTCAGATACATCCAAGAATTGGAGTGACCCGAGAAGTCCTATTCTATCTGGAAGATCGGTTAGAAACTGGCATTTCTTCAGAGACAGTGTTTTCAGTCGCTTCAACAGTCTGATGGACTCTGGGAGTGTCTCAATTGCAGAGTGGTCTAGAGCGAGATATGTTAGAGACTTTAAGTTCCTAATCGAATCTGATATTTCTTTTAAATTTTCACAATTGCAAGCACTGAGAATTTTGAGCTTCGTCATGGAACCTTCTCGGAAATTAATCCGAGTTATGGCAGTTCCGTCCATCACCAGCTCTTTCAAGGCTCCCATGGGACTCAAATGCGGCAATTGGTGGAGGAGACTGCATCCCTTCATGTTCAAATAAACCAACCCCTTCAGATTCCCAAATGATGGATGGATAACTTTTAACTCAGAGCAACCTTCCAGAATAAGTCTTTCCAGCTCCATCGAAGCAGGAAATATTGGGGTGGCAATCAATTGGACACAACTAGTTAGTCTCAAAACTTTCAGTTTCGTTGCCTACAAGATAAAGAGAATATGACAGTTAAATGTTTAGTTCCTAAGAAATATGTCATTAAGAGAAAACATGTACGGGGACGTAAATTCATTCCATACTTCGGAAAGCAGCTTCCAACCTCCCCAGTCTTTGCCAACCCGACTCCTTGACAAATCAAGAATCACCAAGTTTTGCAAATTCAGAATTAGCGATTGAACGTCAAAAATCTTAGGGCATCCTTGCCAATCAAGCCACCTTAGGCTCGAAAGATAATCCTCAAAGTTTCCCTGAATATCAGCCCGATCCAGCTTGAGGAAGCTCAAGTTCTGTAAACCATTAAATTGATTGCAATTAAAACTGATATTCCCTTCAGATCTATCACCAAACTCGAGCCTGAGGCCTTTAACGTTTAATATCCCAGTACCCTGTTAACAAATAAAATTGGAAAAGCTCTCTTTCAGCATCGCACTTAGTGAAAAATTGAACAAAAAAGATCAATAACGGTAACAATCGGCATCTAAAGAAGAAATAATGTGGCAGAGGGATCGCAAAAGTTACCCTCTCTGTTGTTAGTACATGCAGTGCTTCTTTGTGGTCGCACAGCCTACTGCGATTGCAAGGTTCAGATGGGTCTTCACTCTTGACCATTTCCCAGCCAAAGTTCTTCAGTAATTTATGCATGCATAATTTCTTATCCTGTCCAATTTCTACAAAAGACCAGGTGTGAAGAGCTTGAATCGACCTACCAGGGAGAAGCCCAGAGTCATCCCACATGTGAGAGGGGATTCTCTTGTCCTCTCCGATGAAGAAGCATGCTATATCAAGAAATATGTCCTGTGCCTTCTTATCTAGTTTGCAATAGCTCTTTTTCAATGCTGCTTTGGCTACATTATGAAAGGTTCCCTCCAATTCAGTCAATGTTTCCCTCCACACCTTTTTTTTAACGAGAAAAAGAGACGAACCTACCACCTGGAGCGCTAAAGGAAGCCCGTCAGTGACAGCGACCATATCTGTTGACAGTCTTTGGAATCCGTCAGCGGGAGAATCCATCCGAAAAGCATGCCTACAGAATAATTTCAGAGCTTCATCTTGTTTCATCGGTTCAAGGGAAAATTTCTGCACGTCATTGAACCCTTTAAGGACATCTTGATTTTGGGATGTCAGAATGACCCTGCTCCCTGGGCCAAGCCATTTAAGCTCTCTGACTAATGTGCTGAGCTGTACATGATCATGCACATCGTCAAGGAGAATGAGGACCTTCATGTTGAGAAACCTGTTCTTAATATGTGTCAGAGCTTTGTCAGAACAATCAAACTTTTTCGCATTTCCTTGATGGAGGTCGGAAATTAGTTTGTTTTGCACAGACAAGAAGCCATGATTTTCAATTTGGGCGTGGATCTCCCCGAGAAAGCTACAGGCATCAAACAGATGATAAAGTTGATTATAAACATATTTAGCGAGGACTGTCTTACCCACCCCGGCAATGCCATGTATTAGTAACACCTTGTTACACGTGTCCCAGATTTTAAAGACTTTCCCATTGTGGTAGTCAACGTTCAGCTTTGCCATTATGTCTTGCACATGAAGATCGACTCCAATGAGCTGTTCCGGCACAAATAGGTCTTCCTTCTGCAGCTTCTGCTGAACTTGGCGGACAATTTGCTTTAGGAGCTTCCCGTGAGGCCTGCTAAATGTAAACGGAATCAAAAAGACTGGGAAGAGGAGGATTTAAAGAGGAAGAACACTTGTTTGTGCTTGATGCAGCCGTTGTCATATTTATAACAATTAACGTATAATTGGGTTTGATTTGAACCTAGTTAATCTCAACGCAAAATTAAGCAAGACGCCTGAGAAAAGTGATCTTGGACCAGAGTGTCATGGAAATTACACTTTGCTGGATGGGTAGAGATGGTATCCCTTCAACTTTCCGATCCGCTGGAGAGCAGACTTCCAGGAATCAATGAGTTCAGTGCTGACGCCGGTCTTCTTGTGGTTACCAAAGGCACTCTCGAAGGAACCTTTGCAGTTGCGTACATCTGACGGGTCAACATGGTAGAATATGGGGATGATGGTGTGTTGGTTGTTGTCCACGCACTTCAACATTTGCGCTGATTCCATCAGGCAGCTCTTGCTGGATGCAAAGTTCTTAGAGATGACAGGAATTGATATCTTAGACTGCACGATTGCCTCCATCAGCTGGGGGTGGATTTCTTCGCCTCTTTCCAACTCTTCCTCGTCCCTAAAGACACCAATCCCCACATCAATCAACATGGTGTACAAGATATCCGCGAATTCCTCACGTGTGTCTGTCCCTCTGAAACTCATGAACACTTCGTAGAGTGGCCGTCTAGACATTGATAAGGAATGATTGGTAATGTGACTGATGTCCATAGGTTGTGTAGCAGATGAGAAAACGTATAAAGGAGCTTGGTCACTACGTACATGCACGCACTTTGATTCTGCCATCTTCACACTTATATAGACCAGAGTTCGTCTGGTTTTGGTGAGCAAATCGACTGCTGACTGGTCGGTGGCTGTGGCGCTTGATGATCTTCTTTCTGGTCGCTCTTCTTACCTCGGTTGTTTTTTTGTCTTGTTCTTCTTCTTTTTCCCAGATGACGAAACTATATATATAAAAGAACAATAGAGTCCAAAAACCTGTTTATTGTTTTCTCTGTAAGAATAAAGGACAACACCTATTGATGATACGATCATTTGCAATTACTCATTATATAGTCTAATATCTTCATTTTTCAAAGGAAGGAGTCCAAGAGCAACTATTTTAACAAAGCATTTACAGCCCAATGGAGTCGAGCACCATTTGAACCATCAGATTGTCATGCGCGTGCCAATTGAATTTCATAATGTATACAAGCATGCATTAAGATATATGATGGATGACAGCACACAAATGTCAAACATTTAGACCTTGCATTGAGGGTTTTGTTATGGTACATTTTGATGACATGCTTATTCACATTTAGGATAAGGAAGAACCCAACACACCTCCTATAAGTATTCCTAGCTTTGAGAGAGCAAAAATTATTTTCTGTAGTATTTTATTAGTACGTCCATGATGGGGTGCGATGAGAATGCACCATTCCGTCTTGATATGCTATGATGGAAAGACACCATTTGAAGGGGTGTGAGGGAGTCATATAAAAAACTCCTGAAGACAACCGTTGAGGGGGTTGGCAGAACATACACTCAGAAATTCTCTCATTTTCTTGTCCCCTTTCTATCAAAGAAAAGAAGGCGTTCCATTTCTTCTTTACAAGAACAATTGGCATTTATGCTATGGAAATCGGATGTTTTCCTCGTGATTACATTTAGACCAATGTGACGTAATATTGCTCGTGATTCATCCACAATTCAATGATCGTTCTGGGGTAAATTATTGTTTGCGCATCAGAAAAAGGTAAGTCGTCTTCCGCCGACTTGAATTCCAACATTTGCTATCTTAACAAAAATCACTTCTTGACTGACAAGGTAATTTTCCTTGGCTATGTGATGACTAGCTTAGGAATAGAGATGGATCCAAGTAAGATTGAAGCTATCACTTCATAGCAAACCCTGTAAAGGCTTCATGAGATTTAAAGTTTTCATGGTCTCGCTTCTTTCTAGGGGAGAACATAAAGAATTTCAGTTCCGTTGCTGCACCAAATACTTAATGATTAAAGGAGAAAGGCTTCGGGGGAACAAAAAGTTTTAAAAGAGCTTTGAGCTCTTAAAGAACATAAACATTGAAGCTTTAGTGTTAGCGCTACCAAGCTTTGATTCGGTTTCTGAGGTTACTTGCTGTTGGACAAATTTGCGAAGATGAAAACAATATCAACTATATAAGGCAGGCAAACTTTAAGAATAATTTCGCCCCTCAAAGTATGAAACTCATGCAACAAGCTCCAATGACTATTCTCCCTGTATGCACTATGACCTTCCTCTTTATTTAGCATTGAATAATAGAGGGAACATGAACAACAAAATTATATGTAAAACCCGATTTAGAAAGAAATGGAAGGAGAAGAGAGAATTTTCTTATCAAGGTGTCTTTGTTAAATTGTAGTTGGAGGTCCTGTCTTTTGGCAAATATAAGAGAGAATTGGTATAAAACAAATTAAACGAACCAGCTTTGATATTTAAAAATCAAGCCGTTACAAAATTGTTATAAATCTGTTACAAAAACCATTGAAAAATTATGGCTGTCATAACTTTTATCAAAACCATTAGAAATAATAACTTTCAAACTCCAAAAACTATTTATTGGTTATTCCTCTCTCTCTCTCTCTCTCTCACAGCAAACCCCTCATCTTCCAACAACTCTTCCCTCTTTTGAAGCTCTCTCAACATTAGTTTTTGGAGCTGAAAGCCTACTTAGGTTATGATTTTCCTTTTTCTTTGCTTTGATTGTCTTCTCTTTTCTCTCCTGATTTGGTTTAGGAGTTTGTGTTTGTGAATAACTTTTTGCGACTGAGTTTAGGTGAACGTGGAGACCAATTTGGCCATTCATCCAATCAACAGCCATCAAGGAGGATGTTCGTAACGTGGCTCCATAACCTCTCTTAGATTTTGTTGCTCTCCTCTCCCAATTCAGAGTTAGATCTAAATTTGGAGGTTTTACTCTTTCAATTTAAATTAGGTCTAGATTTGGGAGTTCCTTACATGCATTTGATTTGTGTTCTTTCGACATATTTATTGGAAGAAGAGTCGGCATAAAAAACGACTAACTTCTTTGATGCGTAATAAACAAATTACCTAGGATTATATGTTGAATCACGAGCAAATGAAGGACGATATGACTTCATAATGGTCTGAATAAAATCACAAGAAAAGTATTCATATTCCATAGCATTAATACCAATTGTCTTTTCAAAGTATTAATGGAATTGTCTTTTGTTCGTTCTTCTTTGATGGAGTGAGAGAGAGAAAGGAAGAGCGTTCTTCTCTGAAATGTTTTATTCTCATCAATCAATTATCTTCTGGAGTTATTTTATTTATACTTCCTTTGAAAGATAACTACTCATACCCCTTCAAAGGGTGCCTTCTCAATCACATCACATTAAGATGAATCGGTGGCTCAATCGTACTCCATCATGGATGTACCAACGAAATATAACATTTTCCACTCAGACATGATGGATTGATTGTCACGCCCCAATCCTCGAGCGTGCGCACATCCCTCGGTGGTCGATAAATTTGTGACGTCTCAGGATGTGTTGCCGACCTATTCATTTTAATGCACATGCAGAAGTGAAACAAAACCCTTGACAGCAAACAACATGGAATAGAAAGTAGGACAACAAATTCACAACCAAAATACACATTTATAAACAACCAACTAGTTTATATACAAAACTGGTCTATCTACAAAAAGATCAGTCCTTAAAAGGAAACTGTCCTACAGTCCTCTAGTCGGACACATTCACTGATCTTTCAGACTCCGTAGGCTCCGGGGGTGCCAGGTCAACGACAACACCATCAGGAGGGTCCACTGCGTTCTCGCTCAGAGCGGCATTGAGCACAACGGTAGGGATATCAAATCCCTGGATGGGACCTACCCTATACGCATTGAGTCCATGGCAGTACCATGCCCTGAATCGATGAGGTACCCTCTCAAGTAGGCCCTCATCGACCCAGACGGTGGTCACCACTAGCTCATAGACCCAATGACTACCGAGGGTCGAGACATCCATACCCGCTCAGTAATAGCCCGCGGCTGTCCAAAACGTTCCGGAGGAACCGCCATCTAAGGACCTGAAAAGAATTGAGCCCACGACGGGATGAGACAATGTCTCAACAAGTTCACCCCCTAAACTCCGACCAGGAAGGAAATACGCCTAGCCATACAATCAGAATAGAGGACTTACCTCGCCTTAGTTCCCACCTGCATGTCAGCACAGTTCAAATACTCAACCATATGCAGTAGTCAAACTCAAGCAATTGGAACGCCACCACTTTCATCTCAATAAACACAAGGGTCCCGATTATAAGGCCAAATCGTTATGGCACGTCCCATACCGTGCCACACAATTTCATCCCATAATCCAGCACGTCAATCCCACTCAACATGCGTTCCAATTTTTAATCACGGCCACACACGAGCATAGCCTACTCGACGTTCAGCGGTCTTCTAGCGTAACCAGGCATCACCTCACCCCACTGAGCACGGCAACGTTACTATGTCGATGGCATTCCACATAGGAGCATCGCTCTAGCCTCTACTGCGACCGGCATCCATTGATAGGGCCTCCCATATAGGGGCACGTCCACCTGACTCATTTCAGGGACGGGTTCTCTTAACCAACACACGATCATTCAATCTCGGCCTAGGACACCGTGCATTGTACTCAAATGCCTCAATTAAAATAGTAAATCTGGCATATTTTCTTCATATTAAAAATACACGGTAAAATAATCGTGTGCGGGTACATGGTCAATTTGAACCAGAAAAACTTATGCTCTTCCTTTTAAAATCCCATGGTTTGATATAGTCTTTAAAACCATTTTCGATGTTAAAACCCGACACTCGGGATTTTCTAATTAAATATTGAAATTTCACAATTTTGGAATAAATAACCAAAATTCCAATCATCACTCAATTTACACCAATTATTACTCAATTAAATAAACCAAGCACACCATTGCAATTAGCACGAAATTCCGGTTATCGGCTATCCTAGTATAATTTTCGGAAAATATTAAATAATTAACTAAATACCAAAATTAATTAAACAAGTCAATTTAAATTCAATAAATAGCAACTTAGGCCGGAAACGCTAATCTAACCACCTAAATGGGCCTAGAAAAATTCCGAACCTATCTAGATAAATAGTACGACTACTTTAGTCCCTAATCTATCCGTTCTAATCACCTAACATGTACAAACGGATAATTAAATCACTAATCCATTCTAACTAACCACCTAAACCCTAATTAGCCTAAATTAATTATACACTAAGCGTCATTAACTCCCTAAACATAGTTTAGCAAGTAAACGTACCGGTTTAGCGATCCGGTGAGTCCACAACGATGGCGACGTGGAGATGGGCGATAACCAAGCCCACGGCGACACCAAGTGGGGTTCGAAAGGGCTCGGAAAAGCCACACAAAGCTCTCAGCAAGGCTAAGGGGTTCGGTTCTGTCCAAGGCTAGAACGGTGGGTTGAGGTGGACTAGCGGCTAGACGAGTGAGCAGGGGCGACGGCGGTGGCGACGGACGATTGAATGGCGATGTACGGTGGATGGACGAGCTCGGGATGGCAGAGGACGATGGCCTCAGTGCGAACGATGGCGCGGGACAACGGGACGAGCGGACGGCGCGCATTGGGCTCGCAGTGGCGCAACGGGTGAGCGAGCAGCGGCAGGGGGCTCCGGCGGTGGTCGACGGCTAGGGGGGAAGCTTGCTCTGTTTTCCTCTGGTTTTTCGAGCTCAAAATGGCCAACAATGGAGAAAGGTGGGACTGGATGATGGAGAAGGAGCTGCTGAAGAGTGGAGGGTCCTTCATGGCCTCCAAAGTCTTCTATTCTATCCAATTCCTCCTTGGCAAGGCCTCACCAGCTGGGCTGTCATCCTCAGCCCCTTGGCAGCCCTCAAGCTTCCTCAATACACCACCTAAATGGTCCAAAATGTTACCTTCCCCATGGCCTACGAATTTTGTACCAAAATCTCCCAAATTGAATAAATTCCCCTCCAATTGGATCCAATTTGATGTCCATAAATCCCACCAAGGTGCCATCATCTCAAACAACATTTTTCCTCACCAATTGAACCAACTTGAATCCCAAAAACGCGACCAAAAATGGCTCTTTGATTTTCCCGGTAAAAAACGGCTCTACTTTGAATTTTTGCCCAAAATCTCGATTTGCAGAAAAATCTTCGGAGGATGAGTCGATATTCCTAAGATGAATCGTGACATGACAGAACTTTCAATTTCTGAAATCGGGTTTAAATTCGCGGTTAATTTCAATCTAGCGCGATTTTAGTGTGACCTAGCCCACCGGGTAGCTTTTACGAATTTTTAGTGCAATTGAACCCATGGTCAATTATTTTTTAGCCACATTGTGCATCTTTGACACATTGACAACTCTCGATTGTCATGAAAATCTCGATGTTTCAAATACAGGCATAGGGTACAGAAATGACAGAAAAGTCAGTCTAGTGCTGTTCGACAAAAATTTTGTAATGAGGTGGAATCACCCATACACTAATTACATACCTCTGTCATATCAACCTATCTCCGGTCTCTGATCGATATTGATGGTGCCATAGTGACCCTTGCAGATTAGCACGGTCGAGTAGTCGATTTTTGGTCGAATTCTTAAGTCTATTGCGTTAAAATCCCTTAACGTCTTCACCAGATAGTCTAGTTATCTCGTGAATGATCAACTCAGATAATAGAATTATAGGCGTGTTGATGAAAAGCCCAACTTATTCAATTGAAAATAGATCTTGAAAATCGGGATGTCACAACTCTTCCCCTTTTATAAAAATTTCGTCATTGAAATTTATACCATTACAAATCTTTAAACAAAAAGGTGAGGGTACACTCGTCTCATCGAATCTTCACTTTCCCAGGTCACTCTTTCTGTGCCGTGGTGTTACCAGACCACTTTAACCATTGGATTGTCTTGGTGCGCAGAACCTGCTCCTTTCGATATACAATCTGAATCAGTTTTTCCACATACGACACCCTATCGTCCACTTCTAATTCTTCGAAATTCAGCACGTAGGTCTAGTTAGGTTCATACTTCCTCAACATCGACACGTGAAAGACGTCATGCACTTGCACTAACCTCGGCGGAAATGCAAGACGATACGCTAGAGTCCCTATCCTTTCCAGAATCTCAAAAGGACCTACGTATCTCGGACTCAGCTTTCCCTTTTTCCCAAAGCACGAAGTACCCCTCATTAGTGACACATTCAGAAAGACGTGCTCACGAACTTGGATTCCAAAGGTCTTTGACGCTTATCTGCATAGCTTTTCTAGCAGCTCTGAGTAGTCTTTAGTCTGTCCTTAATAATTGCAATTGCATCCACTGACTGCTAAACCAACTCTGGGCTTGCGATCTTCCGTTCTCCAACATCATCCCAACAAACTGGCTATTCTCATAATATTGTGTAGTTATCCAAAACCACAGAAGGCGATATAATTGGTCGACTGGTAAATGCATGTGACAAATGTCAAGCAACAATAATCTTCCTTCGCACTCATATCTCTCTCCATTTCAAAACAATTGCTTTCTTAGACACGTCCCTTAAAGCCATATCTATTCATGACCACCGATAACATGCTAAAGAAGTAGCATTAATCTTTCACTTCGAGAACATAGTCAAAAGTAACATAGAACACAAAATGAGGTAAATTATAAATTTTCTCAAGGGTTCACATGATGAGTAAATAGGGATAATTTCACTTACCTTCCCTTGGCGGTCATACAATGCATGTGTAGTATGAATTACATGCTATGGTGGATTTCTATTTCTATAAGAGTGTATGTCATTTACTAAACACATCTACTATATGGATCTTAGCCTAAAAATAGTCATGTACTTATCACGTACTCCTGTTGAGCTTGAATGCTCTATTAGCTCGCTTTCTACAACACTAAATTAAGTACTCACATCCGACACCTTTCAGACATATATAATTGTGGGACTATCATGTTTGGTCTTATCATATATAGATTACATACCTCATCTTGACTCCAATCAACGCAACGCATTATTTCATGTACTAAACTTGTTTTTCCAACATTTATAGTACATAACGTCTTAGCTTAACATGCTAATTGTATTACTTGAGGTGATTGCTCATGTGAGTAAACTAATTTTTGCCTGCTGACATACCTTTCAACAATATATGGGTATTTGTGCCAGCCTCATAATAGATTTGTACTTATTAATGAAACATCAAGTTACTAAATACAAACAAGTATAATACATATGTTCATATATACATAAACTATTGATTCTCAATAATATTACATATCATATTCTATGTAACCCTAGAGCCATCCTAGGGGTCAAGAACACGTCTATAGGAACAGCGTTCATAAACAGATCCCTCACACCCCAACCTGCTCCGGACATGCGGCAACCCACGCTCTAACACCATTTCCTTTCTAGTCATTCATTTGCGATGTCCTAGGAGGTGTTGTTGACCATTCTCTCTATCGATCATACACGCAAGCAAAAGCATAACAATTCACCCAACTAACAAACGTGGATAGTTCAAACCACACTTACATATATATATATTTATTAGAAAGTCATCATATCATGGTGGCCATTTACACATAATTTTAAACACACCAGCTTAGACCTAACTTGCTTCGCTACATTTGATTAGCCTAAAAGTGCAGCCACGACCTTCACCAAAACGGTTCTTGGGGTAAACCTAATACCTCTAGTACTGTGAGGACGGCTCCAAAAAGTGATACTAACCCCACTACCACCTAACTAGTTGAGGGCTCTGTAAACTAGGGATCAAGCTGGATGATCAGATTAGGGTCGATCTTGGGATCGAACACATCCCCATCGAGCATGTCCACATCCATGGCATCCTAGCTGATACCCCCGATCCTCCTCCAACCGAGGGTCCATCAAAGCCATGGATGGACCCATGGATGTCATCCCCTATCCAAAAGTGCTAGGCTACAAAACGATAGGCCACTAGGTTATGGAGACCCTCGTTAACCCAGAGAGTCATGACATAGCACGTGTAACATACATTAGTCCCCTCAACCGGGTACCTAGTTGCCTCCTGACTACGCTCAACTAGGAGTCCAAATCAGATCTAGTGGAAGGACTCGTACATTGAGATGGGTCAACGAATTTGTTGTTGGACTACGTCATTGGTACCACTTACAACCATTGTTTCGTCACCACCCTCACCGTGTCGAGACGTCACATATTGTCACGTTCTCACGATGGCACCTCACTAAGAAATTCCTTAACGTAAGGCAGCTCACGAGACCAGCCTTCCACATTTGTACCTTTCCGAAGCAAACTTTTCGTGTACGCGGGGATGCCAACTTTCGAAATTGAAGCCACATTAAGATGCTCTTCTCCATGTGACTGAAAATTTTGTCCATGCACGTCCATGCATACGTCTATTGGGGGTCAACAAAGAAGGATATTTGACCGCCTAATAGTCTTAATAAGCTGCCTTTTCCCATGCACGTACAGGACCATGCAGCCACCTCTTACTCGCCATCCAGCCGGTCAACCAAGAGAAGAGATTGACCCTTGCAGCCACGATTCACGCACGTAAGGGCTGACTTTGAAGAGACACGTTTCTTTCTTCCTTCGGTGGCGAGTAGAGGGGGTCCTTGGAGTGCTTTGCGGCCACGTCTCCTTCTCTCTCTCTCTTTAGGTGGCCAACCAACGCATGCAGAGAGACGCATTGCATGAGAATTGTAAGGTGTCTCCTTGCATGAGCGGCCTTTGATGCTGTCGCTGATTCCTGCTGCCAGCGTGACTCTTTTCTTCTTCATTGACTTAAGTTGTCGACATATTGGAGCCCGTCTCTCTCTCTCTCTCTCTCTTTTTCTTTCGGCAGCTTAGTCCTCCTCTGTCCAGCGAAAACTTCAGTAGCTTTAGTGAGAATTCTCTCACCATCTTGCCGCTTCTCATCGTCAGCCACCAGCCTCTTTCGCTGACGTTCCTCAGCTCGCCGCTGGCTCGGAAAGCGCGCCGTCTCTCCTCAACCGTGCTCGCAGTCGTAATTCACGGTCTGCTTGCCGTTGACACCATCAAATCAAAGGCAAGTTAATATCTACTAACCTATAAGACGTGAAGTCCGTCGTTGCTTGGTGAAATGCATCCTGTTGGAATTCGATAAACTAGCATTTGATCCGTGATACTTGCATGAATTGATGATTTCGGGTGTCGTCGAACTAACCACGAACCTTAGACAGTGAGACTTTGTGCTTTCTATGACTAAACTCCCGTTGGGGGAAACGTGTGTGTATCGACGTGGGTGTTTCAAAAGTTTTAAGATTTATTTTACATAAACGATTTCAAAACTTTTCGAGTTATATCTTGAGATTATTGATCCGTGGACTTACTGGCTTTGATTTTTTCCAAGAATGTTTGAAACTTTAGATACAAGTTTTTCAGGTGGAAAAGTCAAGTCCATGGATGTGGATTTCCAAAATATTTGGGATTGAACCGTGAAAATGGATTCTTATGGATTCGGTATTAAGCTCTTGATTTTATAAATTGATTTCATCGACGTGAGCTTGGCATATTTTTAAAGAGTTGTTTACACTACAGTTTATATTATGATTCGAGATGTTGGGAGTAACTTATTCTTGTGCATGAATTGCATGAAAGACTTTTGCTATGAAATCGTTTGATTAAACTACTACACCATGGTTGAAACATTATTGATGCCGTCGGATTCCTGGGACGACGATGCCCCGGGTGTCGGGTTTCCTAGAGGATCGTGGTGGCGATGCCTCTAGATGCCTGTCGGACATCATTGACATGGTGAGCCCTGGAGGTTCCCCGGAAGGTGGGATGCCCGGGAGTGTGACATAACACGTACCGAATGATTGGGGACATCATTGACATGGTGAGCCCCGGAGGTTCCTCGTGATGCCAAGTGGGGTGCGAGATGCCTGGAGGTGTGACGTAACATGCTCCGAATGCCCGATGACTGAAATATGGAACTGGAGGCCTTCGTGTTTCTAGGTAGGGTGCGATATGCTTGGAGGGATGCAAACACTGGTCCTCCAGAAGATGGTGGTAGTGATTGGAGATAAAATGAGTTCTTAATTCTCATTGATTTTAGATATGTTGTTTTATTATGATAATCTTCTTATGCATATCTTTTGCTCTAATTATCTCATCTGTTTTGGATTGCGTGGAATTGGATGACGATAGGCTCCGTAATATAGTTTAGTAGAAATTTAACTGTTGAGTAGTCGTTCTCACCCCTTGTGGGGCTAACATATTACAGAGTAAAAAGGATGCCGCTGTTGCCTGCATCTTCCGATACCTTCTACGCCATTTCCGTCGATCTGCAATGGGAACAATCGGAGCATCCCGACCCTGATCTGTTAGGACTTACTTTCATTTGGATAAGGATGATACTGACGATTGACACTGGCCTCCCCTCGTGTCCTGTGTATCAAGAGTTTGTCGTCCTATATGTCCGGAGGGACGGACACACCATGGGGCCACTACTGCCGCCACCAGAGGACGATGATGGAGGCTCAAGTGGGGTAGAGTAACAGGGGACGAGAGGATGTCAGTGAATTTTTGGGACACTAGCACTTGAAGATAGATGACGTTGTAAATAGCTAACGTAAAAGTCGGTCAATTTTTTGATATAGCCAATATAGAAAACTTTGGCTTTTGATGTGCCGATGAATGACGTCTATGAAATATATGTAAATAGAAACTGCCTGGCTGTTATCTATGTGTATATCTAGTGTGCATCATTTCAAAGTTTAGGAAATGGGTTGATGGATCCGCTTCCGCAGTAAAATTGCGCAGGGACCAATGAAAAGTGTGATAGACCCCCAAACTTGTGGATTCGCCCAGATCCAATGGCATCAGAGTAAAGGACATCTAGGATAAGGAAAGAAGTGTGGCGACCCTAATGGATTGGGAGCCGTCAGGGGGCGTCACAGCGTCGCCGACCCTTTCTTTTTATCTTTCAATTAAGCACATGTGGAAGCGAACTAATAAACCACAAACAACAATCAAACATGAGATAGAAAAGCAGGACAACTAATTTTCACAAAACACACTTTATATACATATGAAGTTGGTCCTACCAGTCTATACACATAAGTCTTGTTTCAAAAAGAAACTATCAGGCCACCTACGCACCAGACCCTTCCGCCTCGGACTCCTGGTTCTCCATACTAGGGACCTGAAAATTTTAAACCACAACGGGGTGAGATAAAATCTCAGTGAGTCAACACCCTAAACCCCGATTAGGATGAGAATTCACTTAGAGGCAGCCTAAACAGGCGTCACACATGAACTTACCTCGCCTCAGCACGTCCCTGCACATTAGCTAAACACGTATGCACTTATACACGTAGCAAGCGTAATCAATAACTGGAACACCTCACTCTCATATATCAATCAATAATGTGGGTCCCGATTATAAGGTAAAATCGTTATGTCACGTCCCATATTGTGCCACACAATTTTTCCCCATAATAAGGCCCAACTACCTTAATCACTCGGGCATGTTCAAGTTATTACGACCCCTCGGGCCATGGCCAACTCCCCAGCCGGCGGTCATCCAGCATAATCGGGCATCATCCCGCTCCGTCGGGCACGGCAACGTCTAGAACCCCCGCCTAGATGGCATCCCATAAAGGGGCATCAGTCCGGCCTCCATTGCGACTAGCTTCCGGACCCCCTCTGGGCATTCGATAAAATCGAGCATCATCCTCAAACTCCCACTAGGTGATGGGTTCCGATAGTGACCACATGCACATCCCAACTCGGCCAAGAACATCGTGTTTTGCACTCAAATACTTCCATTTCAAATAATGGATTTAGCCAATTTTCTTCGTATTAGAAATTCTCAGTAAAATAACCGTGCATGGTCACACGTTCAAATTGAACCATAAAACGTGATACTCTCTCATTTCAAAATCTCACTATTTTATATAGTACATAATCATTTTTGACGTCAAAAACTAACACTCGGTATTTTTCTAATTAAATGCCATAAAATCGGATTTTTGCAATAATAGTCCATAACAATAACCAAGCACCCAATTGCACAATTAAGCAATCAATTTCACATAAAAATTCATCCACGACTATTAGCACAAAATTCTGATAACCGGCTATCCCGGCACAATTTACGCTAATTAAAATTAATTAAATAAATCTCGATTAAATAAATGAACTGCGATTAATTAAACTGAACCACTTAATTAACCTAACAATGTAGGCACATCATCAATCAAGTCAACTTTTACCTTCCATCATATAGCCAAAATACCCAAATCCCCTTTTAAAAATAAACTTAGTAACTCCTTTTTTTTTTTTCAAACTTTCTAAAATAAATTCGTACGGGGTCACGTATTTGAAATTAACCTGCCAAAATTTGCACGCATCTAGTATAAAACCTCATCATTTTATTGAGCATATAAAAATTGGCGTCCAAACCCGACACCATATTTCTTTTCTAACTTCTTTTCCAAACACCCTCTTTTGAAAACAAACCTTAGTAACCCATTTTTTTTGTTCAAAATGTTTAGAAATAAATTCGTAAGTGCTCACGTACTCAAAATTAATCTGTCAAACTTTGCACGAACCTAGTTTGAAGCCTCATTGTTTCATCGAACAAATAAGTTTTGGTGTCCGGACCCGACACCTCATTTACTTTCTATTTAATATTCCATAAACTCACTTTTTGCAATAATAATGAACCACCAACTTAGAACAACCATACACATATTATCACTCATAAGTTCTAAGCATGCCAAAAGTCAACCACATCACCAAATATGCATTGTCCAGCAAGCACAACATTAAGAATAATCACAAAACCACTATCGGCCCTAACCGGCAGAAACCAGTCCACGCACGCATCTCCAAGTTTAAATCTAGAAACCTAACCAAACGAGTTTGGAAAATTCCCAAATTTGAAGATGTTATGAAGGACACTTAACAACTGGATTAGGGTAGTAAGGCAGTGAATTTTGTGGTGCTAATGCCATGTAATTATTGCAATAAGAAATACTAATAAAATATTGTATCTTGGTGCATATTATGCATGTCATGTAAAGATGGACGCAAAACAGTTCTTTGAGGTACGAAAAAATGCATCTAACGAAAAAGTCTAAAAATTAGTCATGTTATTCACATGGTAGGTTTGACCGATCATGATGGAAAGACTATTGGGTAAGACAGGCCATTCTTAAACGAATGATAATCATTCGTGATTAGATTTTTCACTGTTATCTATACCACGCGTCATATAAAAACTTGTATGCTGGCCCAGATTATGCACATCAACTAAAGAAAAACACAAAACAATTCTTCAAGGTGAGAAAAGGTGCATCTGACGAAAATCTCCAAAAATTAGACATGGAAGTTGTTCGCATGGTAGATTCGATTGGTCACGATGGAGAGGTTGCTGGGTAAGACCGGCTATTCTTAAACTAATGATAATTGTTCGTGATTTGATGCTTCACTATTATCTCCATCATATGCCATATAAAAACTTGTACGCTAGCGCAGATTCTGCACATCATATAAAGACAAACACATTCTTCGAGGTACGGGAAAGTGCATCTGACAAAAAGGTGTAAAAGCTAATCACGGATTATGGTCACATGGTAGGTTTGAATAGCATGATGGAGAGACTAATCGATTAAGCCGATCATTCTTAAATGAGTGATACTCGTTCATGATTAGTTTTTTCATTATTATCTCTATCAAGCATCATATAAAAACTTGTATGATACACAGATTTTGCACATCATTAAGACGGACGCAAAACAGTTCTTCAAGTTACAAAAATGTGCATCTGAGGAAAAAATCTAAAACATAATCATGCATATTATTCACACGGTAGGTTTGAATGCTCAGGATGGAGATACTATTGGGTAAGGCCGACCGTTCTTAAATGAATGATAGCCATTCGTGATTAGATTCTTCACTGTTATACTTACCATGCGTCATATAAAAATTTGTATGCTAGCGGAGATTCTGCACATCATGTAAAGACAAATGCAAAACAGTCCTTTGAGGTACAAAGTAGTGCATCTAACAAAAAAGTCTAAAAATTAACCATGTATATTGTTCACATGATAGGTTTGAATGATCATGATGGAAAGACTATTGGGTAAGATTGGTTGTTCATAAACGAATGATAATCATTCCTGACTAAGGCAAGGTTACCTGCCAGTGGCGAGGCTCATGTTGCCTTGCTAGTGGCCAACGAGGTCGACCTCGCAAGCCCTAATCTCTAGCCCATCCGAGGAAGAAGAGAGAAAAAAAAAATAAAGACAAAGAAAAGAACAAAATAATTAAAATGTTATAAAAATTGTCCACGTCAATATCGAATGTGCCACATCAACACCGGCAACAACTAAATCGACATTTTGAAAAACGTTTAGGACTAAATTGGTAATAAAAAGTTTTAATTGAATTTGCACAATTGCTATTGCAATAGGTTTGTGACTTTTTTGGTAATGATATGACTTTTAAAGCAAATCATCAATGGGCCCAATTACTCAAGTAAGATTGACAGTTGGTATAAGAATTGTAGTTGTTCTAGACTGTCGGATTTTGATAGAATGGTAGTTATAGGATCAGAAATATTTCCTTGGAAATGCCCATCTGAATTCTATGTACAATTCATTAACCGATACAGGAGTCATGAAGGGGGCCTACACCTAGCGAAGAGTTTCCAATGCCCAGCTGACTCCTTTTGTATTTCCCACGTAGTGGAAGCCTTCAAAAAAATCAAAATGGCGATTTAAGTAATGGGCTAAGTTCCGAATAGAATCATAAATCAAAGTAAAGAAGTAATACTTTAACTCCCGACATCCGGATGTAGCCCCTTAGGAAGAATTCATCTAATTGGTTAGATATGAAGAAACAGGAAATCCCAATATCAAAACAGTTCATTTGCAACTGGATTAGGGTAGTAAGGCAGTGAATTGTGTGGCGCTAATGCCGTGTATTTATTGCAATAAGAAATAATAATAAAATATTATATCTTGGCGCATATTCTGCATGTCATGTAAAGATGGACGCATAACAGTTCTTCGAGGTAGGAAAAATTGCATCTAACGAAGAAGTCTAAAAATTAATCATGTATGTTATTCACATGGTAGGTTTGACTGATCATGGTGGAAAGACTATTGGGTAAGACTAGCCATTCTTAAACGACTGATAATCGTTCGCGAATAGATTTTTCATTGTTATTTATACCATGCGTCATATGAAAACTTGTATGCTGGCCTAGATTATGCACGTGTTTACATCATGTAAAGACGAACACAATCTTTGAGGTACGAGAAAGTGCATCTGACAAAAAGGTGTAAAAACTAATCATGGATTATGGTCACATGGTAGGTTTGAATGGCATGATGGAGAGACTATTCGATTAGGCCTATCATTCTTAAATGAGTGATAGTCGTTCATGATTATTTTTTCATTATTATCTCTATCATGCGTCATATAAAAACTTGTATGATACATAGATATTGCACATCATAAAGACGGACGCAAAACAGTTCTTCGAGTTACAAAAACGTGCATCTAAGGAAAAAATCTAAAAAATAATCATGCATATTATTCACATTGTAGCTTTAAATGCTCATGATGGAGAGACTATTGGGTAAGGCCTACCGTTCTTAAACATGCGTCATATAAAAATTTGTATGCTAGCGGAGATTCTGCACGTCATGTAAAGACAAATGCAAAACAGTCCTTTGAGGTACAAAGTAGTGCATCTAACAAAAAAGTCTAAAAATTAACCAAGTACATTGTTCACATGATAGGTTTGAAGAGTTATGATGGAGAGACTATTGGGTAAGATTGGTTGTTCATAAACGAATGATAATCATTCCTGACTAAGGCAAGGTTACCTGCCAGTGGCGAGGCTCACGTTGCCGCGCTAGTCGCCAACGAGGTCGACCTCGCAAGCCTTAATCTCTAGCCCATCCGTTGAAGAAGTGACACAAAAAAAAAATAAAGAGAAAGAAAAGAAAAAAATAATTAAAATGTTATAAAAATTGTCCACGTCAATATCGAAGGTGCCACATCAACACCAACCAACTAAATTGGCACATTTGAAAAATGTTTAGGACTAAATTGGCAATAAAAAGTTTCTAATTGAATTTGCACAATTGCTATTGCAATAGGTTTGTGACTTGTTTGGTAATGATTCGACTTTTAAAGCAAATCATCAATGGGCCCAATTACTCAAGTAAGATTGACAGTTGGTATAAGAATTGTAGTTGTTCTAGACTGTCGGATTTTGATAGAATGGTAGTTATAGGATCAGAATTATTTTCCTTGGAAATGCCCATCTGAATTCTATGTACAATTGATTAACCGATACAGGAGTCATGAAGGGGGGCTACACCTAGCGAAGAGTTTCCAATGCCCAGCTGACTCCTTTTGTATTTCCCACGTGGTGGAAGCCTTCAAAAAAATCAAAATGGCGATTTAAGTAATGGGCTAAGTTCCGAATAGAATCATAAATCAAAGTAAAGAAGTAATACTTCAACTCCCGACATCCGGATGTAACCCCTTAGGAAGAATTCATCTAATTGGTTAGATATGAACAAACAGGAAATCCCAAGAACAAAACAGTTCATTTACAACTGGATTAGGGCAGTAAGGCAGTGAATTGTGTGGCGCTAATGCCGTGTATTTATTGCAATAAGAAATAATAATAAAATATTGTATCTTGGCGCATATTCTGCATGTCATGTAAAGATGGACGCATAACAGTTCTTCGAGGTAGGAAAAATTGCATCTAATGGAGAAGTCTAAAAATTAATCATGTATGTTATTCACATGGTAGGTTTGACTGATCATGGTGGAAAGACTATTGGGTAAGACTGGCCATTCTTACACGACTCATAATCATTCGCAATTAGATTTTTCAGTGTTATCTATACCATGCGTCACATAAAAACACGTATGCTGGCCTAGATTTTGCACGTGTTCACATCATGTAAAGACGAACACAATCTTTGAGGTACGAGAAAGTGCATCTGACAAAAAGGTGGAAAAACTAATCATGGATTATGGTCACATGGTAGGTTTGAATGGCATGATCGAGAGACTATTCGGTTAGGCCTATCATTCTTAAATGAGTGATAGTCGTTCATGATTATTTTTTCATTATTATCTCTATCATGTGTCATATAAAAACTTGTATGATACATAGATATTGCACATCATAAAGACGGACGCAAAACAGTTCTTCGAGATATGAAAACGTGCATCTAAGGAGAAAATCTAAAAAATTGCATTTCAAAACGGGATTAATTTTCCCGAAAAAAAATTAAAAAAAAAACTTTTGAAAGTCATTCAGTGCATATGCATGATTAAAATTTAGGTCTCAATTTGTCTTTGAAGGCAACCTCTACAAACTCACCTTCAAAGAGGGGCAGCTGTTGACACCTAAATTTTGGCGACCCTAAAGAAATAAAATAAAAATTGCATAGCATAATTAAAAAGTGGAAAATAAGGGAATGATCAATTTGATTTGATTGTGAATGGAATGTAGAAATTCTGATTAGCCATCCTTGGTTCGGTGAATATTTAAATCATAGTAAATATGGAATCAAATTCTCCATCAAAGAAATCAGATGAATAAAAAGTAAGGAGTTTGATCAAAGGGAAGGAATTGAAACATCCAAGGAAATCAAACCAATTGCAAGATTTTGCTCTAATTTACATGAATTAAGGCAACGGAAAAAGGAAGCTTGAAAATTGCCATAGAAGAGGGTGGTTGTAATCACTATAAAAGGAGACAAAAAGTTTTCGAGCAGTGGGAGGTTTTTTCCAAAAAAAATTAAGAAAAAATTTCACAGAGAAAAAAAGAGATTTGTGTGAGAAAATTTGAAAAAGGGGGTGGAAAAGTAAAAAAGGTGTGAAGTGACTGGTCCGTGAAAAGTCGTGCGCGGGCGGAAAAAAAAAAAGGGGGCATTGGTTCGTCTTCCTCGCCCAGCAGCCCGCACATCCGGCGACCAGCGCTGTCCCGCCGATGACCCGCGCCTACCTCGTCGGCGACCCGCACGTCCACTTCCCCGCTCAAGCCGCGAAGCCGCCCCCTTGACGTTGCTGTCCCAATCTCGCCACATCTCCACCACCGCCGACCTCATTGCTCCGCTCCTTGACGCCTCCGCCTAACATCCTCTCAGTCGTCGACCTCGTGCCAGCCCACGAACTCGTCCACCGCTCGAGATCCTACCGCCGAGCCCCGCACCGCAACCGATGCCGCTGTCCGAGTCGCTGCGATCCAGCTCCGCGACCCACAACCCAGCTCCGCTGCTGCCTCTCGCCTGAGTGACCCATCTGCAGATCCCGAGGCACCAGCGTCGCCCGCACCGGCACTCCCCGACTCGCTACCATCCTCTTTCTGGTGACCCAGCACCCGACGCTTGCCGATTCGCCTCAGCTCGACGATCTGCCGTGGCGACACCTCTGCCCGAGATCCGCCGGTCCCTGCCGCGATCAATAGCCGCCTGCGACTCACCCGCCTCTCGAGATCCCGCCGCCGACGCTCGCGCCTCCCTGCTGTTGCACCTCGGCCCGTGCCGGTCCTTAACGCTGCCCGGTTCGCCTTAGCCTGACGCCCGCTAGCCGCCGCGCCGAACCCTTGCGACGCTGTCACCGCCCCTGTCCTCAACGCCTCTAGTAACCCCGTCGCCGCCCAACTCTCGCTGGAGCCCCAACGCCAACCACCAGCCATCCTCTGCCCAACGCCGCCCTCCTGTCCTCGTCGTTTCCACTAGGTAGTTTTTTTTTTTTTTACTTTTTACTTTCTTTGTAGTTTAGTTTATTTTACTCTTTTTTTATGTCATTTTTCTGTTTATTTTATTTGATAGCATTTTTTTAGTTTAGTCATCTAAATTGCAATATTAGATGTTAATATCTATAATTTTTGTAGGCATTATCCGTAGGGATTTTGCCCGGAATTATTGTAATTACTAATTTGATCCGAGAGACATCGGATCATTTTTTTAATTATATTAATTTGTGGGCTTTTTGGTAGAATTTCAATTGTTAAATCATTATAATTATTAATTTGGTCCGTAAGACTTCGGATTAGATTTTTAATTATTTTAAACTCTTTGTCGTGATAATTAGGGTTAGTATAATCGTTAATTTAACCTGTGAGACAAGAGATTATTTTTTCGATTATTTTAATCCTTTATTTTGTTGATAGTTTAGATTTAATATTTATTTAATAATTACTTATCTTTTAAAAAACTAAAAAAAATCAGAAAATCAAAAAAATCAAAATCTTGCGTGAGCATATAGGTTTAGTAAATCAGACATGTAGGTTTAGCAAATTAGAATTTTCTTAGGATTACATTTTTAGGATTGCATTTTTAGAAATAAGTTAGGGTTGGACCTAAATAATTTTTTTCAGGCTTTAGATAATAGTCGCACATTTTAAATCTCATTTTTCCAAAAAATAGTTTTCTAAGATAGGATAGGGTTTAAGTCAAATTAATACCTAGAATAAATTAGAAAATTATCCCTTTTTTTGATAGTTTAATTAGGGTTTTTATTAATTCCGAATTTCAATAAAAAAAATACAAAAATACTAGGTGCATGTTAACTAGTTTGCATAATAGGATCATTTAATCAGAATTTGTTCATTAGTGAAGTTAGGTCATGAGGTGCATAATAACTAGTTTGCATAACAGACCCATTTAATTAGAATTTGCATATTAATAAGATTAAGTCATTTAGTTAAAAAAATGCATTTTTATAAAAGAATTCTATTTTTTTAAAAGAAAATCCAAAAAAAAATCCTTTGCTTTGTGTGATTTGTTTTGTGTGATGCAATTTACTTATTGTATGTTTAATAATGGTTGAGCACCCGTGTGGTCACTATATTTGCATGATAGTAATTTAAGTTTAAATAAATCCAAGCTGCCTGTAAAAACATTTTTTTTTAAAATAAAAAATAAAAAGAAATGGTATCGAAAGGGCATTAGAGTAATCTAGTGTAATGAAGTCCCCGTACCCATAGTCTCTGATTTGTAGGAGTAAAATAATCCTCCCATTATTTTACTTAGGTATCTAATTGACCTACCACAAACCGCTTAGTGACGACTCCCAGTTAATAATCTTTTGAATGTTAAATATTTGAACCTTAAGTCGCGAATTTATGTCGCAACAGCTTGGCGACTCCGCTGGGGACTTGTGTTAAAACACTTAGTGGACTTAGGCCGATTTTTTTTTTTTTAAATATTTTTGTTTGGCAGCGAGGATACTAGGTACATCCCTAACAATTCTAAGGTGTTAAATGTTCTTGCAGATGAGAGGTATAAGGGAAGTAGTCTTTGCTAATCTTTGTCTTGTAGGAAGGTGTGGGGATGAATAATTTATTTTTCCTTGATTAGAAGTATTGTTTGTATTTAAACTGTTGTGCATGTTTTACTGCTTTTAGCACTACACTATTGCACACACAACCTGTGGTCGGACCTGGGCTGCGATAGGATTTTTAGGATGGTGTTAAGAAGGATACTTCCTCCAAAGCGAGACTGCTATGTAGAGGTTGACCTTCTCTTCCCCGAAAATTCCTTTCATGGTGTCTAATGTGTTTATCCATATCCGCGAGACTGCGTGACTATTAGGCATTCCATTCGACTAAGCCGGAGTTAGGGGGACTTGACACGTTAATGCGAGACTGCAATGGTCAGATCATCCTCTTAGCTCCACTTTGTTAAGCCATTTAGAATAGAAATCGAGCCTCACGTCTCATATGCATGTCTATGTGATTACCATTGATTTTATTTGGTGAAGTAAGTCTTCTATCCCTATACCATGCAATTTATTTTGTTGTACTTTTGGGTTGGTCCATGACAATTTAGGTTAATCATTGATTTGATTCCTTTGTCAATTAGAAATGAAATTGACAGGGAATGAGGCATTTGAAAAAAAAAAAAAAAACTTTGGAGAATTTGTTTTCACATCATGTTTAGGAAATTTGGTTTTACTAGGATGTCCATTTTTAGGAAATTCCCTTTTAATGCGAACTTCTCATGAACAAATAAATAAATAAAATGAAAAAATCGATTAGATCATTGTCATGGATTGGCTATCTATTTACACTTCATGCTTATTTTGTTCATTTCTTCCCTAGGTGACAACGGATCTGCCACGCTCGCCCACTGTTACACGATCAAGGGCTAAAATGGCCGACCAAAACGAGATGCGCGATCGTATGTCCACCATGGAAGATCAACTTCAACAGCTAGCCGCCTCTATGCAGCTTATAACAGCTCAACTTCAATCCCTCCGGGTGAATCCGAATCCTGCACCCGCTCTCCCCGAGATAGTAGCCCCGAAGCATGTAAACATGACCCAAGTGAGTGATGAAAAAATGCCTGGGCTGGAAGATGACATGGTCCTTGTTGGAAAGGCCAAACTTGACAGCGTTCCCGAGACAGATCAGGATGAGCGCGTTGCAAAGCTAGAAGAGAAAGTGAGACAGCTGCAGGAGTCACAAAGCTCACTCCCGTTTGACCTCTCGGTTTATGAGAAGGTCCAAATGCCGAGCAAGTTCAAAATGCCAGAGTTCGAGAAGTATGATGGTACTTCTTGCCCAAAATCTCATTTGTAGATGTACCGCGTACGCATGGCCCAACATGTAAAAAATGAGCCCCTCATGATCCAATCATTTCATGCAAGTTTGATCGGACCCGCACTAAACTGGTAGGTCATGAAGAATGTGAACCTCCTCGACACTTGGAATGAAGTGGCTGATGCGTTTATAAAGCAGTATAAGTTCAGCATGGACATTGCACCTTCTCGAGAGGATCTTGAGAGAATGCAGAGAAAGAGGAGCAAGTCGCTCAAGGAGTACGCCGTGAGATGGCGAAATCTGGCAACTCAAATCACTCCTATACCTACTAATAAGGAGCTGATGAAGTTGTTTGTCAAGACTCTCCCATCTGAGTTCCGTACCCGAATGGCTAGCACGTACATCGAGAGCTTCAACCAACTTATTCCGGTGGGTGAGCAAATCGAAATTGGGCTAAGAGACGGATGGTTCAACGAACCGACCCATCAAGGCAAAAGGTTCACCATGAAAAAAGACTAAGAACCTAGCACGGAAGTCAATGTTGCGTATGCACAATCTAGCAAGCCTCCAATTGTTCATGTTCCTAAGAATCAACAAGACAGTGTCCGTCCGACCGCGTCTCAGCAGTTTACTAAAAGGCAATTCACTCCTCTTCCTAGCTCCCTGTCCCAGGTTTGGAAGGTCCAACAAAAGAAGGGGTTGTTGTCTTATGAGCCAAAGCGACCCAATGCTGAAAAGTTTTCTAACTACGACCCCTCCAAGAAATGCGAGTACCATATGGGGGAAGTAGGACATTCGACTGATGAGTGCGTGACCTTGAAGCACAAGGTCCAAAACTTATTAGACACCAAGGTGTTTGCCTTCAATACCGCTCAACCGAATCCCCTACCTGAGCATGAGGATAGGGTGAATGCAATTTTCGAGCATGACGCCGGTCAAATCAAGAACTCGAAGGTGCATGTGATGGACACCTTGGGGCAGCCAAATGATGGATGGGATGGCATGGACGAGCTAACACCTCGGGAGATGGAGAATTCTGATGATGTACTGGAAGGAGTTACAAGCTTGTTCGACGATCTCATCATAGGAGCCATTGATGAAGAACCCTCATAAGAGATGGGCCTTGACCCACAAGAGTAACTCTTTTACTGCTTTTGCACATTCCCCTGTGTGGGAACTTTTATTGTTTTTTTAGAGGTGCTTTCAGTTTCCTTTTTTTTTTTTAGTGATTGAGTGTTGCATCTTTCAATTCAATAAATGTAATTGATTGATGAATTTCAATAAAATTACAAGTTTTATTTTGAGGTCATGATGAGGTACACCAAACCAGCTCGGTGATGATATCCAGCCGATAAAAGAAAAGAAAAATCCAAGGAAAACTCTGAGGCCTGGGCTTCATCATGCTTCCTCGTGTCAAAATGTTTTGCCAAAGAATTAAAAAAACAAAAACAAAAACAAAAGATGTAGTTTATTATATTTGTCTTTCTGATTTATCTACTTCATGTTTCAGGGACGGTCTTATAGCATGCAAAGATGTGAAAATGGTTCAATCCAATTCTAGATTCTAGGGGCAAGTTTGCTCCAAACTGCAGCAGCCCATATGTGGAGAAGAAGGTACTCCCTAAAGGTGCTTTGATCCAGGCGGAAATGGATGGTCGTGAGTTTTTCACTCCTGTTAGTTCTGATGCTGTTAAGAAGTATTATTCATGATAGAATTTTCCATGTTATGTTTTGAGCTGCGAGCATTTCTATGATGAATAAATTGCCTCAATGAATTGAATTGTTCAAGTATGTTGCAAATTTTGCACGTTTTCCATGATGAATTGTGTGAGATAAATTGAACGTGTCAAATGGAATACTTCATGATGCTGAAAGGCAAACCTTATTTCATACACTACAGGTGATCCATTGCTTAACCCTTTTGAGCCCTAGTGAGTTGAGTGAAAAATTCCACGCCCACAAGGAAAAGGGTTATCTCGCAAAGGGTACGTCAATCGAGGTGAGGAGAGGCATTCTTTTCTCTATCCCAAACACTACAGGTGATCCATTGCTTAACCCTTTTGAGCCCCATACACTTATGGAGATTTTTTTAAATTATCCTTGTCAAGGATCATCCCATATTGGGGAAAATTTGAAATGAATGGTAGGAATTTTCTTGCTCACACTTGCATTAATCTTTGAGTATTGCTTTTGTAGTGCAACTCATGCGGTAATTTGAAGTGCCTTAAGATGACGAACATCGGTTATTTCTTTATCCTACACACTTTCATCCATTGCATAACCCACTTGAGCCTATGAATTCGTTTCATGTTAAACTCAATTGGTCCCCCACACTGGGGCAAGGCAAAAAAAAAAAAAAACATTCAAGTAACATGGCTTAGAATGCTGATAAAGGATGGAAGCTGTGCGAGTCCAAAGAAATAAACGCACACAAAAAATGGGGCATAAAAAAAGCAGTGTGCCTGGTAAAAGCAAGGCCAATGCCAAAAAAAAAAAAAAAAGGAAATCAAAAATTGGTTGTAGCAAGTCATATCTCCATGTGAAGCAATACTTGCAGAACTCAATGGAGTTTTGATATGAAGAAAATCTTCAATGGTGAAGAAGAAAATTGGTGGAAATGTCAAGATGAGCACCGACTTTGACCCCCCAAACAATCTTTGAGCCTAATTATCCTTTCATTTCTCACCATTGAACCAAGCCTGCATTACGTCCCTTGCAAAGTCTCTTCAGATTAAGGCACTTGAATTAACGCAAAAGTTCATATGTTCAAAAACATCACTCGAAGAAATGCGAGCAAGACAATTTCTATCTTATTTTGCAGGTTTCTTGATTTGTAAACCCAAAGATGATTGCAAAATATCATTCGTTCAATAGCCTTGACTCAAAGAGTCCCTTTTGTCAAGCCATTGATCAAGCTCATGATATGATCCCCATTAAAGACATCTCAGATCGGTAAGGTCGTACCACTTGCGAGAATACTCGGACCCTTACTTGGCATGAAGACAGTGAGGTAGAGTGATTCTTATATGCCCGCATCAATTATTGGGGTGAAACAGCATTTTCAATGAGAGTGTGTGAAAGCCCTTTCGAATCGAAAGTTTCTCATTTGACATTTTCAAGATGTCTTCATTACAAGAGTAGATTGTCTTGGTTATAACTATCCACATGGAATTCTGGTAATAATAGAAACGAGTGATGAATGCATCTACTTGTTATTACTGACCATGTCTGACAGGCAAATTTCTCATGAAAGTCAAGCAGCAATTGGCCCTGGAGCATTGGGATTCGTCCAAACTGTTTGGTAACCCAATCAATCAGGCCTCCAGGAAGGGAGCCACGGTTAAGTATCAAATCTTTCAAAGTACTCAAGGTAAGACTCAGGTAACTTGTCTTCCAATTTGGATCTAAATGCTTAAAGAAAAAAGAATTTGAACATCTCCTCCAATCTTCAGAAATTGAGAGTCTGTGAATCTCACCAAAATCTTTCAACCCATTCTTAACATCTCAGTCTGACTCTGGATGTCTTAATTCTTTTCATTGAACATTTCACTCTGGATGTGAATGTTTTTCGATCTTTTTCGTTATGCCTTAGTTTGGATCTAGATATTTCGAATTCTAAAATCTTGACATCTTAGGTTGGACCTGGATGTCCTATTCGTTGAACATTTCACTCTGGATGTGAATGTTTTTCGATCTTTCTTGTTATACCTTAGTTTAGATCTAGGTATTTCAAGTCCTAAAATCTTGATATCTCAGTTTGGACCTGGATGTCCTATTCGTTGAACATTTCACTTTGGATGTGAATGTTTTTCGATTTTTCTTGTTATACTTTAGTTTGGATCTAGGTATTTCAAGTCCTAAAATCTTGACATGTCAGTTTGGACCTGGATGTCCTATTCGTTAAACATTTCACTTTGGATGTGAATGTTTTTCGATTTTTCTTGTTATACCTTAGTTTAGATATAGGTATTTCAAGTCCTAAAATCTTGACATCTCGGTTTGGACCTGGATGTCCTATTCGTTGAACATTTTACTCTAGATGTGAATGTTTTTCGATTTTTCTTGTTATACCTTAGTTGGGATCTAGGTATTTCAAGTCCTAAAATCTTGACATCTCAGTTTGGATCCGGATGTCCTATTCGTTGATCATTTCACTTTGGATGTCAATGTTTTCGATCTTTCTTATTATACCTAAGTTTGGATCTTGGTATTTCAAGTCCTAAAATCTTGACATCTCAATCTAGATCTAAATGTCTTAATTCTTTTCGTTGAATATTTCACTCCAGATGTGAATGTTTTTCAATCTTGCTCGTTATATCTTAGTCTAGACCTAGATATTTTGAGTTCCAAAATCTATTTCCCTATTCAGGCGACCGTAGAATGGTACGGGTCTTGGAAAGTGAATTCCCGTTTAGGCGATCGTAGAATGCTATGAGTCCTAAACAACATCTATTTCCTTATTCAGGCGACTGTAGAATGGTACAGGTCCTGGGAAAGCAGTCTCTTTGCGAAGCCATGTTACTATTCTAGGCGAATGTAGAATGGTATGGGTCCTGGACATGTAACGGCAACTATCTTGAATTACTCTACCCATCTTGAAGGTAAGTTATTCCAGGTAAGTTCTTTTATCATTTACATTAGCATTTTCATACATCACATAAATTACATTTCAAAATGGGATTAATTTTCCCTAAAAAAAATTAAAAAAAAAAACTTTTGAAAGTCATTCAGTGTATGCGCATGATTAAAATTTAGGTCTCAATTTGTCTTTGAAGGCAACCTCTACGAACTCACCTTCAAGAGGGGCAGCTATTGACACCTAAATTTTGGCGACCCTAAAGAAATAAAATAAAAATTGCATAGCATAATAAAAAAGGGGAAAATAAGGGAATGATCAATTTGATTTGATTATGAATGGAATGTAGAAATTCTGATTAGCCATCCTTGCTTCGGTGAATATCTAATCATAGTAAATATGGAAGCAAATTCTCCATCAAAGAAATAAGATGAATAAAAAGTAAGGAGTTTGATAAAAGGGAAGGAATCGAAACATCCAAGGAAAAATCAAACCGACTGCAAGATTTTGCTCCAATTTACATGAATTAAGGCAACGGAAAAAGGAAGCTTGAAAATTGCCATAGAAGAGGGTGGTTGGAATCACTATAAAAGGAGACCAAAAATTTTCGAACAAAGAAGTTTTTTTTTTTTTGAAAAAAAAATTAAGAAAAAATTTCACAGAGAAAAAAAGAGATTTGTGTGAGAAAATTCGAAAAAGGGGTGGAAAAGTCAAAAAGGTGTGAAGCGACCGGTCCGTGAAAAGTCGTGCACGGGCGAAAAAAAAAAAAAAGGGGCATTGGTTCGTCTTCCTTGCCTAATAGCCCGCATGTCCGGCGACCAGCGCCTGTCCCGCCGGTGACCGCGCCGCCTCGTCGGCGACCCGCGTCCACTTCCCCACTTAAGCCGTGAAGCCGTCCCCTTGACGTTGCTGTCTCGATCTCGCCACATCTCCGCCACCGCCGACCTCATTGCTCCGCTCCTTGACACCTCCGCCTAACATCCTCTTGGTCGTCGACCTTGCGCCGACCCACGAACTCGCCCACCGCTCGAGATCCTACCGCCGAGCCCCGCACCGCGGCCGATGCCGCTGTCCGAGTTGTTGCGATCCAGCTCCACGACCCACAACCCAGCTCCGCTATTGCCTCTCGCCCAAGCGACCCATCTGCAGATCCCGAAGCACCAGCGTCGCCCGCGCCAGCAACCCCCGACTTGCCACCATCCTCTTTCCAGCGACCCAGCGCCCGACGCCTCTCGATGATCTACCTTCGCGACGCCTCTGCCCGAGATCCGCCGGTCCCTGCCGCGATCAATAGCCGCCTGTGACTCGCCCGCCTCTCGAGATCCCGCCGCTGATGCCCAAGCCTCCCCGTGTTGCACCTCGGCCCGTGTCGATCCACCCAATGCTTGCCGATTCGCCTTAGCCTAACCCTTGCTAGTCGCCGCGCCGAACCCCTGCGACGCTGTCACCGCCCCTGTCCTCTGCACCGCTAGTAACCCCGTCGCGCCCAACTCTCGCCGGAGCCCCAACGCCAGCCATCGGCCATCCTTTGCCCAATGCCGCCTCTTGTCCCCATCGTTTCCACTAGGTAGTTTTACTTTCTTTGTAGTTTAGTTTATTTTACTTTATTTTTTATTTTTATGTCATTTTTCTTTTTATTTTATTTGATAGCATTTTTTTAGTTTAGTCATCTAAATTGCAATATTAGATGTTAATATCTATAATTTTTGTAGGCATTATCCATAGGGATATTGCTCGGAATTATTGTAATTACTAATTTGATCCGAGAGACATCGGATCATTTTTTTAATTATATTAATATTTGGGCTTTTTGGTAGAATTTCAATTGTTAAATCATTATAATTATTAATTTGGTCCGTAAGACTTCGGATTAGATTTTAATTATTTTGAATTCTTTGTCGTGATAATTAGGGTTAGGATAATTGTTAATTTGACTTGTGCGACAAAAGGTTATTTTTTTTATTATTTTAATCCTTTATTTTGTTGATATTTAGTATTTAATATTTATTTAATAATTACTTATCTTTAAAAAAAACTAAAAAAATCAGAAAATCAAAAAAATAAAAATCTTGCATGAGCATATAGGTTTAGTAAATCAGACATGTAGGTTTAGTAAATTAGAATTTTCTTAGGATTACATTTTTAGGATTGCATTTTTAGAAATAAGTTAGGGTTGGACCTAAATAATTTTTTTAGGGTTTTAGATAATATTTGCACATTTTTTAATTTCATTTTTCCAAAAAATAGTTTTCTAAGATAGGATAGGGTTTAAGTCAAATTAATCCCTAGAATAAATTAGAAAATTATCCCTCTTTTGATAGTTTAATTAGGGTTTTTATTAATTCCGAATTTCAATAAAAAAATACAAAAATACTAGGTGCATGTTAACTAGTTTGCATAATATGATCATTTAATCAAAATGTGTTCATTAGTGAAGTTAGGTCATGAGGTGCATAATAACTAGTTTGCATAATAGACCCATTTAATTAGAATTTGCATATTAATAAGATTAAGTCATTTAGTTAAAAAAAATGCATTTTTATAAAAGAATTCTATTTTTTTCAAAAAAATCCAAAAAAGAATCCTTTGCTTTGTGTGATTTGTTTTGTGTGATGCAATTTACTTATTGAATGTTTAATAATGGTTGAGCACCCGTGTGGTCACTATATTTGCATGATTGTAATTTAGGTTTAAATAAATCCAAGTTGCCCCCAAAAACATTTTTTTAAAAATAAAAAATAAAAAGAAATGGTACCGAAAGGGCATTAGAGAAGTTTCAACAGAACCGTTCCCCGCACTCCATAGCCTCTACAGTTCGTATGAGTAAAATAATCCTCCCATTATTTTACTTATGTCTCTAATCGACCTACCACAAAGCGATTAGTGGCGACTCCCAGTTAATAATCTTTTGCATGTTAAATATTTAAACCTTAAGTCGCGAATTGGTATGGGCTTGGGAGAACCCGAGCTAAGTTTAAAAACTTAGTAGTCCATTAACCTAGTTTTAGGTGGTGCACCCGAAATTTAGGTCGTGACAGTAGGTTTGAATGGTCATGATGGAGAGACTATTGCGTAAGGCCGATCGTTCTTAAATGAATGATAGCCATTCGTGATTAGATTTTTCACTGCTCTACTTACCATGCCTCTTATAAAAATTTGTATGCTAGCTGAGATTCTGCATGTCATGTAAAGACAAATGCAAAACAGTTCCTTAAGGTACAAAGTAGTGCATCTAACAAAAAGTCTAAAAATTAACCATGTATGTTGTTCACATGGTAGGTTTGAATGGTCACGATGGAGAGACTATTGGGTAAGACTGGTTGTTCATAAACGAATGATAATCATTCCTGACGAAAGCAAGCTTACCAGCCAGTGGCGGGGCTCACGTTGCCTCGCTAGTGGCCAACGATGTCGACCTTGCAGGCCCTCATCTCTAGCCAATATGAGGAAGAAGAGAGAAAAAAAATAAAGAGAAAGAAAAGATAAAAATAATTAAAATGTTATAAAAATTGTCCATGTCAGTATCGGACGTGCCACATCAACACCAGCCAACTAAATTGGCACAATTGAAAAATGTTTATGACTAAATTGGCAACAAAAAGTCTATGGTTGAATTTGCACAATTGGTATTCCAATAGGTTTGGGACTTTTTTGGTAAAGATTCGACTTTTAAAGCAAATAATGTGCCCAATTACTCAAGTAAGATTTACAGTTGGTAAACGCATTGTAGTTGTTCGAGACTGTCGGATTCTGATAGAATGGTAGTTATACGATCAGAATTATTTTCCTTCGGAATGCCCATCTGAATTCTATGTACAATTCATTAACCGATACAGGAGTCATGAAGGGGGGCTACACCTAGCGAAGAGTTTCCAATGCCCAGCTGACTCCTTTTGTATTTCCCACGTAGTGGAAACCTTCAAAAAAAAAAAAAAATCAAAATGGCGATTTAAGTAATGGGCTAAGTTCCGAATAGAATCATAAATCAAAGTAAAGAAGTAATACTTCAACTCGGAAGTAATACTTCAACTCGCGACATCCGGATGTAACCCCTTAGGAAGAATTCATCTAATTGGTTATATATGAACAAACGGGAAATCCCAAGATCAAAACAGTTCATTTCCAACTGGATTAGGGTAGTAAGGCAGTGAATTGTGTGGCACGAATGCCGTGTATTTATTGCAATAAGAAATAATAATAAAATATTATATCTTGGCGCATATTCTGCATGTCATGTAAAGATGGACGCATAACAGTTCTTCGAGGTACGAAAAATTGAATCTAACGAAAAAGTCTAAAAATTAATCTTGTATGTTATTCATATGGTAGGTTTGACTGATAATGATGGAAAGACTATTGAGTAAGACTGACTATTGGGTAAGATTGGTTGTTCATAAACGAATGATAATCATTCCAGACTAAGGCAAGCTTACCAGCCAGTGGCGGGGCTCTCGTTGCCTCACTAGTGGTTAACGAGGTCAACCTCCCAGGCCCTAATCTCTAGCCCATCGGAGGAAGAAGAGAGAGAAAAAAATAAAGAGAAAGAAAAGAAAAAATTAATTAAAATGTTATAAAAATTGGCCATGTCAGTATCGAACGTGCGACATCAACACCAGCCAACTTAATTGGCACAGTTGAAAAATGTTTAGGACTAAATTGACAATAAAAAGTTTATGGTTGAATTTGCACAATTGATATTCCAATAGATTTGTGACTTTTTTAGTAATGATTTGACTTCGAAAGCAAATAATGTGCCCAATTACTCGAGTAAGATTGACAGTTGGTAAACGAATTGTAGTTGTTCGAGACTGTCGGATTTTGATAGAATGGTAGTTATAGGATCAGAATTATTTTCCTTCGGAATGCCCATCTGAATTCTATGTACAATTCATTAACCGATACAGGTGTCATGAAGGGGGGCTACACCTAGCGAAGAGTTTCCAATACCCAGCTGACTACTTTTGTATTTCCCACGTAGTGGAAGCCTTCAAAAAAATCAAAATCGCGATTTAAGTAATGTGCTAAGTTCCGAATAGAATCATAAATCAAAGTAAAGAAGTAACTCATCAACTCGCGACATCCGGATGTAGCCCCTTAGGAAGAATTCATCTAATTGGTTAGATATGAACAAACAGGAAATCCCAAGATCAAAACAGTTCATTTACAACTGGATTAGGGTAGTAAGGCAGTGAATTATGTGGCACTAATGCCGTGTAATTATTGCAATAAGAAATAATAATAAAATATTATATCTTGGCGCAAATTCTGCATGTCATGTAAAGATGGACGCATAACAGTTCTTCGAGGTACGAAAAATTGAATCTAACGAAAAAGTCTAAAAATTAATCTTGTATGTTATTCATATGGTAGGTTTGACTAATAATGATGGAAAGACTATTGGGTAAGACTGGCCATTCTTAAACTAATGATAATCATTCGTGATTAGATTTTTCACTGTTATCTATACCATGCGTCATAGAAAAACTTGTATGCTGGCGTAGATTCTGCACGTCAAGTAAAGAAAAACACAAAATAATTATTCAAGGTAAGAAAAGGTGCATCTAACGAAAAACTCCAAAAATCAGACATGGAAGTTGTTCGCATGGTAGATTCAATTGGTCATGATGGAGAGGTTGTTGGGTGAGACGGGCCGTTCTTAAACTAATGATAATCATTTCTGATTTGATGTTTCACTATTTTCACTCTCATACGCCATATAAAAACTTGTATGCTAGCGCAGATTCTACACATCATGTAAAGACGAACACAATCTTCGAGGTAAGAGAAGGTGCATATGACAAAAAAGTGTAAAAAACGAATCGTGGATATTGGTCACTTGGTAGGTTTGAATGGGATGATGGAGAGACTATTCGGTTAGGCCGATCATTCTTAAATAAGTGATAGTCGTTCATGATTAGTTTTTTCATTATTATCTCCATCATGCGTCATATAAAAACTTGTATGATACACAGATTTTGCACATCATAAAGGCGGACCCAAAACACTTCTTTGAGTTACAAAAACGTGCATCCAAGGAAAAAATCTAAAAAATAATCATGGATATTATTCACACAGTAGGTTTGAATGGTCAGGATGGACAGACTATTGGGTAAGGCCGACCGTTCTTATATGAATGATAGACATTCATGATTACATTTTTCACTGTTATCCTTACCATGCGTCATATAAATATTTGTACGCTAGCGGAGATTCTACACGTCATGTAAAGACAAATGCAAAACAGTTGTTTGAGGTACAAAGTAGTGCATCTAACAAAAAAGTCTAAAAATTAACCATGTCTGTTGTTTACATGATAGGTTTGAATGGTCATGATGTAGAGACTCTTGGGTAAGATTGGCTGTTCATAAACGAATGATAATCATTCCTGACTAAGGCAAGCTCACCAGCCAGTGGCGGGGCTCGCCTTGCCTCACTAGTGGCCAACGAGGTCGACCTTGCAGGCCCTCAGCTCTAGCTTATCAGAGGAAGAAGAGAGAGAAAAAAATAAAGAGAAAGAAAAGAAAAAAATAATTAAAATGTTATAAAAATTGTCCACGTTAGTATCGAACGTGTCACATCAATACCAGCAAACTAAATTAGCACAATTGAAAAATGTTTATGATTAAATTGTGAATAAAAAGTTTATGATTGAACTTGCACAATTGCTATTACAGTAGGTTTAGGAACTTTTTGGTAATGATTCAACTTTTAAAGCAAATCATTAATGGGCCCAATTGCTCAAGTAAGATTGACAGTTGGTATAAGGATTGTAGTTGTTCTAGACTGTCGGATTTTGAAAGAATGGTAGTTATAGGATCAGAATTATTTTCCTTGGAAATGCCCATCTAAATTCTATGTACAATTGATTCACCAATACAGGAGTCATGAAGGGGGGCTACACCTAGCGAAGAGTTTCCAATGCCCAGCTGACTACTTTTGTATTTCCCACGTAGTAGAAGCCTTCAAAAAAAATCAAAATCGCGATTTAAGTAATGGGCTAAGTTCCGAATAGAATCATAAATCAAAGTAAAGAAGTAACTCACCAACTCGCGACATCCGGAAGTAACCCCTTAGGAAGAATTCATCTAATTGGTTAGATATGAACAAACAGGAAATCCCAAGATCAAAACAGTTCATTTACAACTGGATTAGGGTAGTAAGGCAGTGAATTTTGTGGCGCTAATGCCGTGTAATTATTGCAATAAGAAATAAGAATAAAATATTGTATCTTGGCGCATATTCTGCACCTCATGTAAAGATGGATGCATAACAGTTCTTTGAGGTACGAAAAATTGCATCTAACGAAAAAGTCTAAAAATTAATCGTGCATGTTATTCACATGATAGGTTTGACAGATCATGATGGAAAGACTATTGGGTAAGACTGGCCATTCTTAAACTAATGAAAATCATTCGTGATTAGATTTTTCACTGTTATCTATACCATGCGTCATAGAAAAACTTGTATGCTGGCGTAGATTCTGCACGTCAAGTAAAGAAAAACACAAAACAATTCTTCAAGGTAAGAAAAGGTGCATCTAACGAAAAACTCCAAAAATTAGACATGGAAGTTGTTCGCATGGTAGATTCGATTGGTCATGATGGAGAGGTTGTTGGGTGAGACGGGCCGTTCTTAAACTAATGATAATCGTTTGTGATTTGATGTTTCACTATTATCACTCTCATACGCCATATAAAAACTTGTATGCTAGCGCAGATTCTACACATCATGTAAAGACGAACACAATCTTCGAGGTAAGAGAAAGTGCATCTAACAAAAAAGTGTAAAAACTAATCGTGGATATTGGTCACTTGGTAGGTTTGAATGGCATGATGGAGAGACTATTCGGTTAGGCCGATCATTCTTAAATAAGTGATAGTCATTCATGATTAGTTTTTTCATTATTATCTCCATCGTGCGTCATATAAAAATTTGTATGATACACAGATTTTGCACAGCATAAAGACAGACGCAAAACACTTCTTCGAGTTATAAAAACGTGCATCAGGAAAAAATCTAAAAAATAATCATGGATATTATTCACACGGTAGGTTTGAATGGTCAGGATGGACAGACTATTGGGTAAGGCCGGCCGTTCTTATTTGAATGATAGGCATTCATGATTACATTTTTCACTGTTATCCTTACCATGTGTCATATAAATATTTGTACGCTAGCGGAGATTCTACACGTCATGTAAAGACAAATGCAAAACAGTTGTTTGAGGTACAAAGTAGTGCATCTAACAAAAAAGTCTAAAAATTAACCATGTATGTTGTTTACATGATAGATTTGAATGGTCATGATGTAGAGACTATTGGGTAAGACTGGTTGTTCATAAACAAATGATAATCGTTCCTGACTAAGGCAAGCTCACTAGCCAGTGGCGGGGCTCGCCTTGCCTCACTAGTGGCCAACGAGGTCGACCTCGCAGGCCCTTGTCTCTAGCCCATCAGAGGAAGAAGAGAGAGAAAAAAAATAAAGAGAAAGAAAAGAAAAAAATAATTAAAATGTTATAAAAATTGTCCACGTTAGTATCGAACGTGCCACATCAACACCAGCGAACTAAATTGGCACAATTGAAAAATGTTTAGGACTAAATTGGGAATAAAAAGTTTATGATTGAACTTGCACAATTGCTATTATAGTAGGTTTAGGACTTTTTTGGTAATGATTCGACTTTTAAAGCAAATCATTAATGGGCCCAATTACTCAAGTAAGATTGACAGTTGGTATAAGAATTGTAGTTGTTCTAGACTGTCGGATTTTGAAAGAATGGTAGTTATAGGATCAGAATTATTTTCCTTGGAAATGCCCATCTAAATTCTATGTACAATTGATTAACCGATGCAGAGTCATGAAGGGGGGCTACACCTAGCGAAGAGTTTCCAATGCCCAGCTGACTACTTTTGTATTTCCCACGTAGTGGAAGCCTTCAAAAAAATCAAAATGGCGATTTAAGTAATGGGCTAAGTTCCGAATAGAATCATAAATCAAAGTAAAGAAGTAACTCACCAACTCACGACATCCGGAAGTAACCCCTTAGGAAGAATTCATCTAATTGGTTAGATATGAACAAACAGGAAATCCCAAGATCAAAACAGTTCATTTACAACTGGATTAGGGTAGTAAGGCAGTGAATTTTGTGGCGCTAATGCCGTGTAATTATTGCAATAAGAAATAATAATAAAATATTGTATCTTGGCGCATATTCTGCATCTCATGTAAAGATGGATACATAACAGTTCTTCGAGGTATGAAAAATTGCATCTAACGAAAAAGTCTAAAAATTAATCGTGTATGTTATTCACATGATAGGTTTGACTGATCATGATGGAAAGATTATTGGGTAAGATTGGCCATTCTTAAACGAACAATAATCATTCGTGATTAAATTTTTCACTGTTATCTATACCATGAGAATATTTGGTAAGATCGATTGTTCTTAAATGAATCACAATCGTACGTGATTAGATTTTTATTTTATTTATTTTTATTTTATCTAGACACGTACATATGACTCTTAAGTAACTAATAGCTTGATAAGACTAACAGTTCTTTAAAGAACGATGGTTGGCTTAGAATTGGCTTTTTTTTTCTTTTCCTTTGGAAGCATGCACTTTTTATTGGGGGTAATTATTAATGTTTATTACTAATAGTTCTTGAAAGAGTTGTAGTTGTCCAAATTAGATTTTGTTTTAAAACAAAAACCTGCATTTGATCACTCGTGTAAGACCAATAATTCCTCAAAGAATGATAGTTGTTCTAGAATTAGATGTTTTCTATTTGGAAACATGTACTTGACCTTTTTAGGAAAAATATCAAAAAAGTTTTAAACTTATTATAATTGTACCAAGTCAATCCTAATTTTTTTTAGCTAATTAAGTCCTAAACCTTTTGTAATTGTTCCAATTTAGTAATCCATTTAATTTTGGTCTGTCCAAAGATTGACTTGGATGCTAGTTGTTTGGCTGACACTGACGTGGATTATTTTTAATAATATTTCATTTTTTTTTAATTTTTAATAATTTTTTTTTTTTTTATTTTTTCTTTTCTCTTTATTTTTTTTTCTCTCTCTTCTTCCTCTGGTCGGAGGCAAGGGCTAGTCGCCTGACTAAGGCTAGCTCACTAGCCAGTGGCGAGGCTCACCTCGCCTCTCCAGTGGCCAGCGAGGTCAACCTCTCAAACCCTCACCTCTAGCTTGTTAGAGGAAGTAGAAAAATAAAAATAAAAAAATAAAGAGAAAGAAAGAAAAAAGAAAAAAATGATTAAAATATTAAAATATTATTAAAAAGTACTCTTGTTTGTGCTGACTGTGTCATGTTAGCTTTGGCCAACCAAAATTGACCAGATAGACTAAATTGACACAATTGCAAAAGATTAGGCTTATGACTAAATTGGCACCATTGCAATTGCAATGGATTTAGGATTTTTTTGGTAATGCTCCTAACTTTTAAAGCAAATCATTAATGGGCCCAATTACTCAGGTAAGATTGACAGTTCCTAAAAGAATTTTTGCTGTGGACTGTCGGATTTTGAAAGAATGGTAGTTATAGGATCAAAATTCTTCTGCTTGGAACGCCCATCTGACTTCTATGTGCAAATCATTAACCTACACAGGAGTCATGAAGGGGGCTGCACTTAGCAAAGAGTTTCCGAAGCTCAGCTGAATACTTTTGTATTTTCCGAGCAGTAGAAGCCTTCAAAAAAATCAAAATTGCGATTTAAGTAATGGGCTAAGTTCCAAATAGAATCATAAAATCAAAGTAAGAACTAACTCATCAACTCGCGCCATCTGGATGTAACCCCTTAGGAAGAATTCATCTAATTGGCTAGATATGAACAAACAGGAAAACCCATGATCAGAACAGTTCATTTACGATTGGTTTAGGGTAGTAAAGCAGTGAATTTTGTGGCGCTAATGCCATATAATTAGTGCGATAAGAAATAATAATAAAAGAGCTTATATTACGTATAGCCACGAGCACATAGATTATGACTTATGCTACAGTTACCCTAATTTGGCATGTTGACCAAATGGCTCATTTTCAAATCAGCATTATCTTCATCGGTGCATGTCATTAGGCGAACAGGGAAGAATCTCTGCAAGTGACCTCGAGAGTCAAGATGTTCCGTGATGATATCGACTGTTTTCTTTAACATTGCCACAAGACTAGTTTATATACAAAGATCAGCGCATGAATCTCGCGTATTTTCAAGAAATCAATTTCCATCTAATCTTTTGCATTTTTGTTAATTCAAATGCACATAGATCCTGGCATTGTAGACTATGTCGTCTGGGCAAGATTGGCGAATTTGGGCATTGCACACTTAAACATAATAACGTCAGTTCATTGCATTATTGTTTTGGTTTAGGGTGAAGATTTTCTTACCTGCATCCGGATGGAGATAATGCGAGAACTAGGGAGCTGGACAAGTTAATTGCCCAGGCCCGAGCCCATATTCTAGAAAAGTGAGAATTTGGGCCACTTTTACAGTTAAATCCGATCGATTTATGTTTAATTTACGCATTACCTCTGTCTTTCAAGCCTGCAAGCTGAATCTAACAGATGACTCTAAACCGTTGGGTCTAATTTATCACAAATATATATAAAGAAAAGCACAGAACAGGAATATATACAACAGAAATAATGCGTCCTCCTATGCCTTAAAAAAGTTGGGATAAACATCTTTTGATGGATAAAATCATTCAAATTCATAAAGATTGCAATTCGTTCCATTTCAATGCTTTATGCATGTTCTCGTTGTTTCCCATTTCATAATTGATAACTTGCTTCTTAGATGGTTACGTGAGTTAAGAGATATGGAACAGAACCGAACACATAAGGCCAATTTGTTGATTTGGATGGGTTTCGGCCTTTTACAAGGGAAGTAAACGGAACCCAGGTGGAAACGAGTCAATCTGCTTATAAGTCAGTCGACCTCCGCTCACGAGTAAATCGAGCTTGGCTTTTGTCGAGGCGAACTAGATTCAAACAATGAGGAACGACTGAAAGTTCGAACTTAGGCTTCATTAATTTAGCGAAAAATGTTTTTTATTTTTCTATACTTGAATCACTTAAGAAAATAAGTCAACAGAAAAGATTTTTCTAGTCAATGACAAAGATTTTTCTACCAAAAATAAAATTTAGAAAAATAATTTTCTCTTAAAAAAATCCAAAATAATTTTCCAAAATATTAGTAAATATCAGCGCTTCGACTAGAACTTTGCTCATTCTTATGCCCTTGGTAGCAGAGATGGGTCCCCAATCCTAGGGCCTAGGTCAATTGAGGCTAGGCTAGAGTCCATCTAGGCCCCACTTGGACCTTGGCCGCCGTGCTTAAGTCCATCTAGGGCGAGCTTGGGACACTAGTGCTCATGCCTAGGATGTTAGGCCTAGTAACATCGAGGCCAAGCCCTGGTACTTGACACCCATGCAAGGTTCCATCGAGGCTAAAAATTTTAAAAAAATTTTGAATATTTTTTTTTTTTCTTTTTCCTACTTCCTTTATTGTTCATGTGACCTCAGTGACCATTAGTGATTGGCCATAGGTGCGGGCTGGTTGGGGAGGTCGGCCCTTGCCTGTAGCCTCTCATTGATCATCATTGGGGCCTAGTGACCAATAGTTGAAGAAGGAAAAGGAAAAAGAAAAAAGAAAGAAAATCAAAAAAGATTAAAAATTCATTTTTTTATAAAAATTACAAAATTTGACCATGTCAATGCGGCCATGCCATGTCAGGACAGTTGACATCTATATCAACAATTTCCAACCAAATGAGATTTTCTTTGCCAAATGACCAAAAAAAAAAAATCAGTTCATTTTTAGATATTAGCCAAATGTAAAAAAATATTGTCATTTATCTAAAAAATTACTTCCTAAATATATTTTCCAAAAATGTCACATTCTCTGCAAAACAAACGGAACCTTAGGGTGTGATTGTTTCGAAAAATTTCATGTTAAAGGAAAATATTTGTCAAAGAATCATTTTTTAAGAAATTTTTTTCCTTTTCAAGTTAAAAAAAAAATCATTTCCTAACTTTAAGCATGCATATTTTCTTTGGCCATAAATAATTTTCCAATGACTAATCATTTCCATCAAATCAAACAAGTGAAAGTCGAGAAAATCGATTGGCAAAAATTCTTTCGCTTAAACAAAAGACACCCTATGACCAAAACAAAAAACAAAAAAACAAAAGACATCCTTAATGTGATAAAACACAAAAGGTAGCAGCCGGATACATCAAGATGGTGGAGAATATAAAAATTATAAACAAAGATTAACAAAAAATGAGAACAGGAATGAAGGATTGCTCGTTTCTATTTACCCACTCGAAAACATGGCCCTAGCTGTAATTAGGCGGCAAATTTCACTTTACAACGAGGGATTGCCAACTATAGTCGATGTTCTACTCCGATCATCCAGTTAATTTATAATTGGCGATAATAATAATAAAAATAAGCCAAACTCTAGTATTAATTTTTGACCCAATTAAAATTTTAATTTTCACTAATTATCTAAATTGTGGCTTTCCGTTACCTAAACTTGATTATTTGTTTGATGCAATTTTTTTTGTCAAATTATGAATCCTAAGGTTTTCATCTGTTAAATGCATGCAATGTTTTTGTGCTTATTATGGTTCTAAAATGTATCTAACCATTTAGTTCAAGCAAGTAAATCACAACATAGAAAGTAACATAACAGGATCACAAACGATTAAATTGATGCTGGTAGGCTAGAAACACAACTATATCCTAGGATCAACAATTTCAGGAATTGCAGAAAAGTTAGTAGGAATGCTTCCCTTCAAGCTCCTACTGAAGGAGGCATGGATCTCTCAAGCTTCCTTAGCTCGCCAATGGCACTAGGAAACATTCTCACATGACAATGTTCCATCTTAAGAACTCTCAGTAGCTGCAGGTATCTCGTGGAGTTTAGAAGTTTCAAAATAATCGTCCCTGATACGTCCAACTCCACGAATGAGCATCCTAATTTGCCCATAGATTCCGGAAGTGTCTGTATCCCCGGCAATCCCTCAATGACAAGCGGTTCAGTTTCATGAAACTTCCGATTGATTCGGGAGTACGAGGATCTTCGCATTGTCCAGCAAGAGCATCGAAGGAGCTTCTATAAAGCAAATGGTTTCAGGCAGGTAAGTTAGTGAGTAGCAATTGGAGGCACTTGTTTTAAGTTTCTTCATACTACCATATTGCACATCGGGCCAAAATTCAGAGACCATTTTTATCAATTTCCCTAAATTTTAACAGCACATAGCTTCCCAAAAGATGATGTCTTTAGTATCTTCATCCAATACTTCCAGCAAAGAATGGAAGTATCTATTAAGTTGACCCAAAGTGTAATGTCCCAGCAGCGTCACATACTAAGCGCAAGCAGAAATTATACGGATTATCATCATGACAGGACCTGTGGTTTCAATTATTGCACTATAACATCAAACCTAATTGGTTAGCATGTATAACATGGATATTTTATGATATGAAGCTTTATAACACATGATCACCCTATAACAATCCTGTCACCTAGTATTAGATAATCCAACTAAGAACATATATGTAAGAATTATGAGAAGCTTTGTTAACTTGTCTTTTAAAAACCATTCGAGCTTACATTTGTCGACCTGGATTACTTACAAGTATTTCACCGATGCACAATATATATTTACATGTTCATAAACAAAAGTGTAAGTAATTAGCCAGGGAAAAGGATTAGAGGGGTTCCTAACTTCACTACCCCTTACACTAGCCAATGTCCATAAACAAAAAATAAAAATAAAGGATGTCTTCTCTGGCTTCATCATGATCTGGGTGCCTAAGCACCTCCTGCCCCGGCTTTAGGTCCTCCAGCATCGAACTTAAGAGAGCCAAACAGCTCCCATTCATGGTTTATGAACCAAGCAATGAACCTCATAGGAATCCAGTCTACACTGCCATCGTCCGTCCAAAGTGTAGCCTCATATCTCGTATCGGTCAGCTCGATATCGGGGTCATATTCGTCGTGAAAAGAAACATCAATGTACGCTATCACCCCACACCGAGCGATCGGTGGTACGTCCATACTAGCGATTTGAAAAATAGAAAGGAATGAGCAATGCCCAGTAAGGAAATAATAAGACCCTTAGCTAGACAATCCACAGTTGCCAAAGAAAGCAAGAGTAGACGACCAAATAGCTCAACATACTAAGGCAAAATTGTCACAGGTATAACTAGATGAATACTAAAATGTCACATGAATGGTCACTTCATAACAAACATGCTAAATGCACATGTATACCTAATGCTCCTAATCTGAACTAAGATGAGATGCGACAACTGTTGGAAAAAATTCCTATGATGTTTTGATGCTGACAATACTTATTTAAGTTCTATCCTGAAGATTGCCAGACTTTTGTGTCAAAGTCTATCTTACATTAGAAGTCTGCCTACTCTGACATGTTCTAGACTGAATGCAAGAATGAAGACTTAATCAAACTAAGGATTATTTTCTTCAAGGTTTCAGTACGTACAAGATATATCAGGCTTTCTGGTTGGAAATATCACTTACCATATTGGTTATCTTAATTGGAATCAATTTCGAAGAACAAATCATTTTAGGAAGGCAAGCTTATTTGGAAAGAATCTACTTATGAAAACCAATATCCTGATTGTATGGGCGAACATGATTGACGGGCTTTCATCTCAATTTTCAAATGGCTCGAGATCTCCTTAATTGATTCTATCCAACAGGTTGATTAAAAGAATTCTTCTGGAAAGTGCCAACGGTCGACCAGGCATGGAGGAGTATTTAAATGGATTTTTCAAGTCATTTAAGAGGAGTGTGAAAGAATTCCAAAGTCTAAAGCTTCCAATTCTCTTGTCCTTCATCATTTAGTACTTAAACTTGTATTCGAAAGTGAGAAACTCTAGAGGGTGATCTTGTGAGAACAATAGAGACACCTTACTAAAAATTCGAGATCACAATGTTGTAACATTCTCTTTCGATTCATAGTGGAAACCAGCCAGAAGGCTATCAACGTGGGAGAGTAATCATAGGCTTGATCTAAGTCGAACCACTATAAATCTTGTGTTGATTTTTCTCTTCCCTAAACTCCTTTACTTTATTTGCTATGATATAGTTCTGTGTTTTGAAATAGTTGTTAAAGTATTTTTTCACACCTATTCATCCCCCTCTAGGTGTTCCACTAGCCTTTTCAATTGGTATCAGAGCTTGTGTTGTCATGCCTCGAACCTCAAGCGCGCGAACATCCCTCGATGGTCGATAGAAATTTTGCAACGTTCCCAGGACTCATCGCCAACCCTTCAGTTTTATTGCACATGCGGAAGTGATTTAACTAATCCCCTGACAATAACAAATATGGGATAGAAAAGTAGGACAACCAATTTCAAACCAAACACACTTTCATAAACACCTTAGGTTCTTATACAAAAGGTCTATCTCATAAAGGACTACTAAGCCAGCTATGCTCCTGACCCTTCCTCTTCAAGCTTGGGGTTCTTCACACTAGGGACCTTAAAAATGGTTATATAATAATCGGTGATATATAAATCTCAGTGAGTCCTCCCCCTAGTCTCCCGATTAGGACACCAACTCAACTCGGGGTATCTCTTCAGAATCACCCCACAAACAAACCATAGATTAACAACCAACAATCAATATTCAGTTCGCATGCAACCTTACCTAGTATTCCATACCCTGCATGTTATAACTCAGCACAATATACGCAATGCACATGACCATTAGATGATGCAGTTCATTAATCATATGCGAGTCGCGTCACACATGATCTCACTTGGCCATTGCCACATCCTGCACGTTATCGATTCATGCGTGCGTGCCATAAACAATGTGCTCAACTCATACATGACCGAAATCAACGATGCAATGATTCTCATGCGTTTTTACACCTTAGTGTGCCACCTGTCACACATCAATCTATCCCACATGTCTCGATTATAAGGTAAAATCGTTATGATACGTCCCATACTATGCCACACAATTTTACCCCATAATAAGGCGCAACGAACTCAACTCTCAATATTCAAACTCAATAATAGACTCAAGGCTCTAGAGGTGACCCCACGAAGTCTCATCATCGTGCGGTACTTAGTCCTTGACCACCTATAGCAATAGTACAAGGCTCTAGAGGTAACTCACACGAAGTCTCGCTATCTTGACTATGCAAGACAGTATTGCAAGGTTCTAAAGGTAATTCCCATGCGACTCAAGTCGTCATGTAACACTTAGTCATTGACTACAATAAGCAATAGTATAAGGCTCTAGAAGTGACCCACGCAAAGTCTCATCTTCGTGTAATACTTAGTCCTTCACTATGCATGACAATACTGCAAGGCTCTAGAAGTAATTCCCATGTGACTCAAGTTGCCATGTAACACCTAGCCCTTGACTACAATAAGCAATAGTATAAGGCACTAGAGGTCACTTACACGAGTTTTGTTCTCGTGTAGTACTTAGTCCTTTACTTGCTCACAACCTAATCGGTTTTCTCAACATAACACACTTTTTCATAAAAGCGGTCCATCACCCATGTTCCTCGGACAACTCTTTTTCCTTTTTTTGTGAAAATCACTCAATTCATGCAGATGCCCATGCATTTATACACTCAAATCACCTCATAAGATCAAAACACATGAAATTAGACACTTTTCATTCGCGGGTGAACAGTGCGTGTGAACAGTGTTTCATGAACAATAAATTTTAATAATAAAATAACTGATAAATTAAATCTACAAGTCATTAAAACAAATAATTAAAACAAGCAAAGCATCAAGAACCATCACCAAACTAAAATCGGTCATAATTGGTAGAAACCGGGCTACTCACGCGTCTCCAAGTTTAAATCCAGAAACCTAACTAAACGAGTTCGGAAAATTCCCAAATTTTAATATGTTATAAATGACACATAAAATAACATTTTTTATGTAGAAACCTAAGCCCAGATCCTTCTCGATTAAGTCCAGTAAATCGCTCAATCCAGCACAGAAACTGTGTCCGTTTCCAGAAAGTCTGTTTTCCAAAATCAGTTTGTTTCGAGATCCAAAACTTGTCCATTTGATCTAAAATTTGACTATGTTAAACTAGAAAATGTGAAAAACTTTTGTGTAGAAATTATTTTGAAATTTGAACCCTAAGAGTTTATAAAAGCCCCTAGAATCCCTAAAGGTCACAAATTCCAGCACAGTCCGAGATTCTGTTTGCAAATGACGGAGCTGAAATCACATATTTTTAAATCTCTAAAAATCGTGAGTAAAATATATGTTATGGATGAAGATGTCTAAAAAATGTCTCCAGAAGGATTTGACCTCAAATTTGCAACCAATTTCGATCTACAAAAATGGTAAAGGGCGAGGATCCAGAAATCCGAACTGCAAAAATTCCTCTGGATTCGACTAATCCATCATCAATAGTGCTAATCTCACTAGTTAGATTAGCACTAATCCATTCTAAGGCTAATATAACCATTCTAGATTATCACTAATCCATACTTAAGCTAATCTAAACAACCCTTAAGCATAATTGACCTCCTAAGCGAGTTTAGGCACTAATCAAAGGATTAGGAACCAAACTCACCCGACGACAATTCCAACGACATGAGTGTGACGGTGGTGGCGAGGGTTACACATGGTTACGTCCAAAATGTCACGGAGGCGCTCGGCAAAAATGGGTCTCGGCAGAGGTGGTTTCCGATTCGGCGAGAACGGCTAGCGGACAGCTTGCGGATGGGTGGTGCGGCTCTTCGGCGGTGGACGGTTGCTTGCGGATAGTGATGGCCCACAACCATGGCGCAAGATGGTGCTTGGTTTGGGGCAAAAACAGCAGCACACGGTGCTGTTTTGGGAGCAAAACAGAAAAGAAACTAGAGAGAGAAAGAGAAGAGAAAGAAGGATGTGGGAGTGGGGAGGAAAAGAGAGAGAGATACATGGGGAGTGGGGGCTTATGCTGGGGAGGGAGAGAAATGAGGAGAGAGAGAGAGAGAGAGAGAAGCCAAGTCCAATTTCCCTTTCTTTACATCATTTCCCTTCATAATTTCCTTCGACTTTTCTCTCTTTGTCCCGCAACAACAAATGCCACTTCTAGAAGGGGTAAAATGGTAATTTCACAAAGTATAGTACCATACTATACATATATGCGGGCCAAGATTTTATACGGGCTTGAATAAAATTGATTTGGGCTCAAATTGTGGAGAAATGGGCTAGAAAATGCAATTGGGCTCAAAGGCTTGAAGTTGGGCTCACTTGGGCTGCGTGGGCTTGGAAGGTCAAATAGTGGTTTGGGCCCAATGGGTTTGGTGGGCTTGGAAGGTCAAATAGTGGTTTGGGCCCAATGGGCTCACTTGCTTGCCTTAGGCTCACCGTGGCTGTCCTACCTTGGGCTTGAGGCCTACGCTTGCCTAGCCCGGCCCACGTCTTCATGGGCTCATTTCCTTAGTTCAAAAATCTTTTTTCCAAATACTTGGCTTAACTGGCGCTGTCAATTGACGAAGTAGCTTCATCCAAAGTCCGTCCCGGACGTTCTCGATAATTCGAAGTCCAATCTTTAGTTCTCATGCTATGTCAATTTCGCCCAATGCCATTTTGGATACAACTCAGGCTGACAGGCGGCTTTGAGAATTCACACGTAACCGACTCGTACCAAACCACATTCAAGACATCTCGACGCACGGACGTCATTGACTACATGAAATTGCAGAGGATAGACTCTTATTTCAAAGTACACGATTACTGAGGATCGACCTAGGGTCGTTCGTGGGCTCGATAACAGTAAATGGAATCACCCGTCGTTCCATTATGTTCTGTCCACGAATTGACTTCTAGTCATCCTTAAAATCAGCTTGCCTATCTACATGATCGTCCTCACTCAAGTCTCACGGTCAAGTCGTTTTCTTAGGTCAAGTTCTTTAGTCACACGAGTTCTGTCCTCATTAGCCTTTCCAGTCAAGGTCAGTATCTCAGGAGTGAGCAATTCCGAGTGAGATCAACTAACAATGCATTGATGAAATTCGCATTCATTTATCCCTCAAAGGACTCGAATTTCAAGATGTCACATGTGTGCTTACTTTGTTGAAGTGTTTTTACTTCTAAAGCTAAAAATCTTCTATGGCTAGTATTCTGGCTCCAAGATTGGTTGAGAGACAGAGTAACACCATACCACCTTATTTCAATGGAAGGGAGTACAATGTGTGGAAAAACAAGATGAAGGCATTTCTTAGATCCAAAGATCCCCTGGAGTGGGATGTTGTTGAAAAATGAATCAATCCTAAAGCAACATCAACTTCAGACAAAGGGAAAGAAGTGATTGATGCTGATGAAACAACAAAAGCTGAAATTACCAAGAGACAGGCTCTTGCTGCAAAAGCAATTTACTCTTTAAACTGTACTTTGTCTCCCACAGAATATAACCAAATTTCTTCTTGTGAAACAACAAAAGAAGTTTGGGACAGACTTCATGTTACCTATGAGGGGACCGATCGTGTGAAGGAAACAAAAATAAACATTTTACTTGGACAATATGAAGCATTCAAAATGAAGCCTGGAGAATCTATCTCCGATATGTTTAGTCGCTTTACAGAGATTGTGAATGGCCTGGCTTATCAAGGCCAACCAATTTCTGGACCAATGAAAGTCAACAAACTATTGCGTGGACTTTCAAAGGACTGGAATCATGTGAAGACCTCAATCAGAGAGACTCGAAGGATTATGCCTCTATTAGTAAATGAACTAATAAGCACACTTCAATCGTATGAAGTGGAGCAAATCAATGATGAGAAAAGTCCAAAAGGTAAGAAATCAATTGCTTTAAAATCTAATATTGATTATGATGATACAGATTCAGAAGATGATATGAATGATGAAGAACTGGCCCTTATGATAAAGAAATTCAAAAATCTGAACAGAAAATGTAGAAGGTTCAATTGAAAGAAAAAAGGCTCGCAGAATTTCCAAAAGAAACCTACAGAAGAAGCTGAAACTAATAGGGATGTAATATGCTTCGAATGTAAGAAAAATGGGCATATCAGACCAAACTGTCTCTTGTTGAAAAAGAAGAAAGGGAAGATTGAGAAATACAAAAAGGCTCTCAAAGCAGAAACTAGGAGTGATACCGAATGTGAAGAAAGCGAAGAAGAATTCGCAAACATATGTCTAATAGCTCACTCAGAGTCAGACTCAGAATCAGAGACAAATATTGATTCAGACTCTAACAAAGAAATTGAGGTTAATAACTCTGAAATTCTTGTTAAAGTCTCTATGTATATTAAAGAACTTTGCCTCAATCTTAAATCCTCTCTTAAAAGGATCTCTGAACTTAAGAAGGAGAATTCTATGCTCAAGCAATAGAAAAATTCTTGGAAAGAAAAGTTTGAAAACTTGAAAAGAAGTTTTGATGATTTGAAGCAAAATTCTAATTCTCTTTCAAAAGAAAATGTTGTTTTGAAGAGGGAAATCTCAGATATTTCAAAAAGGTTTTCAAATGGATCGGAAAAATTAAAGAAAATTCTTACAGCTCAAATATCCTATTTTAACAAATCCGGTCGGGGTATGAATTCTGAAACTATTCCTTTATTTGATTTTCCTAAAATAAAAAAGAGACTTAAGTAAAGGCCTGCAAAGACCTTTTACAAAAATCATTTTGAGAAAGTGTTTGTAAAACCTGTTGGTCGAAGTGCTCTAAGATGTTCTAAGTGTAACAACTCTGAACATTTCGAGAAGGATTGTCCCAAGGTTTGGAGACCATTTAAGAAAGATTGGACAAGAACTATTTTTAATACTAACACTCCTGGACCCAAGAAAATCTGAGTGTCAAAGAAAGTTTGAGTTTTTCTTCTGATTGCAGGTCACTATTAAAAGAAAAATCAAATGATATTTGAATAGTGGCTATTCAAGGCATATGACTCAAGCTGTTTCGAAAAGCTTGATAGGCTAAAAGGAGGAAAAGTTTCTTTTGGAGGAAATAGTAAATGAAAGATTATAGGCTATGGGAACTGTGAAGATTGGAAGTTTGACTATCAACAATGTTTCCCTAGTGAAAGGTTTAAACTACAATCTTCTGAGCGTAAGTCAACTTTGTGATATTGGTTTCAAAATAAACTTCCAAGAAGGCATTTGTTCTGGGATAAGTCAAGACTTCTCTCAATCATTTACTAGGTGAAGATATGGCAACATATACCTTATAGATGTAAATTTAGAAAGTTTACAGTGTCTTATTTCCATTCAAGATGATGCAAGTCTTTAGCATCAAAAGCTCGGTCACGTAAATATGAAGCAGATTGCCAAGATTTCTTCTAAGAAACTAGTTCGAGGGCTTCCTACTCTGGTTATCAGAAGATTGAGTTATGCACTCCCTGTGTCTTGGGAAAAAAAGTCAAAAGTTCTTTTAAACCATTAAAACAGGTTTCTACCAGTCAAGTGTTGCAACTTCTTCATATGGATCTCTTTGGGCCAACAGGAACTAAGAGTCTTGGTGGAAAGAAATATTGTCTAGTAATCGTGGATGATTACTCTCGTTTCTCTTGGGTGTTCCTTTTAGCAAACAAGTCTAAGACCTTTGCATACTTCTCAAACTTTGCCAAGAAAGTTCAGAATGAGAAAGGTTATGCAATCTCAAGCATAAAGACAGATCATGGAGGAGAATTTGAAAATCAAGATTTTGCAGACTTTTGTAATGAATCTGGTTATCAGCATGTTTTCTCCTTTCCATATACTCAAGAACAAAATAAGGTCGTGGAAAGGAAAAACAGATCTCTATAGGAGATGGCCAAAACTCTTTAGATAGAAAGCAAAATACCCTCTCGCGTTTGGGCAGAAGTAGTTTATACTGCATGTTATATTATTAACAGGGTGTTTTTAAGACCTATCCTCGAGAAGACTCCCTATGAAGTATATAAAGGGAGAAGCCAAATGTTTCATACTTTCATGTTTTTGGCTGTAAATGCTTTATTTTGAAGAATGTGAATGATCGATATGGAAAGTTTGAAGAAAAATCAGACGAAGGAATTTTTCTTGGCTATTCAACTTCAAGCAAAGCTTATAGGGTCTTTAACAAAAAAACTCAATCTGTGGAAGAATCTATGAACGTCAGATTTTAGGAAAATATGCAAATTCAACCAGATCAGGTTCAACTTGAAGAATCTGAACCAATTCCATACTTAACAAAGTCTGTCTCCCCTAGAAAAGTTCAGACTTTTGGAGTATAGCAACAAGCAGAACAAGAAGATTCAAATGGAACAGATGATCAACAGACTCTCAGGCCAAATAGCAACTGGAAGCACAAGTCAAGTCATCCCAAAGAACTCATCATTGGTAATATTGTACTTTAGCACTTGTTTCTAAGATAGAACCAAAAGGTGTAGAAGAAGCATTGTTTGATGAAAGCTGGACAGAAGCTATGCAGGAAAAACTCAGACAATTCAACATCAATGATGTATGGGAGCTGATTCCAAAACCCAAAGCCAAATATGTTATTGGAACGAAGTGGGTTTTCAGAAACAATATGGATGAGAAAGGAAAAGTGATCAGAAATAAGGAAAAACTCGTGGCGAAAGGATATATACAAGAAGAAGGGATAGACTATGACGAGATCTATGCACCAGTAGCAATGTTGGAAGCAATTAGATTATTGCTTGCTTTTGCTTATTTCCAAAATTTCAGGTTATTCCAAATGGATGTCAAAAGTGCCTTCCTCATTGGATTCATTCAAGACGTCTATGTGGAACAATCATCAGGATTTGAAGATCCAATAAAACCAAACTCAGTCTACAAACTGAAAAAGGCATTGTATGGTTTGAAGCAGGCTCCACGAGCCTGGTTTGAAAGGTTGAGTAAGTTTCTAACTCAGAATGGTTTTGAAAAAGGAAAGATTGATACTGCTTTGTTTATAAAAAAAGGGAAGGAAAAGATTTTCTACTTATACAAATTTATGTAGATGATATAATCTTTGGTTCTCCTAATGAAAGTCTCTGCAAGAAATTTTCAAGATCTATGCAGGATGAATTCGAAATGAGCATGATAGGTGAATTGACGTTCTTTCTGGGATTGCAAGTCAGACAATTAAAGAAAGGTATATTCATTCACTAGGAGAAATATGCCAAAGATCTCATCAAGAAATTTGGATTGGAGAATTACAAGAGGATAGAAACTCCTATGTCGAGTTCATCAAAACTGGACAAGGATGAAGGAGGGAAGATTGTAGATTAGAAACTATACAGAAGCATGATCGGTTCTCTTCTTCACCCTACTGCCTCTAGACCTAATATTTTATTCAATGTGTGCATCTATGCTAGATTTCAGTCTGATCCAAAGGAATCTCATCTTAGTGCTGTTAAACGCATCATAAAATATGTTGCGACTTTTCCAAAGATGGGTCTTTGGTATCCAAAAGAATGAGGTTTTACTCTTCTTGGTTATTCTGATACTGATTTAGCCGGTTGTAGAGTCGACAGAAAGAGCACATCTGGCGCTTGTCAACTGTTGGGACAAATGCTGGTATCTTGGTTCTCAAGGAAACAAAGTACTGTGGCATTATCAACAGCAGAAACAGAATATGTTCCTATTGGGAGTTGTTCTCAAATTCTTTGGATTAGACAACAACTAAGAGACTTTGGAATAGAAGAATCCTGCACAGAGATCAAATGCGACAACACAAGTGCTATCAATCTCACCAGAAACCCCACTCTTCATTCAAGGGCAAAGCATATAGTGATTCGACATCATTTTATAAGAGATCATGTCCAAAATGACGAGATTATGGTTCAATTTATTGATTCAAAAAATCAACTAGCAAACATCTTCACAAAACCGTTGTAGAAAAACTTATGTGAGTCTATTTGCAGCAAGTTGAATATTATCTCTCCTATCGATCAAAGTCTGAAGATGCCCAGACTCAGAACTTCAAGAAGCTACTTTAGTATGAGAATCTCTTGAATCCAAGTGGTTTTTTTTTTTTTTTGGGTATGAAAAATATAAAAGGTATGATTATCTGAATTGTCGCTTGCTTATTACTATTTTATTGGTAATTTTCAAATTTTAAATTTTTAGCAGTTTCCTTTATAAAATTTGTTCTGAAAAGGCATTTTTCCTTGTGACATTTCCTATAATCCCTTTCATTGTGACCTTTCAATTTCTTTAAATACCTCCTAGTATTTCTTTCGAGCACATCTTTTCAAAACCCTAAAATACTGATTCTCTCTCTCTCTCTCTCTCTCTCGATTTTTACTCTCTAAACTTCTCTGCAAGTTTCCATCTTTTCTTCACTCGAACATGTCTACAAATTCTTCCAAGTTTGCATCCATGTCACACCAAAGGAAATCTTTTCGAATCACAACTCAGGGGCCTCGGAATGTGCTAGAAGGGCCAACTCATTTTGATCTTACTGGTGAAGACTCTCCTTAGGACTCTCCTCGTCAACCTTTGGAAGAAGAAGTTGAACAAGATGCAGTTCCTCTCAGAGTTTTACACCCCAGGTTCTTTACAAGCATTATTGTTATTTGAAATAGAGTGGTTCTCAAATGTCCTTTATCACTAGTTTTCTAAAAGGCCATGGGCATGGGAACGAAACTTTGTTCTTAAGAGCCATGGAAAGAATAGGAGTGACACCTAAAGGATCGGCAGAAAAGGCTTTTCTTCATTTTCCTTTTGATCCTAGATTTAGTTATGAGAATTAGCTTAAAAATAAGGATGATGATGAGCGAATCTTTACGAATTTTCAACCCAGGATGGGTGTGGTTGCTGACGTCCCTGGTGAAAGAACGAAACTGTTTCGTTCTAAGGAGAATAAAAGGGTTAATGCCCAAATGCTGAACAGAGGGGTGACAAACCCTTGAACAGTAGATTTTGACTTTTTGGACTCGATAAAGGTTAACTTAAGGGAAAAGATGGCCATTCTTCAACTTGAAAAGTTTTGTGCTGAGACGGCTATGGCTTATCTGGAATTGACATCATACTTCTACTCAAATCTATCTTTCCTTGATCAAAATCGCATTCATTTTACTGTTTGTGATAAAGCCTTTATTGTGGATGTTGACATTCTAGTTGATATTCTAGGAGTTGAAAGAAGTGGTTTTCGCAAAAAAAAAGAAAAAAGGAAAAAAAGAAGTGGTTTTCAACCAATCAATATCTCCATCGGTCAAGCCACTAGATTTCTAGTAAAGGACAGACTACCAAGTGGAGGCATCACATATTCTCGATTGCCAGCCTCCTACATTTTGTTGCACAAAATTGTCATCAACTACATCAGACCAAAGGCAGCCTCCAAAACTGATGTTTCCAGATTTGAGGCAAGAATCATGTGGGCAATCTGCAATGGGATTCATTTCCCACTTCCTCATACTATCCTGCTGCATATGTATAGAACTGTCATGAAAGAAAAAGGCCAACTGCCCTACTTTGCCTTGGTTACAAAGCTGTTCCGCCATTTTCAGATCTAAATTCCTTCTTTGCTTTGTTCAAGAACTGTTGCTACTATGGAGATAGGAATAAAGATGATCTCAAAAATGAGGCCGAGGATCTAACTAAGGCCATTGAGCTTTTGAAGAAGGAATCCTCGAGCAAAATCAATGAAGGATTTGCTGCTGCAAGAAAGCGCAAAGGTAGGGAAGTTGTGCAAGAAACTGCAAAGAAAAGAAGATCACTTATCCTGCAGGATGAAGAGGATGAAGATGATCTGACCATTTCTGCCATTGCCTTAAGAAACCTTCAAGGCTTTGTTGCTTTTGAGAAATCAAAGGAAAGAGAAGGAGGAGACAGAGAAGATAAAGAAGAGGAGGAAGAAGCGAGCAAGAAGAAACAGAAGAAGAAGAAGCAAGAGCTGAAGATGAAGAAGAAGGCGATTCTGAAGAGAAGGGTGTGACATCCTGATTTTCCAATGCTATTTTCAATAGAATGAGTTGGGCATTTCATCTTCGCGCCTATAGCTCTCTTCTCTGAGTTGGCCACTCATGAGATAACTAATCTATCAGGTGAAGCCGTTAAGGGATTCTAACGCATCAGACTTGAGAATTCGACCAGGAAATGATTGCTCAATCGAGCTAATCTGCAAGGGTTATTACGGCACAGTTAAAAATCGATTAGAGATCGGAGATAGGCCGACTTGACAAAGGTATGTGATTAAGTGTGGGTGATTCCACCTAATTGCACAATTCTTGTCGACCAGCACTAGACCAATTCTTTTGTCGTTTTGGTATCCTGTATTCGCATTTGAAACCTTGAGATTTGCACGACAACCGAGAGTCGCCAATGTGTCGAAGATGTATATTATGGCTTGAAAATAATCAATCATAGGTCAAATGCACGAAAATTCCTAAAAGCTACCCGGTAGATTAGGACGCGCTAGGGTCGCGCAGGAATGAAATTAACCGAGAAATTGAAACCGAATTCAGAAATTGGAAGTCTTGTTGTGTCACAAATCATTTTAGGAACATCGACTCATCTTCAGAATATTTTTCTGCAAGCCGAGTTTTTCGGTGAAAAATCAAAGTATGGTCGTTTTGGCTCGGGAAAATGGAAAGGCCCGCTTTTGGTCACACTTTTGGGATCCAAGATGGTTCTATGGTCAAGGAAAATTGTGGATTCAAGTGTGGTTACACTGGATTATTTTATGGACTTCAATTTGGTTCAATTGGAAGGGAATTGAATGAAATTGGATGAAATTGAATGAATTTGGTGTACAAATACTCAAAATTCGTATGCTAAGGGCCTGGGGCCATTTTGCACCTATTGCCAAGCTTGTAGAGAAAGCTTGAGGAGAGAGAATGGCTGATGTCATGTGAGGTCATGGTGGGGGCAAGAGGAGTAAGGTTTGGACAAGTGTTGAAGGCTAAAGGCTCACCCAAGGAGGCCCCCTCTTCAGTTGATCATCTTCTTCCTCTTTTCTTGGCTTTCTCCATTGTTGAGGAAAGGAGGAAGCTTGGAAAAACCAGAGGAAAACCGCAGCATCAACCCCTCCACCGTCGCTGCCCATCGGACCCCATTTTTCCTCCTCTGTTTTCCCCTCGTTCCAGTTTCTGCTCCAGCTGACCTTTCGCCAAAGATTTGTGTTAAAAGTTATCTTCCTGTGAGAATTATCCAACACTCCACCCACCATCATCTCTGGGACTTCCAAAATGTTCAGGAGGACTTGACGGTACCCCGAAAGAAGCCCCGTAGCCTCCCATCCATTGGCACGAAGAAACACCATGCCGGTCCGTCGGTCCGCCTGCCGAGTGCACTGTTTCGCATTTTTTTTCATTTTTCTCCCATTCCAACCCTTTCTTTGCCCATCCCATTCATCCACAAGACCCCCAAGAGCCCTGGGAGCCACCGGTTGCCAACCACCCGCTTACCGGAGCTCCGATCTGCCCGTTTCCTCATCGTTCAGCCCTTCTTCTTCTCTGGTTTGGTCCTTGGAACAGAAGCAGAAGACAGCAAGGGTATTCAGACTTCAAGGCCCATTTTGAGTGTCATTCGGACCTCGCTTGGTGTCGCCATGGGCAAGTATATCGCTAGCCTTCATGTCGTGGTCGCCATGAACTCACCGGCATGCAATTCCAGTGAGTTTATCTTCTAAACCTTGCTTAGAAGGTTAATGATGCTTAAGGGATGCTTAGATTAAGCTAACCGTGATTATGTGGTTAGATTAGTTTATTTAAGTGTGGATTAAATTAAGGGGTGCAATTAGTTTAGTGTATAATTAATTAAGGCTAAGTAGAGGATTAAATTAGAGTAATCTTGGTTAGTCCTTAATTAATTATTTTAGATTTAATTAATTATTTCGAATTTATAAATATCATTTTATTCAATTAATTTATTATAATATAATATTATTTATTTTAATTTTCGGAATATATTTAATTATTTATTATTTTCCGGAAATTGTTCCGGGAGAGCCCATTGTTAGAAATCTGGTGATGAGTGCTGTGGTGCTTTCAGATTATGCAATTGATTGCGGGATGTCGCAAATTGAATGTTGATTGTGAAAATTATGGATTTTATCCAGAAAATCTTAGTGTTGGGCTTTGACACCAAACATGGATTTTAAGTGTTATATCAATTAGTGGGGTTGAAAAAGAGTGATATTGGTCTTTCTGATTTGAATTTGACGTGTACCCACACACATGGCTAATTTCATGGATGATTTTAATATGGGGAAAAGAGGCCGGGACCACTATTTTAATGGATGATATTGAGTGAAATGCAAGGTGCCCCGGGTCAAATTTGAATTGATGTGTGATTGGTTAAGAGAACCCATCCTCGATTGAGTCGGATGGACGTCACCTTATATGGAATACCCACTGAGTGGGATTTGGGTCGCAGTAGATTCTGGACCTATACTCCTTCGGGAAAGTCGTCTTTTAGAGACGAACCCGTGCTCAATGGGGGTGAGACGAAGCCTAGCAATGCCAAAAGATGCTGAACTGAGAGTAGGCTATGCCCTTGAGGGGCTAATTAAACAATTGGAATGCATGATTGATTGAGTCAGATGCGCCTGATTTTGGAACCAAGCTGTGTGGCATGGTATGGGACGTGTCATAACGGTTTGGTTTTATAATCGAGACCCTTGTGGTTGCTTGATATGAAAATGTTGACGTTCTGGTTGTTTGAATTATATTACTGCATATGATTGAGTGATATGAACTGTGCTGACGTGCACGAAGGAACTGAGGCGAGGTAAGTCCTATGTCCTATTTGTGTGGTTGTATGGCTAGAGCGCCCAGATGGCGTATTTCCTTTCTAATAAGGGTTTAGGGGGTGCACTTGCTGAGACATTGTCTCACTTCATCATGGGCTTACTTTTTCAGGTCCCTAGGGGACGGAGCAGCCAGTTCGTTTTGGTTGGCCTTGAGGAGTTGCAGAGGTGAAGTCTGAAGGATTGGAGAACATGTCTGACTTGTAGGTCGTAGACAGTTACTTTTTGAGAGTTGGTCTTTTGTAGACCTTTGACTGTAGACCTCTCTTTGTAAACTTCGCTAACATCTATGAAAGTATGTTTGATTGTGAATGAGTATGGTTCCTACTTTCCTATCTCATATTTTATTGTCAAGGGTTTTATAAAATGCTTCCACATGTGCATTAAAAAAGAATGGGTCGGCGATGTATCTTGGGAAGTCGCTTTATTTGATCGACCGCAGTGGGATGTGCACGTGCTCGAAGACCGGGGCGTGACATCCCCGTATAAATAGTATCAGAGCAGGTCTGTGTTTGGAGTGATAAGGTGCAATGAGTCATGGGATAGTTAGTAGGAAAGACTTTTCAATTTGCTGACGCATGTGATTGATAGCTGTTTGATAGCTTGTTTGTTAGGTCACTTAAATTCTAACTTAGGGTTGGAATTGGAAAACAGGTGTCTATACAGAGCCTGTAACGTGAGTGACCAGGAGCAAAGGACTCCTAGGAAGAGGGGAGTAGGCCCTGCGACTCAGGGTAGGACATCAACGAAGATCGGTACTCGAGGTGCTTAGTTTCGAGCGCAGGTTGAGGCCAGCACGAGTGGAGTTGCACTGCCACCGGTTCCGTTGGTAGGTGCTGGGGTAGCAGCTCCTGGTCATCCCAGAATCTATGGGATTATGCGGGCGCTAGAGGTTTTGAGTAATCGAATGAACCAGCAAGCCTAGAATCAAGCCGCCGCCACTGCACCCGCTGTTGCACCTGCTGCCGTCGCTCCCGAACTTGTTGTTGCCATTGCTGTACTTGCTGTCGACGATGCTGCACCTGTTGTAGTACCTGCTGAAGTTCCACCTAGGAACGTGGCCGCTGGATGGCCAATGCATAAGTTGGTGGAACAATTTTTGAGGTTGAATCTGCCGACGTTCACTAGGGTAGGAGACCTTGAGGCTACTGCTATGTGGATTCATAAACTTGAGAAGGCTTTTGCACCATTGATGTGCAGTGAATCTGAAAAGGTAGTACTTGCAACTTATCAATTGGAGGGAGTTACAAATACTTGGTGGAAGACCCATAGCATTCCCTAAAGGCGTAGTTCCCAAGTGGAATGCCTTTCTTGATAACTTCAATGAAAAGTACTTTTCTGATACCGCCGGAGAGATGAAGATGGCGGAGTTTCAGCATCTTCGCCAGGGTACGATGTCAGTTGATTAGTATGAAGCGAAGTTCGCTGAACTGTCACAGCACGCCCCAGACCTAATCCAGAACCCAGCAGACCGAGCTCGAAGGTTTAGAGACGGGCTCAGACCGAACGTGAAAAGTTCGTTGGCAACACTCAATTTGAAGGAATACAAAGACATCTACAAACAGGCCTAGCTTTTTGAGAGAGATCAGAATGAACGAGCCGCCACATCTGGGTCGCGGTTCGGTTTGAGCAAAGAAGGGAATCGGTTTGGAAAGAAACTGATGTTTGGAGGAAGATATCCTGTTCCACCCAACAGGAATGGTGGGATAGGAAAGTCATCGTCGAACCAGTTTAGAACGTACCATTCCTATAGAGGACAACATGGATCAACCCCATGCTTAGCCAAGACGGGTGCTTTCTTTGTATGTGGCTAGTAAGGTCACATAGCTAGGAATTGTCCCAAAAGACCAATGGGACAACAATAGTTACCGCCAGCGCCACCGTTGGGTCAGATCCATGGGGCTGCACCACCGAATGTGCCGAAAGGTGGATTAGTCCGACCTCTAGCACAAGGAAGGACGTACGCTATTAACAGAGGACAGGCACAGGATGCGCCTAATGTGATCACAGGTATGGTCTCTTTGAATGACCAACCTGCTTATACTTTATTTGACCTTGGAGCTACACATTCATTTATAGCTGAGAGATATGTTAAGTTGGTAGAATTGATTCCTAAGTTGTTGGAGTCAACAATTAGCATATCTACGCCGTTAAAGGATAAGGTGTTAGCTACAGTGGGTTGTCCTGGTTGCAAGTTAGTGATTGGTGAGCGAGAGGGGAAGATAAACTTGATAGTCCTAGCCATGTATGATTTTGATATGATAATTGGCATGGACTGGCTCAACAAGCAACGAGCTAAGCTAGACTATTATCGCAAAGCGATTCAGTTTAACCTGTTAGAGGGTGAGAGCTTTGAGTTTATTGGGAGTCGAGGAAGACCCTCGATTACTTTAATCTCATCGCTTAGGCAACCCGTTTGTTAGACGAGGGTTGTCAAGGCTACTTAGTGACTGTCGTGGATACGACAGTAGAAGAGCTGAAGATAGAAGATATTGTAGTAGTTTGAGAGTTTCCAGACGTGTTTCCAAAGGAACTGCCGAGTTTACCGCCAGAGAGAGAGAGATTGAGTTCGTGATTGAGTTAGCCCTCGGGACCAAGCCAATCTCTAAGGCTCCTTTCCGGATGGCTTTGACAGAGCTGAAGGAACTGAAGGTGCATATGCAAGAGTTGTTAGATAAGGGATTCATACGTCCCAGTGCATCACCTTAAGGAGCACTAGTTCTGTTTGTAAAGAAGAAAGATGATTCGTTGCGCTTGTGCATCGACTATCGTCAACTCAATCAGGTGACGATCAAGAACAAGTATCTATTGCCAAGGATTGATGACTTGTTTGATCAGCTTCAAGGAGCATTGATATTCACTAAGATCGACTTGAGGACATGCTATCATCAGCTGAGAATTAGAAAGGAGGATATACCGAAGTCGGCGTTTCGCACTCGATACAGCCATTATGAGTTTACTGTAATGCCGTTTGGTTTGACTAATGCCCCTGCTGCTTTCATAGACTTGATGAACCATGTGTTCAAGGAGTACTTAGATTAGTTCATAATCGTGTTCATTGACGACATTCTGGTGTACTCGAGGAGCCATGAGGAACACGAAAGGCACTTAAGGATAGTGCTTCAGACTTTGAGGAATCATGAGCTGTACGCCAAGTTCAGCAAGTGCGAGTTTTGGCTAACTCGTGTGGCGTTCCTAGGTCACATAATTTCAGGAGAAGGAATCTCAATGGACCCAACCAAGATTGAAGCAGTGATCAACTGGCCAAGACTGACTACAGTGACAGAGATCAGAAGTTTTCTGGGTTTAGCTGTGTATTACATAAGGTTTGTAGAAGGGTTTTCAGTGTTAGCTTCGCCGATGACAAAACTTCCGAAGAAGAAAGAAAAAATTGTGTGGACAGACAAGTGCGAGCGTAGTTTCCAAGAGCTTAAGCAGAAGCTGACTACCGCACCCATGTTGACTATTCCATTTGGTCCAGGAGGATTTGAGATCCATAGTGATACGTCGTTAAGAGGACTGGGTTGCGTGTTGATGCAACATGGTAGGGTTGTTGCATACGCGTCCCGTCAGTTGAGACCTCATGAGCTAAATTACCCGACGCATGACTTAGAACTCGCAGCGATCATCTTTGCCTTGAAGATTTTGAGACATTATTTATGCAGAGAAAGATTCCAAATCTTCACTGACCATCAAAGTCTCAAGTACTTATTCTCTCATAATGAGTTGAATATGAGATAGCGTCGCTGGATGGAACTCCTAAAGGATTATGACTGTGAAATCTTGTATCATCCCGGGAAGGTGAATAAGGTCGCAGACGCGCTGAGTCGAAAGTCATCAGTAGCGCAGATGGTGCTTAAGGAATGGAGTTTACTAGAGAGAGCATGAGATTCGGGTTTCAAATTTGAGGGAGGCCACCTTTCGAATCTTATGGCCACCTCAGAATTAGCTTGAAGTTCAAGTTAGAATTAAAGCACTTCAGCCGACAAATCCAGATGTTCAGAAAATCTTGCAAGAGGATACCGAGAAAAGGAAAGTTGACTTTCAGATTTCTGAGGACGGAACACTGAGGTTCCGAGGATGATTGGCTGTACTTGACAATGTGGAGCTTAGAGAAGAGATTTTATTAGAAGCTCATCGTAGCAGTTACAGCATTCATCCTTGCAGTACGAAGATGAATCAAAATCTGCATTAACACTATTGGTGGTCTGGTATGAAGGCGAACATCGCCAAGCATGTCGCCAAGTGTTTAACGTGTCAGCAGGTCAAAGCTCAGCATTGTAAGCGGGGAGGACTTTTGCAACCTCTCGAGATCCTAGAGTGGAAATGGGTGCACATCACGATGGATTTCGTGACTAGGTTACCCAGGAGCCAGAGAGGAAATGATTTGATTTGGGTAGTGGTCGATAGACTGACGAAGTCGGCTCACTTCATTGCAGTGCGAAAGGACCTCAATTTGGATAGGCACGCAGATCTATACGTGCGCCAGATAGTTCGACTGCATGGAGTGCTGGTTACGATTACTTCAGACCGAGACTCGAGGTTCACTGTTGCTTTCTAGAAAAGCTTGCAAAGTGCTTTAGGAACGAAACTGCAGTACAGTACGGCCTATCATCCTCAGACGGATGGCTAATCTAAGAGGACAATTCAAACCCTTGAAGACATGCTGTGAGCTTGCGTTTTGGATTTCAAAGGAAGCTGAGAAGAATAGCTTCATTTGGTCGAGTTTGCCTACAACAACAGCTATCAGTAGAGCATTCAGATGGCTCCTTTCGAAGCGTTGTATGGCAAAGCGTGCAAGACACCAATTTGTTGGGATGAGGTTGGAGAGCGAAAGATCACAGGCCTAGAGTTGGTTCAGCAGTCAGTGGATACAGTTGCCGTCATCAGAGACAGATTAAAGACCGCTCAGAGCCGCCAAAAATGCTACGTAGATAAGTGTCGAAGGACTTTGGAATTCCAAGTTGGTGATCATGTTTTTCTAAAGGTGTCACCAATGAGGGGTACTTTGTGCTTTGGCAAGAAGGGAAAACTGAGTCCGAGGTACGTAGGTCCGTTTGAGGTTCTTGAGAGAATCGGGACTCTAGCGTATCGTCTTGCATTGCCGCCGAAGTTGGCGCAAGTGCATGACGTCTTTCACGTGTCGATGTTGAGGAAGTTTGAGCCTGACCCGACCCACATTCTTAATTTTGAGGAATTAGAAGTGGACAACAGAGTGTCGTACATTGAAAGCCCGGTTCAGATTGTTGATTGCAAAGAATAGGTTCTGCACACCAAGACCATTCCATTGGTCAAAGTGGTCTGGCAACACTACAGTATTGAAGGAGCAACTTGGGAAACTGAGGAATCGATGAGACAATTATAACCCCACATTTTTGGTTAAGTTTTATAATAAGGTTTAAATTTCGAGACCAAATTTTTATAAGAGAGGAAGAGTTGTGACATCCTGATTTTCCAATGTTGTTTTCAATAGAATTAGTTGGGCATTTCATCTTTGCGCCTATAACTCTCTTCTCTGAGTTGGCCACTCACGAGATAACTAGTTTATCAGGTGAAGCCGTTAAGGGATTCTAACGCATTAGACTTGAGAATTCGACTAGGAAACGATTGCTTGACCGAGCTAACCTGCAAGGGTCATTCCGGCACAGTTAAAAATCGATTAGAGATCGGAGATAGGTCGACTTGATAAAGGTATGTGATTAAGTGTGGGTGATTCCACCTAATTGCACAATTCTTGTCGACCAGCACTAGACTAATTCTTCTGTCATTTTGGTACCCTATATCCGCATTCGAAACCTTGAGATTTGCACGACAACTGAGAGTCATCAATGTGTCGAAGATGTACATTGTGGCTTGAAAATAATCAACCATAGGTCAAATGCACGAAAATTCCTAAAAGCTACCCGGTAGATTAGGACTCGCTAGGATCATGCTAGAATGAAATTAACCGAGAAATTGAAACCGAATTCAGAAATTGGAAGTTTTGTTGTGTCACAAATCATTTTAGGAATATCGACTCATCTTCAGAAGATTTTTTCTGCAAGTCGAGTTTTTCGGCGAAAAATCAAAGTATGGTCATTTTGGTTGGGGAAAATGGAAAGGCCCGCTTTTGGTCGCACTTTTGGGATCCAAGATGGTTCTATGGTCAAGAAAAAATGTGGATTCATGCGTGGTTACATTGGATTATTTTATGGACTCCAATTTGGTTCAATTGGAAGGGAATTGAATGAAATTGGATGAAATTGAATGAATTTGGTGTACAAATACTCAAAATTCGTATGCCAAGGGCTTACGAACATTTTGCAACTATTGCCAAGCTTGTAGAGGAAGCTTGAGGAGAGAGAATGGCTGAAGTCATGTGAGGTCATGGTGGGGGAAAGAGGAGTGAGGTTTGGACAAGTGTTGAAGGCTAAAGGCTCACCCAAGGAGGCCCCCCCTTCAGCTGATCATATTCTTCCTCTTTTCTTGGCTTTCTCCATTGTTGAGGAAGGGAGGAAGCTTGGAAAAACCAGAGGAAAACTGCAGCATTAATCGGACCCCATTTTTCCCCCTCTATTTTCCCCTCGTTCCAGTTTCTGCTCTAGCTGACCTTTCGCCAAAGATTCGATTTAAAATTTGTCTTCCCGTGAGAATCAGCCAACGCTCCACCCACCATCATCTCCCAGACATCCAAACCATTTAGGAGGACTTGACGGTGCCCCAAAAGAAGCCCCATAGCCTCCCGTTGTGGCATCCAGAAATTGTGACGACCCTCGAAAATGCCACGATCCATGACTAGGTGATGGAAGCGTCATCGGACTGTGTCATTAGTATCAAGTACGGACATTGTTTCGTTATCACCATCGGACCGATGGGTCACTTTTAGTAATGGTCCGATTGTAGAATAAATCATAGCCTTGTTAGAATCCCTTTACTTAAGGTTATTGGTGAGACCAATCTCATCAGTAATTTTGCCGACTTCAAAAAAATGACGACACGTCGTGGATTGATGAATTTATTGTCGGACTTCATCGTCGACACTGATGTTAGACCCCGCCGATTTATGTACATATTTCTCTCGATGACACGACCCAATTAGACCACCTAAGTTTATGTGGAATAAGAGAGGAATTTGGATTTTTGATCAATTAATTTTAGAGAGCCGAAAGAAATGGAATTCAGCTATGCATGAGGAACATGCATGTACCGAAATTTTAGGATTTAATTTTGGATGGGTTGGACCATGTAGTAAGGACTACACCGCCCCAAGTTCGCTGGCCCAATTAACTCATCACCTCTCCCTTAATTTTCGGCAAAGCTAGTCAACAATCCTTGAAACTTCTTCAACTTTGTTGACTGAGAGAAGCCCAGCAATAGCCACGTTGCTTCTCCTTCGGTGGCCAGCGCATGGAGAAGAACCGAGCAAGGAAGAGCCACGCCCTCCACAACTGTCTTTGGTTCCTGTAGCCACCGAAAGAAGCCCCATGCAGTTGACTAAATTGTCAACAAAGTGAAGAACAAAACCCTCGTACACAGAGGGGAAGAGAGAGAATGAACCGAACGAGCGAGTGAGAGAGAGAGAGGTAGCGAGCAGACGAGCAAATACAGAGAGAGAGTTTGAGCGAGAGTGAGCAGCGAGCGGGTGAACGGTGAGAGGAAGAAGGAGACTGCCTTCTTCTGTGCTCGAGTTGCCGTTGTTGACGCCGCTAGTCTTTGCCGCCGTTGAGCCGAACCCGAGACCCACGAGCCCCTATTTTGCTTGAAATTGAACTAAAGAGCTTGAGGCAAGTGAAAGTCCATTAACCTATACCATGTTGTTATGTTGTTGTCTAGTGTAGTGCAATAGACTTGGAAATATTGGGTTGTGGATGTTGGATGCTGGATTTTGAATGAGTAGAAGTAGTTCTCTTTGAATTAGTAAACTGTTTCGTAGAAAACAGCATGACCTTCGGTGATTCCATGAATTTTCTGTAATTATCTAGTTAGAATTGGCCTTCAAACCCTTAATGAAAGTTGTAGTACACATCCTTAGGAATAACATATCAGAATTTGAGAATAAATGGACAAGGTTTAGTCAGTAAAACGATGTTCTTTGTAAATGTTAAATCTGTAAGCTATTACAGAATGTTAGTAAAGAATATAGCAATTACTGCTCTTGATATACAATGAATCTGACTTAGTGTTCTTCATAAAACTTTTTCCTTTAGGTCTTATTTATAACATATCAAAATTTCGGAATTTTCTGAGTTCATTTAGGGGTTATTCCAAAATTGTTACTAAAACTGTGCATTGTGATGTTTGAGCTGTTTTGTTCCGAATGGAAGATATCTTGTAGGCATTGGCCAACATAGGAAATTTGATGGAAAGGCAAGCGTAGCAACAACCCAGAGCAGAACGTCATACTCAAGGACTGGTGGAACAATTCCTAAAGTTGAAACCACCTACGTTTAATGGAATGGGAAGTCCTGAGGAGGCAGAACATTGGATTGATGGAATAGAACACATTTTCCGGTTGTTGGAGTATAGCGATGCTGAAAAGATAACTTTGGCAGAGTACCAATTGGAGGGAAATGCAAAATTTTGGTGGAGAGCTTCAAGGGACACGATCTTTCCACTCGGTATTGGTATAAACTGGGATGAGTTTGTTAGAGCTTTCGATAGAAAGCATTTCTCTGATTATGCCAAGGATAGTAAGATCACAGAGTTTGTTCAGTTGGAATAGAGGGAGCTGACTGTAGACCAGTATGAGGCAAAATTTTCTGAATTATCCAGATATGCTCCTAGGTTAATTGAGGATTGAGAGGAAAAGGCTAAGAGATTCCTAAAAGGATTAAGGACTGATATTAGGAAACAACTAGTGCCTTTGAATATAAGGGATTATAATGAGATTTATGAAAGGGCATAATTGGTGGAGCAAGAGTTAGTGAGAGAGCAATCCGAATCTAAGAAGCAAATGACCTTTAGTGATGTTCGAAGGGGTAAGAAACCTTATTCTGGTCAAGGACAGCCCTGGGAATCTAAGAAGAAGAGTAATTATGGGAATTTTGGAAAAGAGAGAAGTGGCCCAGTTCTAGGGAGAGTACCCTACTAGGGAAATATTTGTCAAAGGTGTGGTGGACAACATGGGCTAGGATTTTGTAATAAGCCACCAATATGTTATGGTTGTGGGCAAAAAGGACATTTTAGAAGAGATTGTCCACAAGAGAGGTCACAGTAGAATGTCAGTTCAACGCGACAAGTACAACAGCGTACTGTTGGACCAAATCTATCAAGGAATCAACAAAGGCCACCAACGCAAGGAAGGGTGTATGCTGTCACCCAAGAGGAAGCGGAAGCTTCCCAAAATTTCATCTCAGGTATGATTTTTATAAATGGTAGAAGGGCATATGCGTTGTTTGATACGGGTGCTACGCATTCTTTTATGTTTGAAAGGTATAGACAGTTGAGTAAGATAGAAGCTACATCTCTTGAGACTCCTCTTTGTGTTTCCACGTTGTTAAAGAATGTTGTATTGTCTACGTTGGTATGTGAAAAATGTAAGATAACTATAGGGGGACGGGATATGGAAATAAACCTAGTCATGATGGCCATGTATGACTTTGATGTTATCATCGGAATGGACTGGCTCCATAAGTATCAAGCTAAGATGGATTGTTATAGGAAAGTGATTCAGTTTGTTTTACCTGATCAATCTAGTTTTGAATTTTTCGAAGGTCAGACAAATCCCTTTGTAGCACTTATTTCAGTGATAGAGGCCCATGCATTACTTGACGAAGGATGTCAAGGATACTTGGCAGTAGTAAAGGATTATATTAAGGAAGAGGCTAAGCTCGATGAAATTCGAGTGGTCAAGGAATATCAGGATGTATTTCCTGAGGAACTACCAGGGTTACCACCGGAACAAGAAATTGAGTTTGAGATTGAACTAATGCCTGGAACAGGACCGCTATCTAAAGCCCTATATAGGATGGCATTAATGGAATTGAAAGAGTTAAAGGTGGAACTACAAGAGTTACTCGACAAAGGATTTATTAGGCCAAGTGCTTCTCCTTAGGGTGCACCAGTCTTATTTGTGAAAAAGAAGGATGGGTCAATGCATTTATGTATTGACTATAGGCAACTGAATCAGGTGACTATTAAGAATAAGTATCCCTTGCCTAGAATTGATGATCTATTTGACCAACTGCAAGGAAGTTCAGTCTTCTCTAAGATTGACTTGAGGTTAGGATACCATCAGCTAAGAATTAAGAAGGAAGATATTCCTAAGACTGCATTTAGAACTCGCTATGGACACTATGAGTTCCTAGTTATGCCATTTGGATCGACAAATGCTCCAACAGCATTCATGGATCTGATGAATAGGATATTTAAGCATTATCTGGATCAATTTGTGATTGTCTTCATTGATGATATCCTGATATATTCTAAAGGACCTGAAGAGCATGAGCGACACCTGGAGATAGTGTTGCAAACCCTTAGAGATCATAAGTTATATGCCAAATTCAGTAAGTGTGAATTTTGGCTGGACCAGATAATATTTTTAGGACACGTGGTGTTAGGAGAAGGAATTGCAGTAGACTCGGCAAAAGTCGAGATGGTAGTAAATTGGTTGAGACCGACAACGCCAACTAAAATACGGAGTTTCTTGGGATTGGCAAGCTATTACATAAGGTTTATTGAAGGATTCTCGCGACTTGCAGGCCCTCTGACGAAATTAACTAGGAAAAATGTAAGGTTTGAATGGATAGAGAATGTGAAAGGAGCTTTCAGGAACTTAAAAGGAAATTGACTACGGCTCCAATTTTAACCATACCATCTGGATTTGGTGGATTCATGATATATAGTGATGCGCCTCACAAAGGACTGGGGTGTGTTCTGATGCAACACGGCAAGGGCATAGCCTATGCATCTAGAAAGTTGAAACCTCATGAATTGAACTACCCAACCCATGACTTAGAGTTGGCAGCTATAATTTTTGCTTTGAAAATATGGAGACATTATCTGTATAGAAAGAAATTTGAAATCTATACAGATCATAAGAGTTTGAAATATTTATTTTCACAAAAGGAACTGAACATGAGACAAAGAAGATGGATGGAGTTGTTAAAGGATTATGATTGTGAAACACGGTACCATCCAGGAAAGGCAAATAAGGTGGCAGACGATCTTAGTCGTAAGTCGGCTATGGATATGGCCAGTATGAGAATGACAGAATGGAACCTGTTAAAGTCAATAGCAGATTCAGAGTTTAAATTGGAAATAGATCACCTTACTGGTATGCTTACTGCATTAAGGATTGAACTGGAAATTATCCAGAAAATTAGAATTATGGAAGAATCTGACCGGAAATTGTGAAAGTGCGAAATGCCGTGTCTTTAGGAAAAAGACCAAAATTCCAAGTCTCTGAAGATGGAGTAGTAAGATGCCAAGGACGGCTCTATGTTCCCGATAATGAAGAAGTAAAAAGGGAGATCCTGTCGGAATCACATAGAAGTAATTATAGTATTCATCTGGGTAGTACAAAGATGTACAAGAATTTACGCCAACAGTATTGGCGGAATGGCATGAAAACAGATATAGCTAAGCATGTCTCTCAATGTTTAACGTGCCAGCATGTGAAATTGGAATATCGCAAACCCGCAGGACTATTGAGACCATTGGATATACCAGAGTGGAAATGGGATCATGTAACAATGGATTTTGTGCAAGGATTACCAAGGACATCAAGTGGTCACGACTCTATTTGGGTGATAGTGGATCGCCTGACTAAGTCCACCCATTTCCTAGCAGTCCGTATAGACTATCCGATGGATAAATATGCTGAGATATATGTAAGCCAGGTAGTACACTTACATGGTGTTCCTGTGACTATCACTTCCGATTGAGATTCAAGATTTACTTCAAATTTTTGGCGAAGTCTTCAAACCGCATTAGGGACTAAGCTTCAATTTAGTACTGCTTTTCATCCACAGACGGATGGACAGATAGAAAGAGTGATCCAGACACTAGAAGATATGTTAAGAGCTTATGTCCTTGATTTTAAAGGAAGTTGGGATGAAAAGTTAAACCTGATAGAATTCGCCTATAATAATAGTTTTCAGAAAAGTATAGGCATGGCTCCCTATGAAGCATTATATGGAAGGAGATGTAGGACCCCTGTCTGTTGGAATGAAGTAGGTGAAAGGAAGTTGATAGGACCTGAGTTGGTGCAAATTTCTACAGAAGCTGTAGAGATCATCAGGAAAAGACTTAAAACAGCCCAAAGTCGACAGAAAGACTACGTAGATAAGTGTAGAGGACCTTTGGAGTATAATGTAGGAGACCACGTATTCCTTAAAGTATCTCCGATGAGAGGAATATCATGATTTGGAATAAAAGGCAAGTTGAGCCCTAGATTTGTTGGACCTTTTGAAATACTTGAAAGAATAGGAGACGTAGCTTATCGGTTAGCATTACCTCCTAAGTTGGGAAATTTGCACGATGTGTTCCATGTATTGATGCTGAGAAGGTATCAGCCTGACCCTAGACATATACTCGATCATGAAGCCATCAATGTGGATGAGAAAATGAGGTATCTGGAAGAGCCGATACAAGTATTGGATCGAAAGGAACAAGTCCTTCGAGACGAAAAAATCCCACTAGTTAAGGTATTATGGCGACATCACGATGTGGAGGAGGCCACATGGGAAGGTGAGAAAGAAATGAGGGAAATATATCCTCATCTGTTTATAGAGACTTGAGTGATGTTCAATTTCGAGGACGAAATTCTCTAAGGAGGGGAGAATTGTGGCATCCAGAAATTTCGACAACCCTCGAATATGCCACGATCCATGACTAGGTGACAAAAGTGTCATCGGACTGTGTCATTAGTATCAAGTATGGACATTGTTCAAGCTAGAATTGAGCCTGATGTTCAAGTTAGAATTAAAGCACTTCAGTCGACATATCTAGATGTTCAAAAAATATTGCAAGAGGATATCAAGAAAAGGAAAGCTGACTTTCAGATTTCTGAAGACGGAATGCTGAGGTTCCGAGGACGATTGGTTGCACTTGACAATGTGGAGCTTAGAGAAGAGATTTTATCAGAAACTCATTGTAGCAGTTACAGCATTCATCCTTGCAGTACGAAGATGTATCAAAATCTGTGTCAACACTATTGGTGGTCTGGTATGAAGGCGAACATCGCCAAGCATGTCGCCAAGTGTTTGACGTGTCAGCAGGTCAAAGCTCAGCATTGTAGGTCGGGAGGACTTTTGCAAGCTCTCGAGATCCCAAAGTGGAAATGGGAGTACATCACAATGGATTTCGTGACTAGGTTACCCAGGAGCCAAAGAGGAAATGATTCGATTTGGGTAGTGGTCGATAGACTAACGGAGTCGACTCACTTCATTGCAGTGCGAAAGGACCTCAGTTTGGATAGGCACACAAATCTATATGTGCGCCAGATAGTTTGACTGCATGGAGTGCCGATTACGATTACTTCAGACCGAGACTCGAGGTTCACCGCCACTTTCTGAAAAAGCTTGCAAAGTGCTTTAGGAATGAAGCTGCAGTACAGTACGGCCTATCATCCTCAGACGGATGGCCAGTCTAAGAGGACAATTCAAACCCTCAAAGACATGTTGTGAGCTTGCATTTTGGATTTCAAAGGAAGCTGGGAAGAATAGCTTCATTTGGTCGAGTTTGCCTACAACAACAGCTATCAGTAGAGCATTCAGATGGCTCCTTTCGAAGTGTTGTATGGCAAAGCGTGCAAGACACTAGTTTGTTGGGATGAGGTTGGAGAGCAAAAGATCACAGGCCTAGAGTTGGTTTAGCAGTCAGTGCATGCAATTGCTGTCATCAGAGACAGATTAAAGACCGCTCAGAGCTGCTAAAAAAGCTACGTAGATAAGCGTCGAAGGTCTTTGGAATTCAAAGTTGGTGATCATGTTTTTCTAAAGGTGTCACCAATGAGGGGTAATTCGCGCTTTGGCAAGAAGGGAAAACTAAGTTAGAGGTACGTAGGTCCATTTGAGATTCTTGAGAGAATCGGGACTCTAGCGTATTGTCTTGCATTGTCGCCGAAGTTGGCACAAGTGCATGACGTCTTTCACGTGTCGATGTTGAGGAAGTCTGAGCCTGACCCTGACCCGACCCACATTCTTAATTTTGAGGAATTAGACGTGGACGACAGTGTGTCGTACGTTGAAAGCCCGGTTCAGATTGTAGATCGCAAAAAATAGGTTCTGCGCACCAAGACCATTCCGTTGGTCAAAGTGGTCTGGCAACACTACGGTACTGAAGGAGCAACTTGGAAAACTGAGGAATCGATGAGACGATTATACTGCCACCTTTTTGGTTAAGTTTTGTAATAAGGTTTAAATTTCGAGGTCAAATTTTTATAAGAGGGGAAGAGTTGTGACATCCTGATTTTCCAATGGTATTTTCAACAGAATGAGTTGGGCATTTCATCTTCAGCCTATAGCTCTCTTCTCTGAGTTGGCCACTCACAAGATAACTAGTCTATCAGGTGAAGCCATTAAGGGATTCTAACACATCATACTTGAGAATTCGACCAGGAAACGATTGCTCGACCGAGCTAATTTGCAAGGGTCATTACGGCACAGTTAAAAATCGATTAGAGATCAGAGATAGGCCGACTTGACAAAGGTATGTGATTAAGTGTGGGTGATTCCACCTAATTGCACAATTCTTGTCGACCAGCGCTAGACCAATTCTTCTATCGTTTTGGTACCCTATATCTGCATTTGAAACCTTGAGATTTGCATAACAACCAAGAGTCGCCAATGTGTTGAAGATGTACATTGTGGCTTGAAAATAATCAACCATAGGTCAATGCACAAAAATTCCTAAAAGCTACCCGGTAGATTAGGAAGCGCTAGGATCGCGTTAGAATGAAATTAACCGAGAAATTGAAACTAAATTCAGAAATTGGAAGTCCTGTTGTGTCACAAATCATTTTAGGAACATCGACTCATCTTCAAAAGATTTTTTTTGCAAGCCGAGTTTTTCGGCGAAAAATCAAAGTATAGCCATTTTGGCTCGGGAAAATGGAAAGGCCCGCTTTTGGTCGCACTTTTGGGATCCAAGATGGTTCTATGGTCAAGGGAAAATGTGGATTCAAGCTTGGTTACATTGGATTATTTTATGGACTTCAATTTGGTTCAATTGGAAGGGAATTGAAAGAAATTGGATGAAATTGAATGAATTTGGTGTACAAATACTGAAAATTCGTATGCCAAGGGCCTACAGACATTTTGCACCTATTGCCAAGCTTGTAGAGGAAGCATAAGGAGAGATAATGGCTTATGTCATGTGAGGTCATGGTGGAGGCAAGAGGAGTGAGGTTTGGACAAGTGTTGAAGGCTACAGGCTCACCCAAGGAGGCCCCCTCTTCAGCTGATCATCTTCTTCCTCTTTTCTTGGCTTTCTCCATTGTTGAGGAAGGGAGGAAGCTTGGAAAAATCAGAGGAAAACCGCAGCATCAATCGGACCCCATTTTTCCCTCTCTATTTTCCGCTCATTCCAGTTTCTGCTCCAACTAACCTTTCGCCAAATATTCGATTTAAAATTTTTCTTCCCATGAGAAGCAGCCAACGCTCCACCCACCATCATCTCCGGGACATCCAAACCATTTAGGAGGACTTGACAGTGCCCCGAAAGAAGCCTTGTAGCCTCCCGTTGTGGCATTCGGAAATTTCGACGACCCTCGAATATGCCACGATCCATGACTAGGTGACAGAAGCGTCATCGGACCGTGTCATTAGTTTCAAGTACGGACATTGTTTCGTTATCACCATCAGACCGATGGGTCACTTTTAGTAATGGTCCGATTGTAGAATAAATCATAGCCTTGTCGGAATCCCTTTGCTTAAGGTTATTGGTGAGACCAATCTCATTAGTAATTTTCGTCGACACCAACGTTAGACCCTGCCGATTTATGTACATATTTCTCTTGATGACACGACCCAACTAGACCACCTAAGTGTATTTGGATTTTTTATCAATTAATTTTAGAGAGACGAAAGAAATGGAATTCGGCTATGCATGAGGAACATGCATGTACCGAAATTTTAGGATTTAATTTTGGAGGGGTTGGACCATGTAGTAAGGACTGCACCGCCCCAACTTTACTGGCCCAATTGACCCATCACCTCTCCCAAAAATTGTCGGCAAAGTCAGTCAACAATCCTTGAAACTTCTTCAACTTTGTTGACCGAGCGAAGCCCAGCAATAGCCACATTGCTTCTCCATCGGTGGCCAGCACATGGAGAAGAACCGAGCCAGGAAGAGCCACGCCCTCCACAGCTGTCTTCGGTTCCTGCAGCCACCGAAAGAAGCCCCATGCAGTTGACTAAATTGTGAACAAAGTGAGGAACAAAACCCTCGTACACAGAGGGGAAGAGAGAGAATGAACCAAACGAGCGAGTGAGAGAGAGAGGTAGCGAGCGGACGAGCGAATACAGAAAGAGAGTTTGAACGAGAGTGAGCAGTGAGCGTGTGAACGGCGAGTGGAAGAAGGAGACTGCCTTTTGCCATGCTCGAGTTGCCGCCGTCGACGCCGCTAGTCTTCTCCGCCGTTGAGCCGAACTTGAGACCCACGAGCCCCTGTTTTGCTTGAAATTGAACTAAAGAGCTTGAAGCAAGTGAAAGTCCATTAATCGATATCATGGTGTGCTGTTGTTGTCTAGTGTAGTGCAATAGACTTGGAAATATTGGGTTGTGGATGTTGGATGCTGGATTTTGAATGAGTAGAAGTAGTTCTCTTTGAATTAGTAAACTGTTTCGTAGAAAACAGCATGACCATCGGTGATTCCGTGAATTTTCTGTAATTATCTAGTTAGAATTGGACTTCGAACCCTTAATAAACGTTGTAGGACACATCCTTAGAAATAACATATCAAAATTTGAGAATAAATGGACGAGGTTTGGTCAGTAAAACGATTTTCTTTGTAAATGTTAAATCTGGAAGCTATTACAGAATGTTAGTAAAGAATATAGCAATTACTGCTCTTGACATACAATGAATCTGACTTAGTGTTTTGCATCAAACTTTTTCCTTTAGGTCTTATTTATAACATATCAAAATTTCGGAATTTTTTGAGTTCATTTAGGGGTTTTTCTGAAATTGTTACTAAAACTGTGCATTGTGATGTTTAAGCTGTTTTGTTCCGAATTTGCTCAATTTGTCCCAAAGGTGAATGCATCTTGAGTTGTTATTTGACATGATGATATTGACATTCAGCATATGATGCAATATTGAGATTTGATGAAGACTCATGGGACATCTTGTCATTGCATTGAAAAGTGTTTTTTTATATTAAGATGTTAATTGTTACTGTTGGACCCCCGGGTCAACGATACCCCGGGAGTCGGGATGCCCAAAGGATCGAATGAGTCGATGCCTTGTGGATGCCTGGGGACCGTAGTGCCTCAGAGGTTTCTCCCCGAGAGCATCGGGATGCTCGGTGGTATGTCGGTATGTAATTCCAGAGGTTAGGGTTAACCATGTCTATGGCGCCCTAGTGATTCCTCGTGACGCCAGGTGGGGTGCGAGATGCCGGGAGATGTGATGCAATGCTTTGGATGCCCGGTGGCCTTGTGGCCAAATGCCGGAGGCTTTCGCGACGTTAGGTTGGGTGCGAAATCCCAAAATGATGTAAACATTGGTCCTCTGGGGGGATAAAACCCTTTCAAATGTTAAAATGGATGATTATACTAAGTGTGAGTGTGGTCTGGTTATGGGAATAAATTGTATTGTATGGAATGGGACGTGTCATAACAGTTTGGCCCTATGATCGGGACTCGTGTGACTGGACATGATGCATCTTATTTGTTGGAACTGCACTGGTCATTGCATTGAAGAGTTATGTGGTTAGATACATACTCATTCCTTGATGACTTGTCTTGTCTATCTTGCATGAAACTGGATCGTGATGGCTTGCATAGTATAGTTTAATGGATCTTTTGCTGTTGAGTGGTTGTACTCACCCCGTTTGGGGACTAACATTTCAGACTAGAAGATATGCCTCTGCTACCAGTCACCCCCGGCACATTCTATGGTATACCGGTTGACCTTGAGTGTGAGTGTATGGAGCACCACCATCCTGAGATACGAGGGTTGGTTC